>CM060948.1:315523139-315883139 GCA_030765055.1 Mantis religiosa
TATTACGTTTTCATGGTTACACCATTACCTACTTTACATTATTTCTTTGTCATATTATTAAAACGAATCTCTTTGACCATACTTAGCAAAACATGAGGTCTCCAAAATAACTGCTACAACGCCTTGCTGCGGTACAGAGAGTCTACTACTTCTGAAAATGTAGGGATTTATACTGAATTTTGGACAAGCTACCCCACATATTAAACAATCAATATGCAATATGTAACAAATAAATGGTACTTAATGAAAACTTAGTTTTCATTGCAGTAAAAGCTTTACAGAAACCAGACGTTAATTAAGTATGTTTAAGCTTTCAAGTTCGTCTATAAACAAGTAACGAAGTCGAAGAGGTAGACCTTAGGCTAAAGACGAATACTTTAAAGCTGGTCGCTACTTGATGACTTCCTTTCTTTGCATGGTCTATAGATAACAAAAACAAACGATGACTACTTCTACTATGACATAAGTAAAAGTAAAATTAAAAGTATTGACATATATATATATATATATATATCTGTGTGCATGTATTTTCTCTTATAGTTTGACAGTTTGCCAGTTATCCAGAATATGGAACACTAATGAAGTTTAACTGCAAACTTAGTATATGCATGCCGTTTGTTATGAACAGGCAGTAGATGAATCCTCTTAGTTTAAATTTTTAGAGCAGTTTTTAGAGAAAATCATAATTTCTTAAAAGGTTTTAATTTTTATGTGGTATTTTAATATTTTTGTGAAAAGTCTTCACTTGTATAAATTTGGTATTTAACAGACCTTTTAGTTTTGAGTCTTGCTGGAAAGAGTATTTTTCACCTGGTGCGAAAATATCAATATTAAGTTCCAGTTTGGTATTTCATTTTTCTACTAAAAGCAACTGTTCCTCTACCTATTATGTTTAATACGGTACAGACAATATTATTTAACAGTAAAATAACGTCCAACGAAGAAACCGGTACAAACCTGCAGTTCAAATATCCCGTGTGTTCCCTTCGACATCAGCGACACGCAGTGGAAATTTCTTTAGCTTTCTTTTTTCTTTTTTTCGGCTGTGGTGTACTCAGCTGTCGTTGAGAAGATGATGGCGCTGGTGGAATAGATGATGCCTTCCCCCAGGGATGCAGGGGGCAGTGCACCTGCCCTGTGTAGTGATTGTGCCCTCCACAAGAGGCATAATAGTAATTGCGGCAGCGGAGGTCATGCTGTGTGCCAACCGAAGTGAGGCAGGAGGTACCACAGTAGTGGCACCTCGGTTCAGCTACGCAGGATTCTGCTGTATATCCGTAGGCGCAGGAACGGTGGCATGGAGCTGGTTGAGTCTGTCGGCTGGCCTCGGTCCTCACCACCTGAGGCCGGTAACCAGGGCAGGTTCCAGATCTGCGGTGCTGGCTAGCTCCACTCTGACCCTCGGTGTCGGGCTCAGGGCTGATGTGAAGCGGTGTACCCTTGTAGCTGAAGGCCACTGATGCTGCGCACGAAGCGTGCTTGTAGGTCCCGGGACACTCCCTTTACCCCTATACTGCTACGATGTGTGGGTGTTGTCAGCTGACGGCTAACTGCCGATGTGAGCTGTCCTGCTCTCGGCTGAGAGGCAAGGTCAGGTGCTGACTGTGGTGCCCTCGCTGCTGTGTTTGGATGGTAGTTGCGTGGCGGCGGCTGGTTGGCGGCCGCTCTTGACTGACTTGCTTCCAGCTGGGAAGCAGAGCAAGGATCTGGTAGAGACTGTTGCGAGCTAAGCTCCTCTCCGGTTGTTCCCTGCTTAGTGGCAGTAGTCTTCTTGACTCGAACCTCTGTGTTGCGTTGATGTTGACTGCTAGGACTCTCTAGGAGTTGGCTGGGCAGCTAGCGGGCTTCCAGAGGGGAAGCGGGCTTCAGTGAAGAGCTACTTGCCCAGAACTTCTCGGTCAGCTCCGCGGGAGGCTTCCTTCCAGCCACCGTTAGTGGTGGAGAGGCGGGAGACGGTGCCCGAGAGCTGGCAGGCGATGGCTGCTCTGGTTGGCTGGTCTTCTTGCCTTTAGCTGCGTTTTTCTTTGCCATTCTGCGTAAGTCGGCGTTGTCTCCTCAAGGTGATGTTTACTCCTCAGTCTCCTTATTAAAATATATTATTATTCCCTTGTACTAATTAGTAATCTTTTTAATATGCCATTAAACGCATATTCAACTTTAATTTTACAAAGCTGATTTTGTCGCAATCTTCGAAAACGAAGTTTAAATTAATTGCTAGCGTATATTACTATATTACTTAGTTACTACATAATATTTCGAAAAGAGGCCAGTTTTGAATGTCTTAAACCAACACTGCCTTCAACACATTTTGTTTATTAACATGTATGATAAGATCCTTTCTTCCGTTATGTTATGTAAATGAAAATTTTTCAAATAAGTGCATTCAACAGATCCGTAAAGTTCTAAATTTTTCAACATCAGACATATTTGAATGAGTGTATGAATTACAATAGCTAAAAACGCCAGTATATATATATATATATATATATATATATATATATGTGTGTGTGTGTGTGTGTGTGTGTGTGTGTGTGTGTGTGTGTGTGTGTGTGTGTGTGTGTGTGTGTGTGTGTGTGTGTCTGTTTTGGAATGCTGCCATTTTTAGTTATAATTACCTTTTTCTTCGACATTTGTGTATATACGTTCTTAGCTATTCTTAGTACTGGAGAAATAACACGCACTAAAATATATGCTAAACCTAAAGAGTAGAGTTATGTAACTTATAAAGCTTTATAAATATTTGTAACTCTTTTGCCTCGGTATACAATGTTGCAGCTAGTGCCATCTGTGGCCAGCAAAACAAGGTTGAACTTGAACTTACATTTTTGTGAGCCAACATGTTTTCCTTGACGGAAACGTGTAAACTAAAATATTGCCTGGTACGTAGCAGTTTTTAAAAGTAACTTCAAGTATTTCCACTTACACTACATTCTCAAGTCACTCATTCACGATGGCTCATCTTTCCAACTCTTCCGAATTTAATATACCGCTTTACAGAAGTAGTCTCAGTGTCCATTTCTTAGTAGCTAAAACAGGTATACAGGATATATTAAATATCTCGCACTGTGGTTTTCCTCAGGATACAACATAATACGCCTCCTTAACATTTAGCAGATCTAATAAGTCATCGGCAAATGTAAGCAACCTTTTTTAAACGGATGTGGTTATTCCTTTTTATATCTCATGGCGAAGGAAAGATTGCGGAATTTAAAAGACACACATATCATCAGTATGTTAAATAGTTTAAAATTCCCCAAAGCCAGCCACGTACTGATATAATTTTAGTAAATTTTAGCAAATACTTACAAAATTGTGTACCGTTTCCTACGGGTATCAATAATATTAAAACTATCTGTGAAAGCACAGGGGAGGTTTGGACAGGAAAAGGCACCAAAACAAACTAAACACTTCACAACAAGCTTTATTGTTCTAAATAATTGCAAACTTAGGAATTTTCAAAAACGTAACTTTGACACTGATCAGAGAGTGCTTTTTAGAATTTCTTTTAGTATTTATATTTGTGCACCAACCCAGTGGAAATTCATAATAATTCACAGAACAAGGGAAGAAAAATTGGAAAATTTAATCGAATAGTATGTCGGAAAATGTCTTACTCATTAAAAATATATTTGAAGTATTTGTACTGTTTAAACCGGACATATATTGTTTGTGTAGGTACTAACATTTTTACCATCTGCTACAGTGTACCAGATATACAGTTCGTTTGGAACAAAGAGCTTGAAAATAATTAGTTAGACGTCTCAATTACCGTTAGTAATTTAAAATGGATGAGAACCCGTTTTTACCCTCTGAAGTATTTTTATTGAAATTTGAGGCTATTTTTGTGTTTCCTTTTTGCCCATGCTGCTGAAAGTTGCGCAAGCACATGTGCTCACAAAGGGGGAGAGGGAGAGGAGAAAAAGATGGAGACTTGGAGAGATTCTGAAAAAGGCAATATTTAGACCCATACGACCACAACACGCTCGTTTCCTTTGTAATTTCTACAGCCACTTCTATTGGTGTGCTACATAGTTCAGTTATTTGCATTTGCATTAGATAGTGTAAAAACGTTGTACGTATTTGTCTGTAAAAAATATATCCCTCATTTCAAAATTCAGACCTGTAATAGCGATTTATGCGGAGACAGCTAAAGAGGTCAAAAAGCATTATATGTTGTAAATGAGACATAGGTAAATTTGTTGTGAAGGAATTTCTGTTACATCCCTGTTGGTTTTCTCAATTTACAAGCTCAGAAAATGGTGAACTTCACATGTTATGCGTGGCCACTCTTTTATTTAATCTCTGGTATATTTCGTGCTTCACTTTGTTATTTAATTTACTATTATTCGTTTAATGCAACCTGAGAAGTCTGGGCTGGCAGAGCATTGTTTTGATAACGACCATAGAGCCAACTTTTGGGAGACGACCATCTTGGCAAAATGCAACAGTTCCTGGGAGCAGAGAATTAAGGAGGCTTTGGACATTTACTACGAGAGGAGCACGCTTAATCGTGATGCTGGATTTCGGTTCAGCTCCTCTTAAGAGCCGGCCTTCAAAAGGAAATCCGTCGATTTAATAATCACCGATCAAAACAGCTTGCTGATCAAGTTAAGTATTTACGTTTCTTTGACCCAATTAATTTTCTATACTAACGCCATCTCCTGACCCGGCATTTAATTTATTGAAAACAGTCTTTTGTTCAGTAACTCGAATTTTAGTGGTGTTTTGTTTTTGTTTATGTATGTGTTATCCTGCGCCGTGTCGTAGCGTGCTAAGGAAGCATGCTTTCTTCCCTGGTCAAGGAAAGCGCCCCGGGTTCGTTCCCACCCATGTGGTGGGGATTTTAGGTCCCGGGTGTAGGACCGGCGCCCACTCAGCATCGTGAGGAAAGTGAGGAGCTTACGCTAGCTAAACGGCCCTGCTCACGGAAACCAACGTTCCGGCTGGGCGATGCAGAGATGCTGACCACATTTGACCCCCTATCGGTGGGATCATCGCCCACATCTTCCGTACGTTAGTGGACGTGAGGCAGGCAGTCGGGTTGGTAGGCGCTGGCCCTCTAAGGGCTGTCGTGCCAGTGGTTAAGTTTAACTTTATATATTTGTGTTATATCCAGTGATTGGTTAGTGGTTATAACATTTTATAAGTATCCTGTTGATGGGAGAGATGCACGCTACCGAAACGTATATTTCCAATCGTCTTTTCACCTGGCTTGCTTCCCGAGAACAACTTCAGCATATTCGTCGCCAGGAAAGCTTTAGGTCTTATTTTATAAATTTCCCTTTATTGTTGACTGTGAGTGGCTTAGTTTAACCTTTGATAGCACCTTTTGTAATGTTATAACCTGTTAAATTTCCAGATATTTTCCTTAGAACCATTGACAACTGTGAGGTTTGCTTTAAACTAGAATTCATGTAGAATCTGCTGTAAAAGCCCTGCCGACTTCCACAAGTGTATCTGGACTTATCGTCAGCTTATTAAACATATTTGTGGTTGGGCACGCAACAGAAGATTTGGAGCCTACCAGCAAGAGAGATAGACGGATGAGCGTTCATAATATTTAAGAACTTTATACATTATTATACAGATTGTAGTTGTGTTGCTTCAATAAATAATACTAACAATACTAACAATACCAACAATACTAACAATACCAGCAATACCAACAATACCAACAATACCAACAATACCAACAATACCAACAATACCAACAATACCAACAATACCAACAATACCAACAATACCAACAAAACCAACAATACCAACAAAACCAACAATACCAACAATACTAACAATACCAAAAATACCAACAATACCAACAAAACCAACAAAACCAACAAAACCAACAATACCAACAATACCAACAATACCAACAATACCAACATTACCAACAATTCCAACATTACCAACAATACCAACGTTACCAACAATACCAACAGTACCAACAGTACCAACAGTACCAACAATACCAATAATACCAACAGTACCCACAATACCAACAATACCAAAATATCAACAATACCAACAATACCAACAATACTAACAATACCAACAATACCAACAATAACAACAATGCCAATAATGCAAACAATGCCAACAATACCAACAATACCAAGAATACCAACAATACCAACAATTCCAACAATTCCAATAATACCAACAACACTAACAATTCTAACAACACTTACAACACAAACAAACCTAACAACACTAACAACACTAACAACACTAACAATACTAACAACACTAACAATACTAACAATACTACTAATACTAATACTAATAATACTAATACTAATAATACTAATACTAATTATACTAATACTAATAATTCTAGTACTTATAATACTAATACTAATACCAATGCTAATAATACTAATAATACTAATAATACTTATAATATCATCATAATCATCATCATCACAATAATCATAATCATAATAATCATATCGGGAATATGTCGTTTCCAATCTTTTTAGATATTTCGATATTTCTCAATGGAGGACATTTATCGCGATCCTTAAGCATCATAAAAATCATAATCATAATAATCATAATCATCATAATCATGATCATCATCATAATCATAATCATAGTCATCATAATAATCATAATCATAATCATCATAATAATCATAATCAACAAAGCAATTTACAAAAACTTCTACATGCGTGTTTTCGTGTAAATGAACTCTATACCTCATAGCCGTGTAGCAGCACCATTCAGAGTACTTAAACCTTTGTAGAATAGTGAGTTGAGAATGTATGATGAATATAAAACACTCAATGTCAGTCAAAATATAGAAAGCGGACGCTCTGTTAGTTATATGGTTTGCCCGGTCGGATGTACAATGATTTTATCCATCAGGCGCTGTTGCCCATAGATGGCTCTACTTGTAATATCTTATATACTGAATAAGCATTTGTAGTTATACATAAGATTTTTTATTAAATTGCAATTATGTTATTTTTTGTGTGTTAGACTTAATTGCAGCGTTTGGGGTGAAGGTACAGACCATCTGTAATGCATAATGAGAGAATACTGAACGGACAAATAATTGTGTATGGGAAAGGAAGTGCCTACAACTAAGTATATCTCTGGGCATTTGTGCCAGAAAAAATCTTTGACCGCTTAAATACAGAAACGAAGTAGTGTTGAAGTTGTGGTCAAAGTTTTTGGTGGAATGTAATACTGACCATAAGTGATTAGCATTGCTACTAAAAGAGGATTTAAAATACTGGTTTGTCTTTCTGACGATCTAATTTATATATTTGTATTTACTTTGAGATCAGTAACTTATCAACGGTTTTGCAGCGATAAGCCCTCAGCAACTGCCGGCTATGATGTAATTGCGGATATTAGATTGGATTTTAATACTTAAATGTTAATAATTTACAGTTTAATTACTGAACCTCAAATTAAGCCAAGTATTCGTTATGTATTTTGTGAAAGACTCACCGAGATGACATTTTGCAGGACACAAACAGAGTTAAGCTTACCACAAAAAGGTCACATTGAACAGATATGGACGTTCCTGTTGAGAAAATTCTTATTTTCATCCCCATAGTTATAGATCGTCCTAAAGCAGTGCTGGTTGTACCTTTACAAAACATACAGGAATTACAGTGACTCATAGTGGTAATGTGGGTGACTAAAATCAGGAGATTATTGAGTGCTTAAAGAGGCATAAATGTTTATCTTGCTAGGGGTCTCAGTTTCGATTCCGCGCCGTGGGGATGTGGATTATTCTCCGAACAAGGTAAATCCTCATCATCTCGAGTCTGGAAGTATGAATGACTGTGCGAATGTATGCGTGATCTAATGATTGAACCCAAAGGAGTATTAAGTGTCCAGAAAAAGATATTTTGGTATGGGGGATTTGTAGGAGAACTTTAGTCAGATTTGGCTACGAAAGTGTATACGAAATAAAGTTCTAATACCCATTTAATGCCAAAGCTAGTATTTAGAAAATTCTATTTTAATGGGTTGCCTGCGGACAATATGACTCATAATTAAGGTTTCGAATAAATATTAAATAGCGGTCATATGATTTCACTATCGTTGAGATAGTCTACTGGCCAAAGGCCAAAAACTACCTATATGTCATCTTAATGAAGCAGCTAAAGTTGGTAATTGCTTTTTCTTGAAATATCCCTTAAAAATTTAATCAAAATGCAGTTCGGTAGACTCTGAATTCCGCTTCATTCTGAATGGTTGTTCAAAATTTATAACATGCAAGCCATAACACATAAACAAGTGAATTAGTAGTTCATTTATTTATGATTCAATTTCTTTTTGATTCCCATTTTACCCAAAGGTATATTAGGAATATGATTTACAAGGTTATGGAGATAATACAATTTAGAAAAATATAGCGAAATTCCATATCAAGCTGACAAACCGTAAACATCAGTGTGAATCCTTTAGCTTAAGAAGTATTTTGTTTAAGGAAGCAATGAAGTATTGATAAGTTTTGGAAATCATCAATATATGTGTAAGTGGTTTTGAGAAAGTGTACCTAAGAATTGAAGCCATAATTCAAGTTAGTATCTTTCATAACAAAAAACGGGCAATCAAATAGAATGTGAGGGACATCTTGAAAATGGCTACCACAAATATAATGAGATGTGAATTCGATTTTTAATCGAAAAAAGTTAGCTGAAAATTTGCCATATCCAGTTTGTATCCCACAAATCTTACAAGAACCACACGAATTTCTCAGCTTAGTTTCTGCGGGAAGAGCTCATATGTATTTACGTGCGAGAAGAGCAATTGTCCTAAACGTGATTTGTTGCGATTGGTTTACTGATGAGTTTTGCGATTAAATTTGCAGTTACACAAGCTGCAGTGCTCACTCAGTGCCTGGAATTGCATCGCTGTTACTCTCTATACATACTTCAAGAACATTTATGTATTCTGAATCTGTATCTGTAATATCGTGGCTTCCTGCGTCGTCCGCCCTCTGTCTCCTTCACCTCGTACTTCCTCCCGGGGCAATGTGCCCCACACTTGGGTTCATAGGAGGAATGGGCCCAGCGTGGTCGCCTACGTACCGAATCACCTCCGTAATGATATCCTAATCTTCCTGTACCCGTGCCCGCCTCGGTAGCATAGATGGTAGCATGTCTGCCTCACGTTCAGGAGATCCCGAGTACGAATCTCGGTCAGGGTGAGTTACCTGGATAAGGTTTTTCCGGCGTTTTCCCTTATCCTTCAATACGAGTATCGGGTACCTCTAAGCACCTTGGACCCTCGACTTATTTGAGCATTATTTCACCCAATTCATCACCGACCGATATGACTTAACGTTGGAGGACGCAAATTACAAAAAAGCACATTCTCTGTACCCGCGTAGTTGTTTACATTATAAATGGAATATACAGACTCGAGTCTGTAGAGCCCAGTGTTAATTCCTTCTTAAGGATAACCATGACGCACAGAAGCTTGTTAATTGTGTATTTTCCTAGGAAATTTCAAATTGGAAGGAATATAGGTTCATCAGTTTATTGGAATGCATGTATCCCGTAGCTACACTTCCGCTGCTAGGCGTTATTAATATTGGAGTTTGACTTCACATATTAAGCAACTACAGGCCTTGCGCCCGCTACACATCAAAGGAAAGATTTATAGAAAAATGTCAGGGAGTGCAAGTGTGCAGCAAAATGAAAAAACAATGTTGCTAAAATTGCAGAATTGGTACACAAGTACAGCATTTTCCAGTGACTTTAAGGAAGAAAACCGTCACATTCTCTCCTTAGTAAATTAAAAGCTTTGAAATAATATGAATTTGCAAATATTCTTCTCACAATTATTATGAAAATGCCAGATGTCTAAGAAGGTACCATCACCCAACCAGATTTTCGAAAGGGCACCTTAGAGACACTCTGATGTCACCAAAAAATTTACAGAAACCGCTATATTTGTGTTTTCGTGTACATGAACGGTATATCCCATAACCGTGCAGAAGCACCCGTCAGAGTACTTAAACCTTTGCAGAAAAGTGAGTTGAGAATGTATTATGAGTATAATACACTCAATGTCAGACAAAGTACAGAGTTCAGTTATATGGATGCACGGTGGGATGTACAATGATTTCCACTATCAGGCGCTGTCGCCCATAGATGGCTCTACCTGTAATATCTAATAGCTTGGATTAATATTTGTTGTTATACATAAGATTTTGTATCAAATTGTATTTATGTTATTTTATATGCTTTAGTTTTAACTGTAGTTTGTGACGTGAAAGCACAGACCATATGTAATGTATAATGAGAGAATACGGAACGGAATAATAATTGTGTATGGGAAAGGAAGTGCCCACATCTAAGTATATCTTCAGGCATTTGTGCCAGAAAAAAACCATTGAGAGGTTGAATTCTGAGAAATGACATGCGAAAGAGCTATAAGCAGACTTTTTGGAAAAATATTAAATAATAGGGTTAAGCGAACTACTTATTGTCCACTGAGGGTTCTGTTTTATTCCATACATTGTATTAGTGCTGTAAATTATATCAATATTAAGAAGCTCTTCTCGTACATTGAGATGAACATGATTTCGCAATGTCATTTGCTACGGTTTATTTATTCATCACTTTTGAGATTTAATATCCACTTATACAGGCTTCACTACAAACTCAGTGTCGTTCTTTTAAATATGTTCTGAATTTCATTCGCATTACACTCTGTTCCTACTTCAACAAAATATTATCACAAGGTACCGTGTACGTATAGTAGTAGAAGTGACGTATAAGCAAACCATTTTGTCTCTAATTTCGGTTTGTATTCATTTAAGCATTCTGCATATTTAATGTGGTGACAGGGAGAGTACTCGTAATATCACGGTTCGTATTTTCTCTTGAAGACTCGACGGCAGCAGGTGCATACGGTAGTCAAATCCTTTAGTTGGTGTAGACTATATGTTGGCTTTTATAATTAGTATTCATTGGATATCTAGAAGTATTAAAGACTGAAAACGGCGTCAAATTTGACTGCAATATAAGTACATATGGGTAATTTACACATATTAAGAATGTTTTTGACAAATACTGTGCTTTAGCGAGAGCTAGAGTTTTATTTGAGTAAGAGTTTACCTATCTTTCACCGCTTATCTCGTCTAATTCTTGATTGTAGCAGTAGATATGTACAATATTTGGTATTTTTAACTTTCTTTAAATATATGCTGTTGGATATCTAGACACACAAGTATCTGAATCTGTAAATTCTTTATGTGACACCACATTGTCTCCGAAGGTATTACCGTTTATCAAACGATGCCGAACGTATTGGGTAGGATGAAATACCTCCGTTTAAATAAGCTATGTTAATAGAATCATTTTTAAAATTTAAAAAAATAAAGCCGTTACGATTTCTTTTATTTTTGTGTAGAGAATGCTCTGGAAAACAACTTGTCGAAGTGTTGCAACATGCTGAACCTACGTACAGAGTTCGCAATTTCAGCAACGCCTTCTTTGGTTTTTTCCGTTCAATTAGATTGCCTGACGTTTCTCTGGAGGTTTCCCCTTCTTGGTGCAGGGTCCTAAATCTCTGCAATTTTATGGAAATTGTAGTGACATTTTTGTTTAAATGTAATACTGATCATAAGTGGTAAGCATTGATATTAAAAGAGGATTAAAACGACTGGTATGACTTTCTGACGATCTAATTTATATATTTTTATTTACCTTGAGATAACAAACGTCGCAATGGTTTTGCAGTGATTAGCCTTCAGCAACACCGGGCTATGATGTAATTGCACATATAATTGGATTTTAATACTTAAATGTTTTGTAAATTACAGTTTAACTACTGACACTAAACGTAAGCCAAGTATTCGTTATGTATTTAGTGAAAGACTCACCGAGATGACAGTTTGCAGTACACAAACGGGATTAAGCCGACCACAAGAAGATCATATTGAACAGATATGGAAATTCCTGTTGAACAAATTCTTATTTTCATACCCATAGTTATAGACCGTCCCAAGCACTGCTGGTGCTTCCTTTACAGAAATTACAGTGACTCATGGTGGTAGCGTGGGTGACTAAAGTCAGGAGATTGAGTGCTTAAAGAAGTATATATGCCTAGCGTGCTAGGTGTCTCAGTTTCGATTCCCGGTAGTAGGGATTTGGATTTTTCTCCGACCTAGGTAAATCCTCATCTTCTCGAGTCTGGAAGTATAAATGAGAGTGCGAATGTATGCGTGATCTAATGATTGAACCCAACGAATACAGGTTAAACACTTCGAAATATTCCAAAAGAGAACGGAAGCCACTTTGACCATTGGAATTACAGGCAGGGTATAAACGGAATACAAACGGAGTATTAAGTGTCCATTAAAACGCTATTTTGTTATGGGGGAGTTGTAGGAAAACTTTAGTCAGATTTGGCTGCGAAAATGTATAGGAAATAAAGTTCTAGTGGCCATCTAATGCCAAAAATAGTATTTAGAAGATTCTTTTTTGATGTGTTGTTGCTTTCGGACAATATGACACAAAACCAAGGTTTCGAATAAATACTAAATAGCGGGCATAGCGGTTCACTGTCGTTGAGGAAGTCTACTAGCCAAACTCCAAAAACTATACCATCTTAATGAAGCAGTTAAAGTTGGTAATTGCTTTTTCTGGAAATATCCCTTAAACATATGTACACGACAAACGAAAAACGTAACTGCAATTTCCTGGCGATAGACTGTGGTTTCCGCGTCATTCTCAATGGTTGTTTAAATTTATAACTGTCAAACCATGACACATCTTCAAGTGGATAAGTAGTGCATTTATTTATTATCCAATTTCATTTTTGATTCCTATTTTACCCAAAGGTATATTTGGAATATAATTTACAAATTTACTAATATAATACAATTTACAAATAGATTACAAAGTTCTATATAAAGCTGAGAAACAGTAAATATCGAAATGAATCATTTTGCTTAAGAAATATTTTGTTTAAGGAAGCCATGAAATAATAATAAGTTTTGTAATTCATCAAAATATATGTAGGTGGCTTTGAGAAAGTTTAACCTTAGGATTGAATCAATAATTAAAGTTCGTATCTTTAAAAACAGAAAAACGGGCAATCAAATACAATGTGAGGGCATCTGGAAAATGACTGCAACAAATACAATGAGATGTGGGCTTTATTTTGAATGGTAGTAAGTAAGCTGAAAATTTGCCATATTCAGTTAAGAAGTGATTGAGAACATAGATAGGATTAACGAATTTATATTTATCTCTGTCAGAAGTTGTTGAGAAACATAAATCCTTAGTCAAGGCACCACAATCACTTTTTAGGTAGTATTTATTCGACTCGTTGATGTTAATCTCCTCTAATGTTTGGCCCAAATAAGAAATGGGACATGGACTGTAAGCCTCTGGAACACTTGAAGTCGCAGCTCTATTTGCAAGCTCATCTGCACGTTCATTTCCGGCATTCCCCACGTGCCCTCTGACCCATGAAATGCAAAGAAGAGAAGCACATAATAATTGCCTTCTTATTTCAGCTATAGGAAACTTGCACATTCTCTCCTTTCTAAATGAAAAGCTTAGAAAGTGCATGAATTTACAAATACTCTTCTCGCGATTTTTATGAAAACGACAGATGTCTAAGAAGGTGCTGTGAGCCAACCAGATTTTCGAAAGGGCACCTTTTGCTACACTCTGATACCACAAATGGAATTTAAAAAGCTGCCACTTATGTGTTTTCGTGTACATGAACAGTATATCTCATAACCGTGCAGCAGCACCCTTCAGAGTACTTAAACATTTGTAGAAAAATGATTTGAGGGTGTATGATGAATATAATTCACTCAATGTTAATCAAAATATAGACAGCAGGCGCTCTGTTAGTTACATGGATTGCCCGGTCAGATGTAGAATATTTTGATCTATCAGGCGCTGTCGCAATAGGTGGCTCCACTTGTAATATCTTATATCTTGATGGATCTTTGTCTTTAAATCTAAGATTTTGTATCAAATTATAATTATATTATTTTTTATGTCTTAGACTTAATTGCAGCTTGTGGCTTAAAGGTAAAGAGGGTCTGTAATATATAATGAGAGAATACTTAACGGACAAATAATTGTGTATGGGACAGGAAGTGCCTAGAACTAAGTATATCTCTGGGCATTTGTGACAGAGAAAATAAACTATGGAAGGCAATTTATTTTTTTAGGTGTAACAGTTCCGAATTATACCTTATTTAGAAAAATAAATAAAGTAGCTTGATAGTTTACTTCGTCTTCAAATAAGCTGATATCATATACCGGAGGGCCTTAGAATATTTTGCACCCCTTTCCTGCAGTGACATAATTCTACCATTCCGCCATCTACTATGCGGTGGACTAACCTTCTTACTGCAAAGCTCCTAGCGGCACAAGTGTTGATTAGAAACTCAGGCAGCACCATCGCTAACAGCTCATTATCCATGGTCCTGATATTGGTTTCTTGTGAGCAAAAGCAGACAGTAGTAGAAGAGGCAATTACATGCCACCAAGCACTTTTTTGTATTTTTTTTTTTTTTTTTTTTTTTTTTTGTAATTTTACTTCCTCAAACGTTAAGTCATATCGGACGGTGAATAGAATGGGTAAAATGATGCTCAAAGGTATCCTTGGTCCATAGAGCTTACTGTTACCCGACATTCGTCTTTAAGGAAAAGGGAAAACCCTGGAAAAAACCTTATCCAGATTACTCACCCTGACGGAAATTCAAACTCGGGATCTCTTGAATGTGAGGCAGACACGCTACCATCTACGCTACCGAGGCGGGCTGTAGTTCTTTAATCAAACATTAGATACATTTCTGTGGAAACCAAGATTAGGAAAGAAATTTCCATGCCAAGCCTAGCATTTTTATGAAAAGTTTATATACTAAACAGAAGCATTAAACCACGTTCTATTTGTCAATTATGCTGCAGACAGAGTAGTAAAGTATGAACTTTTTCTAAAAATATTTTTCTTATACATGGACGCTAAAAAGGTGTCTTTCTAGAGAAGCTTGGTATCTACTTATTGGATGTTGTGCACCGACTCATCTACCTACTATGATGTGGTAGACAAGAGAAAGTTGGATGTGCTCATTCACGCGTGTTTCTCTACTCTTGTAACAAACGCTGTTCCTCTCTCCATTTGAGCTCACTGGAGATAAACACTTGAATAAATCTCTTATTGCTAATTATTTGTATGTGCATGGAGAATATAGTACAACTGCTTTTAAGCGAGAGCCAAATCAATATAAAACTGGCACCTATTCAACAAATTTAACATTCCTTTCTGTTTTATTGCACAGAGACAAAAATATTCAATATTATTATCGGATTAAGAGGTATAAGTCAAAGACTTTGTAACAGTAGTTTCAAGTTATATTCAGAAAAGTGATGAAAAGTTTATAAATTTTTAAAAAAAGTGATTGTGTATTTAGTAATTTAAATAAGTAAAAGTATATGTAATTTTGTGATTGGCCGTAGTAATAATTGTAAGACGTAATGTTGTGACGTGGAATTAAATAGGCCAATCATAAAATTAAGATTGGAGTAACGAAAGATACGAAAAATTAATAATCTGTGTAGGGATGTTTTGTAATCGTGAGTGTGATGAATAGTGGTGCAGGGTCAAGATCTTTTATATAATATTTGGAACTGTTTCAATATAAGAAATAAAGAATTTATCGATATGTTGGAAGTAACCTGCAAGTGACGGGGAAGGGAAGTTCAAGTAAAATTTAATCCAAATAGTACAATTAAATAGTTCCAAAATTTGGCATCTCCGAAACTTTATTCCGAACCACACCTCAAGATTAGATTCTCATGACTTATTTAATCAAAAAAATCATGAAACAACTCAACATAAAACGAATTGACCCTGTTATGTCTGGCTTCTTGACGTGGGTTTTCAAAAAGTCAACGTGCATCCCATCTCAAACATAAAAATCCCGCACCAAATTGCCCCCTAACGTGTAGCTGATGAAGATGGATAGAAATTAACTACGATTAGAATTCCTGTCCCAACTTAAAAACTTAAACATATAATAAGGAACATCTAGGAAGTGCTTTACTCGACAAAAACGAAACGCACACACATACACTAAGACACTGTCTCATACACACAGTACTTTTTAAAAAATTCATTTGTATTTTCAGGCGAACCCACAACTTGTTCTTCTACTGAACTCTCACAATCGAATTAAGTACAGTGTCATACATTTTAGCCACTATATGTACTACTCCTATTCTTCTGACCCTTTACTGAAATGATTTTTTTATTCAGCAGACCACAAAAGAGGTATTTCGATTGACATCTCGACATGGACCATTTGTACGGTTACTCTATCTGCCCTATTTACTATACATAGTAGAGAAGGTAAAAATAAAATATGAAATTACAAAAAAGTACCAGGCATTTGAAAATACAAACCAGTGCTACGGAATACTGCGAGAGCTGAGAAGAGTTAAGGAAGATGTGTTACACATTTAGACAGCTCTGAATTATTTGTGAACTAAGATTTGTTTCTTTGAATGGATTTATCTGCAATAGAAATTCACTAAAAGGAGAACCTCACACGCTCTGTCTGACTACTGTTGCACTAAATCAATTGTATTCTTCGTGCCTCGTCCTGTTATACTATTGTCGAGACTGACGGCGACGCGCACAAGAAGACAGTGCAGCGCGGAGATAAGTTACAGATAGTCCAAGGCGGAGATAAAGGACTTGCCGAAACAGATAGATGACTAGAAAGTTCGTGTTTATTCTGGTGCCATCTTACAGAACATTCCACAGAGGTCTAAATATATCAATGAACGAGCCGCGGTGAGTTGAGTGGACAGTCGCAACGCGAGTTGTAAACAGAGTGGAAATGCAAGTTGAAAATCGTCCATGTGCAACTGTGTTTGTGGTCAGCGACTTTGAGCATTATATTTGTATATGTTATGTAATTCTGCTACTGTAAGGGTTGACCAAAGTGTATTTCTACGGAAATAAAGAACATTTTGAATTTCAGCAACCTGGACTTTAATTCTACGACACCACAAATTCATACTATATATATATATTCCTTTAGTACTGCAGATAACTGGTTTATTTTAAAATTTGTTATAACTTTGTAAAATTTTCTAAACTGTTCAATTATGCACATATCTTTGCAATATTTCCATGGATATTTATTAGACACCTTCTATTAAATACTTTGCCTGTTCTTTATTCTCACATATGAGGCTTGTACTACGATTAAAATTCAGATTCATAAAGCAATTCTAGCAAAACTCTCTAAAATAATTCTCTTCTGAATATAGCTTTCTCTCTCGAACGTTCTTCCTTTCACTATAAACATTGTGATTTGTTAGATTCAAATGACTTTGTTTTACAATTACTGTTTAGTTTTATAGAGGAATGTAAACGTTGCCCCAAAAACATTCATGTTCAAAAAATTAGAAACATTTATTAATTAATAACTTACTTCTGGTTAAATATGACCGGAAGGGTACTAAAAAGGCAATTCTTAAATTACTCCACTAAGATTTCAAGGAATCCAGGTAAATCTCGCTATCAGATTATGTCTAATTACATGTCCATGCAATAAATGTATCAGAAAGGAGCCTCGAGATGATAGTCAAATGTTTACATTGAATGTCGTTATAAGGTGAGTTTAGAAATCGCTCTCCTTGCATTAACCAAAGCAAAAATAAATATAACATCTGATTTTAGATGTAGGAGTTCAATAATTGGAAAATTCAAACGAATGGTATGTCAAAAATGGCTCAGTAACTAAAAATATTTTAGGTAATGGTTTTGTTTATACGATACCTACATTTTAGTGTACTAGCGTTGTTTAATCTCTTGAATTTTAGTGCTTCAATCTGTTATACTATAAGTTTCCCATTATTACTGACGGCAGGTGGTTTATTTTAAAATTAGTTGGCAATTTTTGTGATCTCATAACCTCCTTATGTACAAACAACTACCAGAAGGATTTACAGACAATTTCCTTATAGAAATGCATCTGCCTCAGTCATTGTCTTTGGTTATTACTACATTATCCACAAAACAGGTTGCACTTTCTTTATTATCACGAATGGAACATATACCCCAATGAAAATGCACATCCCTGAACTAAATCAAGAAACCTTATCTAAAATTTTAGCAATTTTCAGAATATAGCATTCTCTCATAAACCATTCTTTCCCCACAGACATCTTCATTCATGGCTTTGTCGGCTGGAAACTAGAATGCTTTGTGCTGGGATAATGGGTATTAGACATTTGTCTAATGTTTATTTTAGGAATTTCATTGCTTGGAGATCGATTGCATATACGGAGGTTTAAGATCTAGAATATATACATATAAGGAAGGGTTAATAATTCCAGTCTTGCATACACTGCCTGAGTACCTGTTATATATCTTAGAAATCATTACTATAAACTACTTTTGCATGAGAAACACTCGTTTGCTTTCTACTTAGTTGTCCCATATTAATATTCCATATTCAAAGTTAGAGATGATATGATTAGAACTCTAATTTAGTATGTCGTCTGACCGTACATTTACCAGGGTTCCGACAGCAAGACAGGCAGAACAGTGTTTGGGGAAGGTATACATTACGTGTGTCTACTTGAGGTCCGAGAAATTTGATGTAGTCAATTTGTTCTAAAACCTAGAGCCCAGATTAATATGCACTATAAAGTATGATTGTATCCTTTCGTGTATGCAATACAATTTTTATAATATCAATTTAAACTGATGACGACGACGATGATGATGATGACGATGACGATGACGATGACGATGATGATGATGATGTGCTGTTTAAGGGCGCTCAAATACTGCACCATCAGCGCCCTTAGAAACCAATGGGTTTAAAAACCAATTAAATGGCTAAAAACTAAAGGATTAAAATGCAATAAACCAAATAAAAACAAGTATAATACTCATGGACAATGGTGTGGTAAACACTAAAATAGGAGCTAAAACCATTAAAACCAATGAAGAGATAAAATGGTTAAATATCCAAAATTTTAGTGTCTAAATCCTAAAATTTGCAGATAAAACGAAAGCTAAAGCTCTGCCCACCGCCGTCTCGTCATCCGCGAGGAGCTCTGCCAAGTTGGCCGGCAGCTGGGGAGACCTGCGGAGACGGGACAGCCTAAAACAATCTAAAAATACATGACGCACGGACAGTTGGGCACCACAGAGCGGGCAATGTGGAGACGGTGTCCAGTTTAATAAAGAGCTGTGGCTAAAATGACAATGGCCAATACGCAACTGAGCCAAAATAACTTCTTCCCGCCGCGATAGGCGACAGGAGGACACCCAGTGATTCGGAAGCTCCTTTACTGTTCGGAGGTTGTTGTCATGGAGAGCAGACCACTCATCTCGCCAGCACGAGAGCGCCGCCCTAAGCATAACAAGCCGAAAGTCTTCCGCGGTCACAGATGAAATAGTTACACTGGGATTTGTGCCAAATTTTAAATCATTTCGATTCTATTCTTTTTTCCAAAGCATTGGTTTTACTTTTAATTGATCCTTGATTTGGGCATTATTAGAAATTTTAATTAGTGGATGTGTTTGACGTAAAGGTTTATACAGTAGTTTATTTGTCGTAGAGGCCCCTTATAGATATTAATAATTTTAACATTGCCACCTTGACTGCCGCATCCGCCATTTCATTCCCGCGTAAGCCCACGTGACCAGGAACCCATGCACAAACCACGCTAACGCCCGAGGTGTCTAGAACTTGGACAGCGTCCTGGATACGCTGTACGAGAGGATTGTGGTTGTACAGCTCAGGAAGGCTCTGGAGTGCGCTGAGGTAATCATTTAAAATAAGGCAGTCACCCAACTGTCGGCGGCGAACACATTAAATGGCTCGATATATAGCTTACAGCTCTGCAGTGTAAATGGAAGTGCTGCCATGGAGACCGAATGGAAAGGGTTCGGCCCCATGGAAAAACGCGCATCCAACACCGCTAGAGCATTTTGATCGTCTGTAAAAATGAGGTTAGGATTCTGATAATCTGCGGATACTAATCATAGGCGTCGTCGGCTTGCTGTGCAGCGTCATACTAAGATCTACCTGATCTGCTGCAGGCAACCAAGGGGGATACAATCTTTCGCCTCTAGGGAGCATACTAGGCAGCACGTGTCCATGTGTCTTTTTTCTTCAGCGCAGATAAACGAGCTGAAGCATAAACGATGCACCCATAGACCAGCTTGGATCGGATCAGTGTGCGGTACAAATTTAAACTGAATTGCATTAATTTAAGTTTATCTCACTTCTCAATCTGGAAGTAATCAAATATCGAATTCTAAAACACCGTCACAAATATATTAATATGTATTAGTCTCCTTTCGGTCTAGTTTGGCATTATTTGCGTTTACTGTCCTAAACCATTTAATAATTTTCAAAATTTTCTGGAAGAAACGATTTTCTGCTGACACTTAAATGTCTTTATACGAAGTGAAAGATTTCTCTGCTTCACAAAAGCCACATGATATTTGCGAAAGTAGCCTCTGTTGCTTGCAGAATAAGCCTTAAGTTCTTCCTCAGATTCACTATGTAGCAACCCATTTATATCTCACAGAAACATGGATCCTGAATTACTGGCTTCAAATATCTCAATTTTGTTACAAAGACACTTTCCTGTTTCTTCTGGTATGTCTCCGGCGACAACTGTTTGTATATCTGTAGGACAGAAGATAAGGGCATTCCCTTTTATTCCAAACATGTGATTGCAGCTAGGAATTTTATAAAGTGACCTTTAATAAACACTAATTTACTCTGGAGACTATTCTCAATGCAAGCCCTTGCTGCTTTTTTTGTCTATCACGTCGAGCACCTATTTCATTGTACTGTATAATATACAACTGCTTCAATCCATGTTCCCCATCTAGCGAGGTTTGTCTGCTGGGATAGACGAGTATCTTGCACCATATCAATTCATAATTTCACACTTGATGGCGATTACACAAACACTTTATTCATAGACGAAATTAAGGTATTTACTTCGGGAAAATTCGCTTGGATTTTCTGTGCCAACCGGTGAAGGACATGCGCCAGACAAGTCATAGAACTGCTTTACAATGAAATACGTGTAAAGCTTTAATAGGTTTAGGCGTGTATACTGCTGCATCTGTAACATCACCAAGAGGATTTCCTCATTTTATTTAGCAGGTGACAAAATAAAATAATGCATCACGAAAAACCCTAGCAATCGCCGAATTGCTTTTTATTTCCAGTAAGTAGCCTCGAGAAAATGAGATGATGTATTACTGAGACAGATTCAGTTGCTTATCCACGATGACTTTGACAATAGTTCTCCAATACGATCTAACTGAGTCTTTGGTACTTTTTGTTATTTCTTGTATTGGCTGAACAGAATTACTTTATTTAAAATTCATAAGGATTATTTGGTAAAATATGGATTGTCCTTTAATGGGGAGCAAGGTAAATGAACAGAACGAAAAAAGTTTTTTGATCCTTAACCAATTTAATAAAACCAGCTGTATTACAGGACATATATATTATGCTTGCATATGAAAATATTTTTGTGTAATACACTTAAAAGTTTTAACAAACTGACAAGTAGGTATTTGTAAAGCTCAAATTTCTGTAAAGGCTCTCGGGGTAGTTGATAAATGAATTTCATAAAATTATTTCTTCATAGACTTTCCCAAGGCGGTTTTTCCTTAATGTTTACTCACCAGGAAGCTTTCGTTCGTAATATGTTTTCCAGGAAACTTTGAAGTTATACATGTTTACCTTAAATAAAGTTATTCTGGTTGAAAACGATTTTAAGACTTACATCTGTCAGAAAATTGTCATTGTCACTATTTCCACTTGTACTTGCAGTAAATGTTGTTGCTAAGGTTTTTAGATCTTGGAGGCTAGCATATCTATGAGCAGCTGTTTTAAATATGTTGTCTCGTCAATATTTTTGTTGCAGGACACATATAAAAATTGTATAAAATAATATTAGTGTATTTTGGTGATATAGAACCAACAACCACCAAACCGAAGATCACACTGATTATTAAAATATTCCGAAAATTCAAAAGTAAACCTTAATTTTATCATACTTGCTGAGTACTATATTGCCATCTGTTGTTAAGACTAAGATTTCCAACAATCCACTGTCGAAGTAACTGAACTTGACTGCTCTTCTGCCTGGACAATGTAATTTCCTAGTACGCTGATTTCAGAAATTACAATTAGCAGTACAAGTGTAAAATTCAAATTTTAATTCTTGGAGATACTCCTACGACAGACGACTTTGTTTGTAGCATTAATACATACATGTCAAGTTTTATGATGTAACGCACACAACGGACTTCAAATATTTGCCACATGAATGTTGAACAATATTGAGCGGCATATTTTATATCAGGAAGCGCTCAATGTTGAATGCTACACACTCATTTACGGCGACTTTATGAATTTAGAAACCTGATATCTAGCATTCCTGCACAAAATGAACAATAAAAGAGAAATTAACTCACGTTTTTCTCTTCTTCTGGTATCTGGGTGAAATAGACGTAGGGAACATTGCTGACAAAGCAAAATATATGAATAAATATGTACACAATTTACCTAAATATGCACTAGTACCTTAAATATTCATATGTATGCACTATAAAACTTTTGTAAGAAGTAGCTTAGAAATAGGAACAAATGTATTACTAACGTTTATACGTTTAACCTTCAAGGAATAAAACATGTATATGTGTAAAATGAGAGCTCTATTAATCACACATTATTTTAGAAGCGTGTGGAAATCGACGACTTAGATATTTAACCTTTTTTGTGTACGTTCACAGATAGTTTCTTAGATTTAACTCAAAATAAACTTCAAGAAAATTATTCGTCTTAATTAGACACAAATTTAAATATTACTGTTCACTGGGGCACTAGTGTAATCTTCGAATGGAGCTGTACTTGCTACATCGTTTATTGGTACGAAGTGAGGGATCGCTTTATAGATCAGAAGTAGCAAAGGTACTAACACTGAACCTTGGAATACTCTCTGTGCTACCTTCCTGCAATTTGATGTTTTTTTTTTCATAACTGATATCACTGTTTACTTCAACATTTCTTTTTCTTACATCTAGATGTGATACAGTCCAAGTATTTAATTTACATTCCACACTATAAAAGAAATTGTTGCACAGTGGGCCAGAAAAAAAAATTGTAGCGGATCTCACCTTATGTATGTATTTCGTAATGCTCCGGCTATTCGTGAATACAGCTATAAATAATATTGACACAAAAGGATGTGAAACAAGGACGGACATCCTTAACCTTTTCCTGACTCCTTTCAAGTCCAGGAAATGCTACAGAGCGTATAAATAGCCTTTGTTGGTCTACTATCTACCTACGTAAGTAGAGCAAGGATTGCATTCTAACAAAAAATTGGATATCGACATATCGGTCAGGGTAGCTCAGTAAGTTAGGCGCTCGGCCATTCATTTTATGGACGTGGGTTCAAATCCTGTGCTGACTGTCGGTTTAAAGTGACACTGCTCATACGACCCTGACAATTGAAATCGAAGTTGAAGTACATCAGATTTATTTATGTAAATGGGACATTTTTGAAAAACTTCTATTACCTCAAAGCTAGCTCTAATGCTTTTGATTAAAGTAACACAACTTAAAGATATTTTTATGTCAAACGAAATGTGCATCTTCAATTTTCTGGGAACGACCTCGTAAGTAATCTTCGTTCCGGTTGACAGTTCCACAACAGGCAGGAAATAAGGGATATACAAAATATTACTGCACAAAATGTGTACGCCTCCTTATAACACGCAATATATGTGAAATACATCTTTATGGAGTTTATATTTCTCAGATAATCCCTGTAATTTGCGCTTTTAAAAGTCTATGTATTTATCACATGGCGCTGTACTTCAACATGTGGCCAGGAGATAGCGCTATCTAGTTCCAGACTGGCTACGTCAGCTCCACAGGCTATATGGCGGAATCGTCGCCGATGTATCCTGTTCTAATTGTTACAATGTTATTAACAACAATGAAAGAGCGTTTGTTTCTGATATCTATGAAAAGAAACTGAGAAATATCCTATAAAAGAAACGCTGGTAATTTTATAGTAATTCGGGATCAGAACGCGGCATATTTGGATTAGAAACCAGAGCGTTAGTGCAGAGATGGCTGCGAATGGAACTATACAAGTGCGTCCTTCTTGATTATTTTTATAGCATCATTCTCAGTAAGCAGCACATAGCATGGTTGCAAGATCATTTGATATCCTGTTGTATTTTCATACTCCTCTCGAGAAACGTTTTCCTCTTTACATGGCAGTGCGGATCAGTGTTGCCAACTCAATTACATGGGATCTCGTTACATGTAGAGCAAAATTGCCCTACAAAAATATAAGTAAATAACCACAAACCCTTCTCTTTGAGATGACAAGATGAGCAAGATGATTAAATTATTAGTGATTTTGATGGTCCTCTTATTGTTTAATGAGGGTGTTAATATACTTCATAAATTAATAGCTCTCACTACAAATAAGTGTAGGTGATGTACACTGGATGCCTAAATTGGTGTAAGAGTCGTCAATGTCAGCAGATTCTATTGTCAGAGTAGCACTTTTTGACAAATTTTACATCGATTTTCCAAATTTATTTACAACTTCATCAGTTAATGGATATGACATGCAGCAACTCCCTTTGTTCTGAATGCCAAATTTTACCCTTAGGGAGTCTCTCAGTGTTTTCAGGCTTCAGTATATTTCTTTTATAGATTTAATGTCAGTCATCATGGTATACAATCTTTCCACATCAGAGTTTTTAATTGGCAACACAAGTAATGGTTTAGTTAATTTTGAAACATTCGAGAGGACATAATTTCCCTCAAAACGTACTTCTTCTGCTTGGCACAAGAACAAAAGGGTACTCTTTGATTCAGTTAACTTTTTATAATCTATTACTGGTGACATAAGCACAACGTACTAAAACGTACTATTAACTTGAAAAGCTAAGAATGTATTATAAATTGCAATGAAGCTTGAGGCTCTGGAGGAAGCCAGCGTTAACAAATTTTTGGCTAGGATGATGGACGTTGAACCTTTGTCTACTGTATTTTTGACGAATCCCATTAATTGTTAATACTAAAGCCAGAATGATTACAAAGGACTTTTAGATTTAGAATATATAAATTCAAGGAAGGTTTGATATCTCCAGTCTTCAAAAAGACGTTTGCTAGTGCCCGCTGTGTGAAAAGAAAGTTAATCGTTTAACCACCTTTGGCATAAGAAATATTCATTAACTTCCTGAGCAGAACGACTCAGGCGATTTCGTCTATGCCACGCATGCGAGGGGCCCGGGCTCGATTCCTGTGGCCGATCTATCTGACCCATAGTTTTTTTTCGGGAGATTTCCCAGGTCACCAGGCGAGTGCCGGGTGGGCTAAACACATCCACCGAATTTCTTGTGCCTGCATTTCTCACCATTATCACTTCACGGCATCTCTCCCCTGGTGGCCGGTGGTTGTCTTGGTGGTGCATGGCAGGATGATATGCTCTGAGAAAATTCCTCCCTTGGAGGACGTTTACCGGTCTACGAACTCAGTCTTGTGGTGGGGCTGTATCCGAATGGCAGAAGGGTGGGCTATGCTTTCTCCTGGCCTGCCAGAGACCTTCCATGTGGTAAAATGTACTAAAATATGCACTCTGAAATGTCCTGTCTCCTTGGCACGGCTGCCCTGTGCCTCCTCTCGCTACATCCTTCCTCCCGGTGATGCTCCTAATTAGGGCTATAGGCATAAGAGACCGCTACTAACACTCCGTGTCAATTCCCCTCAGCAAAGTAGTACAGTCTAGTCAAGTATTACTGAGTTGTCTAATAATATTACATCATATTCCAAACTAGAGTTATAATATCAATAGTTTACTAATATTAGTGTATCCATAGAACGTTTATTCACTAGTGCTCGGATAGGACAACGAACAAAGCTGATTATGGGTAAGAGATAGTTTATGTGAAATTGCCAATCTCTATAATTTATGAGCTTTAAACAAAAAACCGATATGACACAATTCTAAATATAATTGTAATAAATTACACACTAATTTCAATGTTTTCTGATCACCAGGACACTAGTTCCATCAGCAGATAAAGTTATACCTGCGATATTCTTTATAGAAGGTGATGTGTCGTGCATATAGAAGAGAAATAGTTAATTCCCTGACACTGAACTTTGCAGTACTCCATCTAGTATTATTTTACAATTTGATGTTTCCTTTTGATAGCTGATATCAGTGTTTATTTCCACTTTCTCTTTTCTATCATATAGATATGCCACAAACCAGGTAATTAATTTAACCTCCTTACTTTGAAAGAATTGTTGTACAATGTATCACAAAGTATTTGTTGTGGATGATGATCTCAAATTTGCAATTTCGCGTAGTCCCGTCTATTCCTAACAACAGACAAACAATATGAGGTACATCCAGAAAGTTAGCTCTGTTAGGTAATAAAATTAAATTGCGGACAGATACGCAAAAATTATTTATTGCTCAAAATTCTACAACCCTTAAACTACTTTTCCAGATAACTGCCGAAATTTTGCAGGCATGCGTCTTAACGAGGTACACATTTTTGTATAACTTCTTTATAGAAGTTTTCCGCCTGTGTCTTCAACCAGTTGGAAACATTTTATTTCAGCTCTTTGTCATTGTTGAAGTTTTGACCGCCAGGGAATGATTTGAGATGCAAAATCAGATGAAAGTCGCTAGGAGCGAGGTAAGGGCTGTACGGGGAGGGGGGTGGACAAAAACGTCCCAGCCAAATCCCTGTAGCACGTTTTTCGTCGCATTTGCAGTGTGTGGTCGTGCGCTGTTGTGGAGAAACACCAAACATTTTGAGATCGCAAATATGCCGATAAATTTCAATTTTTTTCTCTTTCATAGAATTCAGAAAACGAATCACAGTTCTGTTTTCACAAGCGGCGGGATTTTCAATCCACATCGACATTGTAAACAAGCACAAAAAAGTGTACTTGGCCGACAGCGATCTCACAATGGTGCAGTTTTTTCTCCTTGATACGGAGCGTCTACCGCGCATGTGAGAAACTGCCATCGCAGCGCTGCAGCGGAGGTAAATTGAAACAGAACGTTCCATCTGGAAGCCGCTTGTAATAAAAGTAAGGCAGATGGGGCAAGGATGGACTTCCTTATATTCTCCCTGACGCACTCCACGTTCTGCAAATGCTACATAGTGCATGAATGGTCTTTGGCGGTCTACTATGTACTAATCTAAGTAGAGCAAGTGTTGCATTCCAACCAAAAAATATATATCCACATATCGATCTGTGGGGCACAGTTGGATAGGAACTATTGCTGTAAGTCTAAAACATGACAGGACAAATGTTGTTTTGAAAGCAGCTGAGCAGTAAAAGATGCATTTTTTGGAAAGATTCACATATGTAATGCGACATGAAGTGTTTTTGTCTCTCTTCCTTTCTCCTCGCGCGCACGCTGGGCAAGTTTGTGTGAGTGTGTGCATATGCGGAATCTAGAAAAAATCGTACGTGTTTCACTCACATAATTGTCGCTCTTCACGTGCAACATATTCTATTGCTAATGTTGTGTACCTACATGCAAGGGCAATAAGGAAGTTCAGTAGGCATTAAGGGATCCGTAAAAAAATTTCAATCTGTTGGCTTTAGGATGACTTTAAAGGCGATAACCGCAGTAAAAGGAGTTCTTGTATATATTTGTTACAAATAACTATTCACATTCGCCTAACTTTGTGAACGTAAGTCCGTCAAAAACAGAAGCATCCATTAATGGGGACCTAAAATGGAATGACACTCTGCTTCTGCGTGTTCCCAGGAGATGGCATTGGGTACGACTAGTTTGGCTACATCCACTCTTTCGTTTAGCTGGCAGACCTTTAGCTTGTATAATTCTATCAGAATTTCAGCTTTGTGAGCAACGATGACACCTTTGTAGCATTTAATTAAAAGGTGAGAAATATAAAAATAAAGAAACCCAGCTAGACTCATAGGCTCTCGCGATTAGACCGCGGCCTATTTCGATTGGAAGCCACAACGATAGTGTCCCACGGGTGTCATAGGTTGCCTATATGAACTTATTTGTTGTACCAATATCAGCTTCCGCAATATTCTTTAGTACTGGTTTGTGTTTTCAATGGCTGGTACCTTTTTGTAACTTTAAATTTATCTTTTATTTTACCTTCTCTACTATGAATAGTAAGTAGGTCAGTCTCGCGTACATCGGAATACATTTGAGCGGGTGAATATATTGTTTTTGTAATATTGCAACCTCTGAATCCCATCACTTTGGAACAACAAGATAATATGGATACACAGTTGTAGGTTTGCTGGTTGTTTAAGGTTATTGGTATGACAATCCATGTCTTGTATTTTAGATAGAAGTTGGCATATCGAGATGTTTTGGAAAGTTTACGTCCTCCAACGTTAAGTCATATTGGACGGTGAATGAAATGGGTGCAATGATGCTCAAATGTGTGCAGGGTCCATGAAGGTTATAGTTACCGTACATTAATCTTTCAGGATAAGGGAAACCCGCAAAAAATACCTTACCCAGATAGAGGATCCTGACCGACATTCAAACTACGGACCTCTAGAATTTAAAGTGCACAGAACCTCTAATATTAGGAAGGAAAGTCTAATTGCATACAAACGTAGTTAAGTGAAAGCCGCTCATCATTCACGTGTAGATGAATGAGAATCACATGGATGCTGCTTACACATTTCTATGATAGAAAGTGAAAACTGAAAACAAATTGATCATCCAGGGGTGGCATCACTCAGATTATTTCACCTCCAAATGTAAATACACTCCTGGAAATGGAAATAAGAACACTTTGACGCCGGTGTGTCAGATCCACCATACTTGCTCCGGACACTGCGAGAGGGCTGTACAAGCAATGATCACACGCACGGCACAGTGGACACACCATGAACCTCGGTGTTGGCCGTCGAATGGCGCTAGTTGCGCAGCGTTTGGGCACCGCCGCCGTCAGTGTCAGCCAGTTTCCCGTGGCATACGGAGCTCCATCGCAGTCTTTAACACTGGTAGCATGCCGTGACAGCTTGGACGTGAACCGTATGTGCAGTTGACGGACTTTGAGCGAGGGCGTATAGTGGGCATGCGGGAGGCCGGGTGGCCGTACCGCCGAATTGCTCAACACGTGGGGCGTGATGTCTCCACAGTACATTGATGATGTCGCCAGTGGTCGGGGGAAGGTGCACGTGCCCGTCGAACTGGGATCGGACCGCAGCGACGCACGGATGCATGCCAAGACCGTCGGATCCTACACAGTACCGTAGGGGACCGTACCGCCACCTCCCAGCAAATTAGGGACACTGTTGCTTCTGGGGTGTCGGCGAGGACCATTCGCAGTCGTATCCATGAAGCTGGGCTACGGTCCCGCGCACCGTTAGGCCGTCTTCCGCTCATGCCCCAACATCGTGCAGCCCGCCTCCAGTGGTGTCGCGACAGGCGTGAATGGAGGGACGAATGGAGATGTGTCGTCTTCAGCGATGAGAGTAGCTTCTGCCTTGGTGCCAATGATGGTCGTATGCGTGTTTGGCGCCGTGCAGGTGAGCGCCACAATCAGGACTGCATACGACCGAGGCACGCAGGGCCAACACCCGGCATCATGGTGTGGGGAGCGATCTCCTACACTGGCCGTACACCTCTGGTGATCGTCGAGGGGACACTGAATAGTGCACGGTATATCCAAACCGTCCTCGAACCCATCGTTCTACCATCCCTAGACCGGCAAGGGAACTTGCTGTTCCAACAGGACAATGCACGTCCGCATGCATCCCGTGCCACCCTACGTGCTCTAGAAGGTGTAAGTCAGCTACCCTGGCCAGCAAGATCTCTGGATCTGTCCCCCATTGAGCATGTTTGGGACTGGATGAAACGTCGTCTCACGCGGTCTGCACGTCCAGCACGAACGCTGGTCCAACTGAGGCGCCAGCTGGAAATGGCATGGCAAGCCGTTCCACAGGACTACATACAGCATCTCTACGATCGTCTCCATGGGAGAATAGCAGCCTGCATTGCTGCGAAAGGTGGATATACACGGTACTAGTGCTGACATTGTGCATGCTCTGTTGCCTGTGTCTATGTGCCTATGGTTCTGTCGGTGTGATCATGTGATGTATTTGACCCCAGGAATGTGTCAATAAAGTTTCCCCTTCCTGGGACAATGAATTCACGCTGTTCTTATTTCAATTTCCAGTAGTGTATTATAGCTGTATACACTACATGTATGGAGTAGGCTGTAATAACATTAAACCCATGTGGTTGTAGAAGAGAAAGCAGTAAATACATTTTCGTAACCCTTCTTGGTCATAAACAATAACTGGTTTGTTAGGTAATTTCTCATTTCTGGACACGAAATCTAGTACCATTAAAGCAAAATATATGTAAGCGAGAAGTATAAAGTAATTAACTATGCTGTGATTGTAACCGTGGAAGGGTAGAGCCGGAGCTATAGCTTGGATATAAACCACGGATCACTTAGTCTTAACCTTGTAAACATACCAGCATGACAACTAAATCACCAGCACATTCTATATACTTGTTAGAAATTATATACTCAAAATATCATATGAACAGACGTCATCTTCCATAACACCGAAATCATAGCAAGGGAAGCAAAAAGCTCTACACATACATTCAATTTAGAAGGCTTCTTTTCGCAAAAACAATTATTAGGTATTTCGATTTTATCTCACTGTATGGTATAGCTACTCCTCGTCTCCATTCTATAGGAGTCAATTAAATATTCTGTATAGTTAAATAACATAATTCCAATATGTTACTTAACTTTGCCAATATTTAGAAATTTTACTTCCTATTATGCAAGTTTACAGGAAGAGCCATCTGTGGGCAGACGTACGCGTTGCTCCATTACTGGTCTTCTCTGGCGAGCAATTTAAAATAACAAAATCGTCTTATTCATAACGTATATTTATCGCAAAACGTTAATATATTTCACTCACAATACTTTCTCAATCCAATCTTCCACAAAGGCTTATTCTTACACCTGTTAAAATGTAAGATAAAAGTTATTACACATTTCCTTGTTGTAACAAGAAAGATAAAGGGACTAAATGTTTAACCAAAGTTTGAAACTTAACCCACGAAAGAGATTTGCTCCAACAATATTTTAAGTGATTAATGTTGTTACTATTATTGTTGTATATCATATACAAATGTGAGTAAGTAACATCCACCTTTCATACACACCGTTTAGAGTTTATGAAGTGCAGCATTTGAACATTGAATTCGGGACTTGCGTAACATTGGTACATGATCCTTATTTGACAGGAGAAAACGTCCAGGGTATGTACTATTATCGGACCATTTTGTAAGATTACACAGCATTATTAGGTTTATTGTGCTACATTGCCGACCGCTTGCTCTGCGCAATTTTTTCCAGGTCTTCAACTGTCTGAATAAGAAAGATAAGATGGCGTGAGAAAAAGAACCGGAAACAAAAATACAGCAAGAGCGCAAAGCATGTAAACTGGACATAATGATTAGCTGTAAATCTTTACTTCTAATTCTTTAATTAATTCTTTAAGTAACTTAATCGTTACTTGTAATTCTACAGTATATTCTTTTACATTTTAGACAGTCCTTGGAAGATAAAATGGGAGCTAAACCTGAAATTTAATATCCATAAAAACAGGCGATATTGCAACATAAGTGGTTCAGGGATCCTTTCTAGGTTTTTCTTTACAAGATTTTGAAAACTGCACTGATTCTCTATTTTTCAGGTGTTATGATTACGCAATTGTTTTATACGTATTTAGTAGAGCAGATTTTCTTATGGAAACCTGCAAACATCTTGCGAACTCTGCCTTAAACTGCACTGAAAGTAGGGTTAGGTTTAGTATAAAGAGGCGTTGGCGCAGTGGTCAATCTTGACTTATTGTACAGACGCGAGAATATGTTTTCCGATACTTGAAAGACTGACCTACGGGAGGGAGGTGGGTTTGAATCAGTTAGTTGCGCCAGGAAGGTTCAGTTTCCTTATACCTAACCAGTGAGCTCGGCGAACAGTTATTTAAGCTTCAAAGGAAAGTAAAAACACTTTTGCTACATGAAACATAGGTGCTTTTATACAGCATTCCAGTATCAACTAAGTTATTTATCGATAGTTTTGTTATTGACGTTATTTTCTCACTCTTCGTCTTTCGCACATATATTCCTCAAATATTTGAACCTCCCTTTCTTCTTTTCCAATGCATTTCCAATACTCACATTTGTAGTTTTATCTCGAAAGAAATACTTCTAGCTTTCATAGATTAGCGGTAATTAAAATAATATTTAACTGCGTAGTGTATAAAGTAAAGTGTATATTGTTCTGAAAATAATTACATTATCTCCTTTGTTACAGGTCCCAAGAACAGATTATATGGATATACTACTACAATTTTCTGGACAAAATGAATGATTGAGTGAATGAGTGAATGAATTAATGAATAATAAAACCCTCAAACAAACAAATTGGGCTATAATTAAATGATCCTTAAATTAGTCCAGGCTCCACAGAGCTTAGAGCGCTGCCATCCTTATTACCGTTACAAATACAGAACTTAAATACTTTTTAATGCTTCCGTGTTTAGTTACGTCACCTGGGATTGATCTATTTCGGAATTTACTACGGATATTATCACCTCGTGGGCGTTTACTACTTCTAAAACAAGTCGTGTTGAACAGCGGGTAAGGTAGTTATTTGTTGGTCTAGCTCAGAAATTTTGTCCATTAGATCGCACAATGTCAAAAGAACATAGAGTTGTCACTAAGAATAACTTTTCATGCCAAACAATTCGTTAGGGGGACGCATTTCAATTATTTTATCTGACATTATAGCTAATTTGTCACTAATAATTAATTGTTTTAATACTTTTAATAACAATTTGACCATTCAGTTAAAATATCTGTACATTTATGACTTCCTACATGTTGGAGCTGCTGTTATGTATTATTAAAGAATATTTAATGGTAATTACAATGCAGTTTAAAATATATTAACTGTCTATAGGTCTGGTAGGAGGTAAACTTTTACTTCAAGTAACACTTTAACTGTTGATATGTAGGTTATGTTCGGGATTTTTTCTTAATAATATTACATTGATTACATTTAAATTTGTTAATTATGTTTAAACTTTGCTTTAGTTCCAAATGTGTAGTATTAGGCCAAGATATATTTGCTTTGTGTTATATATTAGGAAAGTTTACCGTAAATTGTTTTAATTCTGGCTATTAATATTTGTCTTATCACCAATATTTTGAATTATTGTTCTTCATTTAATCAGTATTGTAACGGGAGCGCTGGAACACCCTGTGAAAGCAGCTGGCAGCGGAAGGCAGGGGGAGGTTCGGTTAGCCACACCTTCCCCTCGTTTGTCTTATAGTGGTGACAAGGCGGCGGTTGGGAGGAAAAACATGACTGTGCCGTATGTTTCCTTACACCTCGTTCTCGATCTTTCTGTTACTAGAACAATCCTGTAAACACCAGAAGGCGGGATATTCCGATATAAAGAGGGTTACAGACAGACGGAGTGAGTTCAGTTGTTGGTTTGGTCTGTCAGTCAGTTGGTTAGTGTGTGTGAGGACAGTTCTTGGTGTAATAAGGCAGTGTTAGTCAGTGACGTGTTAATGAACGAAAGGGTTGTGCAACGGAAGACTGTACGAACTGTGTATGTGTATCGGAGTTTGTGTAATCGCGAGTACAAGTGAAGTTGTAACGGACGAACTGGTGGATTGTAATTGTTGCAGCACGTAATTCTGTGTAATTGGCAAGAGTTTAACTGTAAGTCGGTGGAAATAAAGAACATTTTTGAGTGGTGTAATTGGACTTTTCATTTCACGAACCCACAAAGTCACACTGGTGTCAGGAGTGGGATAACAACATAACATCACCGAACATTACAACCATGGAGGCAGCATTAGAAAAGATTTTAGCGGAACTGAAAGAAATGAAGACGGCAACTGAAAACCTCGCTGCAAAAACAGAAGCGGCAAATGACAACATGGCCGCGGAACTGAAACAAATAAAGAGCGAGTTAACCACAGAAATGAGAGCAGCGAACGGCAGTCTGGCCACGGAAATGAAGGCGGCGAACGAGGCTCTCGCCGCAAAGTTTGAGGAACGTTTGGCCGGCGTGAGGGATGACGTCGCGAACCTGGGCAAACGGAAGGGTCAAGTAGACGACCGCCTTAATGATTTAGAGGAAAAGGCCGACAACATCGCAAAACCCCTCACCCGCCTGACGGAGGAAAACCGGCCTTATGTGTGGACGGAGGACGCCGAAGGCGCTTTCCAGCACCCGAAGGGGACCCTGTGCAGTGCTTCAATTTTGGGTTTCCCACAACCGGGTGGCGCCTTCATTGCGGACACCGACGCCAGCGACCATTGCATTGGAGGTGTCCTATCGCAGATCCAGGACGGCCACGAGCGCACAAGAGTGGAAGAGGAGGAGCGTGCCGCAGCAGTCCGAGTAGTTGTGGCAGTGCCTGCTGAAGGCTGGGATAGCGCAGGCCTGAGGAGGGAGCAGCTGGCGGACGCAGACTTGGGGCCACTCTTGAGGGAAGTGGACGCAGGGACGAGACCAACCTGGGAGGACATCGCACCGAGGAGCGCCACCTACAAGTCGCACTGGGCCCAATGGGACTCGTTGAAGACCAGAGAGGGCGTGCTGTTCCGGGTATGGGAGTCACCCGATGGGAAGGCGCAGAGAGGACAGTTGGTACTTCCCCGGAGCAAGGTCCCGGAAGTCTTGGAGGAAGAACACGCCGGTACTTCAGGAGGACACCTGGGAGCGAACCGAATGATTCACAAACTACGGCAGCGCTACTTCTGGCTCAGACTCCGGGCAGATGCTGGTGGTACACCTGGACCGCCTCGCACGCTACGATGGTGCTGTTCGAGGCGAACAGCTTTGAGGAGGGAGCAGTGTAACGGGAGCGCTGGAACACCCTGTGAAAGCAGCTGGCAGCGGAAGGCAGGGGGAGGTTCGGTTACCAACACCTTCCCCTCGTTTGTCTTATAGTGGTGACAAGGCGGCGGTTGGGAGGAAAAACATGACTGTGCCGTATGTTTCCTTACACCTGGTTCTCGATCTTTCTGTTACTAGAACAATCCTGTAAACACCAGAAGGCGGGATATTCCGATATAAAGAGGGTTACAGACAGACGGAGTGAGTTCAGTTGTTGGTTTGGTCAGTCAGTCAGTTGGTTAGTGTGTGTGAGGACAGTTCTTGGTGTAATAAGGCAGTGTGAGTCAGTGACGTGTTAATGAACGAAAGGGTTGTGCAACGGAAGACTGTACGAACTGTGTATGGGTATCGGAGTTTGTGTAATCGCGAGTACAAGTGAAGTTGTAACGGACGAACTGGTGGATTGTAATTGTTGCAGCACGTAATTCTGTGTAATTGGCAAGAGTTTAACTGTAAGTCGGTGGAAATAAAGAACATTTTTGAGTGGTGTAATTGGACTTTTCATTTCACGAACCCACAAAGTCACAGTATGTTATTTCTTTCAGAGAGATCATATTGTTTGGTTATCTATTATCCGAATGTAAAGTCTCATAGTGTCCGAATATTAACTCAAGGAGGATTTTGTAGCTATGGTGTGAATATTTGAATATAATATTATATTTATTGTTCCTATTATTATAATAAACCTTAATTTCAATACCATCCGTACTAGCACGGATAGTACTGCTGTGATACATTCACATTACCTTCTCTAATCTTGCACAAACTCGTTTTTCTCTATCTACTTCAAGATAAACATTTTATTGTAGTTACAAGGGAATAAAGTATACATTACGTGATAGATGTTTTTAAATGGCTGCCTGGGGGACGTCTTTGAAATTATATTGTCATTGTATTTTTTTTTCTGTTTTAATATTTGCATGTCTTAGCGTTCTATGATCCAAATTGCCTCTTTCCATTTCATATCCGGACGGGGCTAATTTGAAAATAATCTTTAATTCGGGGGATATCAAAACGTATAGTTGTTGCTACTGAAGGCTCTGTAAAGAATTTTTGAACCTTAACGAAATACTTTCCACACTCAAGTACGGCAGAAGAACTTTGTCTTTTAGAGAATGCAACTATTGTGGAATTGTGGAATATAATCAAGAGTAAATCTGAAACGGCTGGTCTTACAAAATAAAATGTATCAGACATAAATTGTATTCAACAACACAATCTACATTCCATGTGAAGTAACATTTTGTTTATTTCTTAATTTTTACAGTTATTTAAAGTGATCCAGAGTAAAAAGGAATTTTGAGGACATTCTCAGCAGATAAACATATTCATTTGTCATGAAGATGTTTTAAAAATATAATAATTTAATTAAAATGATTAGATACCATTTTCGATAAAATCGAGATATTCTAAAAAGTTTCCATGTAAGGGGTAGCTTGTTATTCAGAGACTTTCTTGAAAGTCTTGCTTTTCGTCCTTTAAGAAGCTAAAGTTATATAAAACCTTGGAATTTGACGTACTTATGTGTATTGGGTTATTTTGGGAGGATTTTCTCCTTTTTCGGGTGTTCCATTTACAAAGGAATCTCGACATTGAACTTTTGGGTCCAGTGCAATTCTACAAAACGTGCTTTTTTAACGCTAAAATACAGACCAACGAAAAAACCTGTACAAACTTGCAGTTTCAATATCCCGCGTGTTTCCTGGCTGACTGATCATAGCGACACGCTGTCTCGTGCAACACAAGGTACACGTAAAAGTTTGTAGATGCCGCTCACGCTATAATTGCAATTTGTATAGGCATGTAACTTAGTTATTAAGCACCTTTTACAACATATTGGAACAGTGATGTTTTGTTTTAACTGCAAAGTAGATGCAAATGTTAAGTATAACGATTTAGAGATATATTACACAAAATATTTCATATAAGGCAGAAAAGAAACATTGTGTGTCAGAACAGAAGTCTACAGAGGGTTGTATAAGACAAAAGGTCTCTACTTAATTCTTGCATAGATTTATTCTCCTCTATCTTCATTACCTGGAGTTATATAAACTAAACTTGTAAATTATTCCATGTCTTTCCACATGAAATGACTAGTCACCGCATTTCATAACTAAGTTCGCTAGAATAGTTTTGGAAATTAACATTCACAGAATTAGAACCATTATGGGTGAACATGTATTTAAATTAATAATTGGAAACTTCTGTTCATAAATAGTACCATGCGCTAACAAATTTTGAAGCAAGTTTTCAATTTTGTTCGATTTATTTTTTATGTCTGTCTTTATTACTTGTTTCGCACTCAAAATTATTGAAACTGGAAACTATTCCGAAGAACGTTGTAGTCAATACGAAATATTGTTTGATCTGTTATTTTCCACAATGACCTAGTAAAACGGCCCAAATGACCTTGTTGTTGACGGGCCCTAAAACACCACACACTCACCCCCCCCCCCCTAGTAAAACTAATTGCGAGAGGCAAACCTTCATTTCGGGTTAATATAATTAACACCTCCACAGGACGTACGTAAAACAGGTGGGGAGATCAAACTCACTTCAGCATAGGAAATCAATCTTTCCAAATTTAATTATTTCTCCTCTTATATATTTGCTGTCGACTATCAAATGTTTGTGTGGTTAGGTTCAAGTTAGTTACTTAACTGGTACCAAGGAAAATAAAAAATATATCTATATACATAGATATATATTTATATAATATCATTTAAAAAAACGTAATGACGAGGTGACACTCCCAGTCAACATCTAACCTGAGATAACAATAATGTCCCATCCTGGGTTTATCTATATTACCAGTTCAGTATTATATTGTACTAAATGCATACCACGTGACTCAGCTGTACCTAGGTATGTAACATACAGGTTATAATCTAAGGTAAACACTTTGACACCTTTTACAAATAATCTTATTGTATCATTAATTCTTAAAGGCCTGAATCAGAACCAAGCAGCTGTGAGAGTATGTGAAAAAAAGGTTTTTCATAGATAAAATGAATGGCTAAGTGACAGATGAATGATCTCCGGAAGAACGGTACAGAAAACGTAGGTTATATCTCAGTGGATAAGCTACCGGAATGTAGTGAAGGAAAGCGGACTAAAACCTCTTATAAGAAACAGTATATAATTTTTCGTTAAGGTATTTTCTGTATTTAAATAGACCAATTACTTTATCGATATTACAGACGTTTCATCTAACTATTCCTGACAACGTTTGTGTAACTTTTGAATGTTGTTAATACTCTTCCCGTTCCTGAGTCAATAGGTACCTTAACTTACATAGTGGATTGTTCTCTTTGATATCTCTGATTTACGATTTCGGTTTTGGGTATTTAGATAAATAAATAAGTAAATAAATAAGCAAATAAATAATAATAAAGCTCTTAAACCGTCATATCGGACGATGAATAAAATGCTGCTCAAATGAGTCCAGGCTCCATGAAGCTTAGAGCGCTGCAATCGCTATTACCGTAAAAAATGTAGAACTCGAATACCTTTTAATGTTTCCGTATTTATTTAGGTCACCTTCCCAATTTTTCCGAAAAGCAAACCAGACATTTGGGAGTCTACATGTGATAATGAACTAAAAACGCGTATTATATACCGGGAGGTAAATGTCATGTTAGGTAGTGTTATTTGCAACACTGACTTTTTATGTCCTTAGAGAGGACCATCCATAACGAAGAGTTGCCGATGATGCTGCTTGAGTGTCTTGTCAACACTTGAGCATGTGCCGCTAGGAGCGTTTGGGGTTAGGTAGCTATTCCACCGCAAAATAGATAGCGCGACGGTGGAGTTACGACGCTGTGCAAAATATTTTAAAGCAGTGTGGTCCGTGCTATCAAATAATTTAATGTGGAAATAAACCACCAAAATTATTTCCCTCATTCTCTAAAGAAGATATAACTGAATTATTACACAAAAAATAAAATTCTTCCATAGTTTGGAGCAGGAGGCCGCCATCATAATAAGTTCTTGAAAGTAGTTTAGACGGAATATTGGAATTGCAATCTGATTCTTTGGACAGTAAATTTATGGTTTTTGTTTCCAATACTTATGATTAAGTTTTAACTACTATTCATTAGTTGTGGTTTTACATGATCATTGTACTCTCATGATTTTCTTTGCCGTTGGGGAAGGCATTCTTACTTCCGACTGCCAACTGAGATAGATGGTGCCAGACATTGCCTTATTGCTACTGAACTTCTGTGTGTAAATGTGGAATACTGGAACACAGCTGCTTGAAAACGATGGGGAGATATGGGCTAGACTCTATCCATTTTACTTTCTTATTTGGATCTCTTTGCATTTTCCAGTGAAAGAATAAAGATAGAGAAACATCCTACCATTTGACAAACTGTTAATAATTATAAAATTCAAACACACCTTCTCACATATGGGTCCTGTACCCCTATCTAAATGCAGTACTTAGACGTGTGAAATCTAAATACCAACGTTCCCTAAAAAAACTAGCGAACAGTCCTAATATTTTTCATTGCAATATTTTCGTTTTAAGACAATATATTAGCGTTCAGCGCGTTGTGTAAAATCTGTACAAAACAAAACTTCAAGTTTTATCAATTTAAAAATATTTTAACTATACAAAATATCTTTGGTGAATAACATCGTATTCTTCCGCACACTTCATACTGAAATACGCGTTCCTATTTTATCACTTCTGAAAGCATACTTAGCTACGGCACACTTGACTCTTCCATAAGAAAAGTATGGTGTATAAGAGCCCATTGTGACTTAATATGTGAAAACCGATATAGTGCCATCTGCTGGGCGTGTGTAGAAGCACAGTTCCCACTAATGGAAACAAAAGTACACTCATTTATGCCAATGCAAATGGTTCATTAGTATACTGTTGTACCATGAAGTACTACAGGAGGACGCATATGCAAGAACTGGTTTACTGGGGTTATTAATTACAAAGTCATCACAGGGCAACCAGATTTAAATAGGTTTACTGATCCCCTAATTCACCTTAAACTCTCACATTGCCCTTGCAGGTACGTACACAACTTTAGCAATAGAATAGCGTTTATGTCTATTACATGAATACAAAGGGATAAGTCTTTTTAAAAGTACTTTGCTAACGATTAGTAAAAGTTATGTGAGTAGAATAATAAGTTGTCTTTTTCTCGGTTTTATTATGTTCTTCAGGCGCACGCGTGACCGCGCATCTCGCACCCCTACACAAACAGACAGGTATTTTGTAATTCACAAATATATGCGGATTATTTCAGAAAATGCATTTTTATTGTTAGGTTGCTTCAAAACATATATTGCCTATTTAAGTAAATCTTTGGATATCTTGCGATTATTCCGCTATTTAATTTAAGCAAATACGACAGAAAATAAATAAACATTCTTCCATCCACGTTATTTTATTCACAACGCTTTTTTGTTTAAAATTATTTCCATTCATTTATACGTATATAGTTGACGATGCAAGAGAATGCTTTATTCGACATCTTTTATTCATTGACTCAATGATTTGCGTTTAGTTAATTTGATAATACCCACAAAGTCCTGTGTTGAACATCCCATACAAATGTACAACGTTCTAGCACATAACTTGGATATTGAACACTAGAGCCACACTATTTGTAGGCATTATAATTATTGTGATAATTATGTAAATATATTTCCCTAAGGGTTAGTTTTTATAATCCGCTATAGGTCGTAACGCACGCTTTATCTATGACGTCTTAACTGTAATATGTCATATTGTCATATTTCAACAGCGACTATGACCCTAGAGTACAGGGAGATCGGCACATGGTAATACAGAGTTAAACATTCCAGTAGAAATAACGCAAGTTCTGAAAGTTTCCCAATTCTCTGCCGCTAGAACATTCTTGATATCTCACCAAGATCAGACAGATAAGATAATGAGAATAAAACAGCTCTTATGTTTCATTCCCAATCAGTGTCTTTGCTACGTCGTATGTATTTTATTACGTCGTGCGTCATTAACAAAATGAAAAGAAAAATCTGCATATTAAATCCTTTAAAAGCTTGGCGTTTTGTGATCTTTGACATTCTGTTATTTTTGCATGACCAGAGCATAATACACACAGACACACATACACACACACACACACACACACACACACACACACACACACACACACACACACACACACTTGGACGTGAAGGGACACAAGCAGATACCTAGAAATATACACGGACCAGTTTCTTAAATAAAAAAGACATGTTTATTGAATGGACAACAAAACACACAAAAATTACTAGGTAGAAGATCTGGGTAGAGAGCCAAACCATTCTACCTATTATAGATACTGACTCTTAAGTAATTTTTTTTAAGTAAAACAGTTATTTAAAGTGTGTTCTGAAAAGTAACTAACTAATTTTCAAAGTCCAGCTTATTAGATTCTATGGTCTTGAGCCATCTTTCAGCGAGTTTCACCTTCAAACGATGGTACCAGTCTCTGGTTGTTGATGCAAAGAATTCGCTGACCCTCACCTGCACTGCTTCAATATGAAAAACTTGTCCACGTGTGAGAATTGGTCATCTATCGGAAAATATAATAATCTGATGGAGTGAGATAAGAGCTGTATGCTGGGTGTAGTAACAGTTGGCTTCCTGCCCAACTCCTGAATTTTGTCCATGTTTGTTCATGTATTGTGAGGTGTTGCATTATCCTGTTGCATTAAAACTGGGTATTTCCGTCTCAAAAGTTCATGAACTCGTTCCAGTTGCTGAGAATAAAGATCCGCATTAATCATTAAATTAATTACATGGCGGTTAAATTAATTACCTGGTTTGTATGGTATCTAAATGAAAAAGGAGAATGTTGAAGTAAACACTGATATCAGCTATGAAATGAAACATCAAATTGTAAAACAATAGTAGATGAAGTACTGCACGGTTCAGTGTCAGAGCATTTACCACTTCTGATCTATTGCACGACATCTCAATTTATATAAAGCATCTAGCATGTACAACTTTATCTGCTGATGGAACTAGTGTCCAGGTAACCAGTAAAAATTGAAACAAGTGTGTTATTAAATTCAATTATTTTAGAATTTTGTGTCATATTGGTTTTAGTTAAAGCTAGTAAATTATCTGTGAACTGAGACTAATCAAAGATTGTTACATATACAACTCATCGTACTTCACACTCGCCGTGAGAAATTCGGATTAATAATGTGCTATTAAAATAAATTGAATGTATCATATTTCTGTTCTTTCAATTAGAAGGATATAAAGATTGGCAAGCTGAGATAAACTATATCTTACACAAAATCAGCTCTGTCCGTCGTCATATCCGTGCACTAGTGAACTAAAGTTTTATAGATACACTTATATTAGTATACTTTTGATATTGTAACTCTAGTTTGGAATATGATATATTATTATGGGACAACTCAGTAGGACTTAACTGGACTGGACTACTTGGAAGAGCGGAATGGACACGGAGCCACAAATGCGGTCTCTTGAACCTATACCCCCAATCGGGGACATCTCCGGGAGCAAGGATAAGGTGAGAGAAGAAAAGGGTAGCCTTTTCAAAATGGCGGGACAGTTAAAGGACGCATTTTGGTGCATTCTACGACATGGAGACTCACCGGCAGGCCATGAAAAAGCATATCTCAGCCTTCTGTCACTCGGATACACACTCCCTTCGCAAGATTGAGTTGGGAGACCGGTAAAAGTCCTACCAAAGGCGGAAGTTTCTCAAGGCATATCATCCTGCCATGCACCGCCAAGACAACCGCCTACCACCAGTGGAGAGATGACTTGAAATAATACTCTTCAGATTTGCAGAGCCAGGAAATTTAGGGGATATGTTTAACCCACCCGGCATCCGCCTCATGACCTGGGAAATCTCCCGAGAAATTCTAAAGTTCAGCTAACATGACAAAGGGAAGTGAACCCGTTACTCCCGAACGGGGACCATAGATCAAATCACCTGAGTCATTCTGCTCAGGAAGTAAATGAATATTTCTTATGCCAAAGGAGGTTAAGGGTACACTGTCACTTCACACTGCAGGCTCTAGCAAGTATCTTTGATAAGAATGAAGATATTAATTATTCCTTGTATGTATATACCCTTAATCTGAAAGTCCTTTGTACTCATTCAGGCTTCAGTTTTAAACATTATGGGAATTCGTAAAATGAACAGTAGACAAAGTTTAGCATCCATCATACTAGCGAAAACTTTGTTAGCAGGTGTATTATGAGACCAACATTTTAACGCTCTTCCTAATAATCTGAAAGGGGAAAAATGCAATTTCAAATCCTTTAAAAATTCTATTAGCGAGTACATACGCTCAAAAGCATTTTCTGGGGTACAAGATTATTTGAATTGCTGATATTTGCGATTTATCTGAAAGTAAATGATTCTAACAAAGTATAAAAGAATTGGAACTTGAAGTCTCTCATGCACAGTCGCGTAGTTGCCTATGAAAATTTGGAAATAAATTTAGAAAAACCTACGTAGTCAATAACGCTATATAAATGGAAGAATGGTAATTTACTTTTGTACATGTTACTAAACTTAATATTTGATATTCGAGTTTCCTACTTAAGTATAACTAACAGGTTCCAACAAACTCAAAAGAACTGCGAGTAAGTACCATAGATCAATAAACAATCTTGCAGAAGTCGTCTTTTTATAGTACCATACGCAGCCATTTGTACACTAACGCTGTGGCTTCTAATCGAAATATGCCGCGTTCTAATTCCGAATGACTATAAAATTACCTGAGTTTCTATTATATGATATTTCTCCACTTTTATGTAAATATCACACTCAAACAGTTCTTCCTGTTCGAAAAACGTTGTAAACCTTACCACAGGATAATACCAGCGAACAGGCCGCCATCTAGTCGGTAGAGCCAACGTAGACGCAGCTAACGCATTCTGCTGGCCACACGTTGAAACTAGGGTATCTCATTAATTAAACTTTCTGCTTTTGATACACATATCGTCAGGAAAGTGTGAATAGTTCTTTGCTAAATTTTTGTATCATGAAGTATTAGAGTTGCAAATATATACAAGAACACCTATTACTGCTGTCAGTTACAAAGTCATCACAGAGGCACCAAATTTAAATTGGTTTGGTGATACCTTAATGTCTACTCTTCTTCCATTTTACCTTTATACGTATGTACACAGAATTAGCATTAAGGTAACGTTTATGTTTATTAACTGAAGAAGATAGAGTTATAAGCCTCTTTAAGAGGTTTTTTTACGAGATTGGCGTTAATTAGCTGAGTGGAACACATAAGATATTTATTTTCCAGTTTTCAGTTTAGTTGTACACACACACACACACACACACACACACACACACACACACACACACACACACACACACACGCACACACACACTCAGCAAGGGAGGGAGGGGAGGGAGAGAGAATAATTTTCTATCTCACATACATATATGGATGTTTCCCCAAGTTGTATTATTTATTCTTCAGGTGACTTCAAAAATATATTTATGGTGTAATCTGGATAATAAATGTTGGAATGTGCAGCAATAGTTCCATTATTTCTTTAAAGGAAACAGTAGAGAAGTTAAATTAGTTAATTTCAACATATGATCAGAGATGCCTACCTCTCTGGCACTTGAATGCGATAAAAATTTCAAATATCTCTAGCTTGCCTACCTCCTTGGCGTAGCAGGAAGCGTGGCTGCATTACATTCAAGATAATCCTAGTTCGGATTTCCGTCAGGCTGAGTTGTAGGACAGGGCTTTATACTGCGGTTTCCATTATTTTGAAAGATAAAATAAGTATGTGAGACTAAACACTGTGGACTTTGTGGTCATTTGCATATCATATCATGATTTGATATATTGTCCCATGTGACTTAAGGATAGAGATTATAAAATCAAGAGTATAGACGGATCTGACAGATGAGACAAAGTATGTATCGAATGTGGTGTTTGCGGCAAGAGTTCCTAAGTTCATTTCCATTTAGCTTATGTTTGAGAGCAACTCGTTTATAGAAACTCAGTTAATGTAGTTAGTACATTGATTATTATTTATAATATATATAAAGCAGCATACGTATGAGTGTAGAGCTCATAAATTGATGGTTGCCACGATATTTTCTCCCCAAAACGAACCATCTCGATTCATAAATTGATGGTTGCCACGATATTTTCTCCCCAAAACGAACCATCTCGATGCTATACTATTCGATGATCCACTTGTTGCACGAAGGTTTCTACAGAACAGTTTTCAATAAATGCCTGCCATGCGCCTACAACTTTCAGCTATTTGCCTAGTGTTAATCGAGGCGGAAATTTTTATATATGCTATTTTCCTGAAAGGTGCAAGTAGAAATTTGAAGTACAGGAGTTTCTGAATCATAACCAAAACTTTGTTGCTCCAGTCGCACTGGTATGACCTTTAAATTTCGTTTTGATAGCGCGTCGACAGATTAAATGTTATATACAAGTACTGCGGAATTATAATTAATACATTTTAAAACATCTGGCTATAGTCATTATTATATATGATTATTCAATTTACTACAACACTTGAATAAAGTGATTAACTAACAGATACAAAACACATTATCACGGGGCTCACCGTTCTCAGCAACTTGTACACTAACGGTATGGCATTCAATTGAAAATTGCCGCGCATAAGGCAAAAAGATAAAAGTAACGTTACGACCAACCTGTCGTGGTCGTCTTCAAAGGACAAGCTGCTTGCCAGGACACACTACTAAATGTTTAATATCTTGGCTATCGAGATTTGTCGTGTTAGACAAAACTAACGTTTTGAACATCCTGTCGTGTTTATCTTCAAAGGCCAAGCTGTCCTCCTTCCTCCCTGCCTCCCTCACTCCCTGCCTCCCTCCCTGCCTCCCTTCCTCCCTTCTTCCCTTCCTCCCTTCCTCCCTCTCTCCCTCTCTCTCCCTCCCTCCCTCCTTCCTTCTTTTCTTCACTTTGTATTTATTGTAAATAGGGTACTACAATAATCCATCCAAGAACTGAGGTTTCACCAAAAATGTATGTTTCCAAACCGGCTGAATCCAAAAAAATGTTTTTGTGAACGAAGTTAGGTGTCAATTTGTGTTTGTGTGCAAGGGCGCACGAGTACCTTATGTGTACAAGTATCTGTGAAGAGTTGAAGTTAAAGCAGTGTTACACACCTCACGGGATTTAAATTTATATCTTCGAAGGATGTGACATGAATATGGATACATTTTTAAAATGAAAAGATCAAACTCTAAACTAGCCTTCATACGGCGCCGAAAGGATTAGCCAATTAGGGGAAAAGAAAGACAATGTTATGCGGATGGGTGCATGTCAGTGAGGTAAGGTTATTTGTAACAAAGGTTACGTAAGAGATTCTGTTATGGGAGATGCCATGTGATTCGTTGTGTGTCTGTTTACCATCCGAGTACAATGTTGCTTTGTTACGGGTCCACGAGGGTTTAGTACACACAAACTGGACAGATAGCACTGAGGTAGCGCTCAGTATGTCTGAGTTTATTCTACCAGTAGATGGCAGAAAATTTTTATTTAGCATCTGATTTATTTTTATAACATTTCAGGTCTAAGATGAACTTGAAGAGGATTGCATCTGAAGAGAGTGTACATACACTGGACTTGCCGTGTATGTGCGAAAACCTTACGTAAACATATGTGTGTTTGGACTATTTTCCGGTAAGCCTCCTCGTTTGGCGATGTAGTAATAATAGTAGTAGTGGTAGTAGTATTAGCAGTAGTAGTAATAATAATATTAGTAGTAGTATTAGCAGCAGCAGCAGTAGTAGTAGTAGTAGTAGTAGTAGTAGTAGTAGTAGTAGTAGTAGTAGTAGTAGTAGTAGTAGTAATAGTAGTAGTAGTAGTAGTAGTAGTAGTAGTAGTAGTAGTAGTAGTAGTAGTAGTAGTAGTAAGAGCAATGTAGTTTGATGGTGCGAGCTGAGTCTGGCTCCGTGAGGAAGGAGTTGCTGCCCTTGATCACTTCCCGAATCTGATGGTCAGTGAGCAATGAATAAAAGTGTGTTAGGTTCTGGGCTCCGTGATGAAGAGTCGGCGGACTCGAAACGCTGCAGGAAGCACTTCACGAGTCAGTAAGTGCGGCTCTGTACGAAGGATTCGCCGAGTTGTATACCCGGCAGCGAAGTGGTTTACGTGTTAATATTGGAGTTATGTTTAGAATCGGTGAGGAGCTCCGTGTTAGAGGTAAACGTACTCGTAGGACAGAAGGAATGTTACAGCACAAAGGGTCATACAGACACATTGTACTGACCTGTCGAAGTGCTATATTTGTGTCGAATACAGCCTGATTGTCCGTTACAATTAATGGCGAATGAATGAACTTTGCGTCTTTTTCACGGTACTCCTGTTTAAGGGAAATATAAATTTAGGAAACTTTGAACCACTAGGAATAGCTCGGAAATGGTTAATTCCACAAATCAGAAGATACATTTTATATCAATTGTGCGTTTTAACGAGGTGTATGCCCTTTGTTTACCAAGGCTTTATCCATCTTTAACGGTTTACTAGATATACGTACAAATTTAATCCATAATAATGTGGGCTAATGGGTACACCCTAAACACTGAGGACACGCTTTTGCTGTGTCATAAAGTATGTTGAAATAATATATCTTCATTACAACAGAGGCGGTTTTCAGAAACTAAACATTTTCCAAAGCTGCTTCAATTAAAGATTTATAAGCAGTGGTTTGATGCTCTTGAAAGTATTCATGTTGCAATCTTCCTTGACAATGGTCTTACATATAAAGTTTGGTATTTAACTGACTCTTCTTTTTTTGGTTATGCTGTTGAAAGTTCAGGTTTTTCAAATTAAATCTGCTCTGTATTACTTTTATGTTAGGTACATATGTTAGAACATGAGGAGTGTGAGTATAAGTACTGAATAGCCGTTAATCTCACTTAATGACCACAATAATTCTGAAAGTACTTAAACTATGGGTTTCCAAAAGTACCATAATTGGCTTAGACTAAAAGATGAAGAATGGCTTTATGGAGAATAGAAAACGAACATTGCTTTAGTTATAGCTGACTTCAATAGTCAGTCGCAGTCACCTGTTTCCTAACGTCTGTTTCACAACCGTAACCTATAGCGTTAAAATCTCGTGAGCCTAGGAATTTTAGTTTGTTTTTCTGTCGAACATGATACTCCTTAACTTGCAAGTAAGTGTCTCAACCAAAGTTTTAAATTTTATCCACAAGCATTGTAAATACAAAAATGTATGGTACAAGCGAATGGGCTGCCATCTGTCGTTTTAAGGTGGACACAGCCCGTAATGCATTACCCCCTATCGGTAAAGTGGGGTAACCCGCTCAAGACTCTCCTAATACCACGTGATATGTTGAAATGCAATAACTGCTTTACTTACGTAAGTAGAAAGTAGACCACCAAAGCTTGTTTATACGATATGTAGCATTAACAGAACTTGGAAAGTGTCTAAGAGAGGATAAGAAAGTTCGTCCTTGTTTCATATCCCTTTTGAATCAATATTATTTAGTTTTGTTTGGAAAGCAGGGGCCATATGAAGTTTAGAAGTATTAGAGGACAATCTACAACAAATATTGTTCATTCTTTGTGTACATCGTAACTAAGAGACAAAGAGGCAGTTAAGAATCGAACTAGCCATAACGATAATTTAATTTTCTGTTAATCATTCTCCAAGGACGCCACACGAAGATTTACAGAGAACTTCCTTCATCCAAATCCTTCATGTCCAAATGAAAGAAAAGAAAATGTTTAAGTAAACAGTGATATCGGTTATGAAAATACATTCTTCAAATTGTATAACAGTAATACACGATGTACTCCAAGTATCTGTGCTAGGGTCTTTTTTATTTCCGATGTATATAAAGAATCTTTCATTTATATAAGTGATATCGGAAATACGCGTTTGTCTGTAGATGGCGCTAGTGTGCTGGTGTCCAGAAAAACTTTTAACAAGTGCGTAATTATATTCAAATATGTTTTGAACTGTCTGTTACTTTGATTTTATTTTGAAGTTATTAAATTATTATGTGAGAACGTAGAAAAAATAAAGGTTGAGTCTTCGTATATCATCAGATTGATATAAATGGAGATTTAGAAGATGTTATTAAAGAAATTGTATCACATTTCTGGGCTTTCAGTTAGACTGATATATAGATTGGCAATATCACACGAAGTATATCTTACCCAAAATCAGCATTGACCTTTGTTCTATCTGAGCACTGGTGATAGGAAGTTCTGTAGATACACTTATATTGGTACACTATTGATATTGTAACTCTATGTAGGAGAATGAAATATTAATATGGAGCAGCTCAGTAGAAAGTAAATAAATATTTATTGTGTAAGATTGGTTTAAACGCATGACTTCTAACACACACACAGCGGGCAGTCTAGCAGATGTTTCTGAGAACACTGAAGATATTTACCATTCCTTGTACACGGTGTTCATTTTTATCTAATTTTACCGCGCAAAATTTGATGTCATCAATGGAATCGCTGATTGAGGGGGTTTATACACGATTCCCCTAGCGGCCTGCGATCGTACTTGATGTGCTGAAAGCAGCATTGAACAATACCTCTATCAGCATGTAAATACACTGTTTCAGAGGTGGGTTTGCTTTCGTTATGCAAAGGTGCGTAATTTCGCCTGCTGCGTAGATACGATAACTGTCTTGAAAAAAATTGTATACTGCAATGCAGGATACTGCATAGTTAATTATGCAGGCTTAAAACTATACCATGAAGAATATAGGAAATGATAAGTCAATGAACACCTATTTCACAATGAACATCTATTTGAATCTTATGGTAGACATATGCCCATTGTAAACCCGTCACATAAAATAGAAATATTTCAGTTTGATCTCAATTCTTTTCTGTCACCCACAGTTTCCTCACGGTGTAGTTTTATTACAAACCAGAAAATTAGCAGAACATGTTCTGCAATGAAAAATAAATTATTGTTACAGTATGTACAAAGCTCTTATCCAAGTGTAAACAAGAACATGTTTCCATTACATAATCATATGTGTCCATTTTCCTGTATTTCCCTTTTCTCTGTCGCTTACATACTGTCCGTATTGAGAGAAGGTATGCTTGAAGCCTTTCTGTCATAACATTATTGTGACCCAATTATCGGACCGACAGACGAACGCCAGCTGAGAAGGGACCTGAGGCAGCCGAGCCACACCCTCTCATTAATCTCAGTCACTAACTGAGAGGACGATTAGGGGAGTGTCACTTGTCTGGCAGCCTCTTCCCCCTTCGCCTGCCATCTGGAATTTTCGCGGTGATACACGGAAACCAGAGACTTCTAGAAGACAATGATATTCCTATAAAAAGGCTGGAATGAGTGGAGTGAGAGAGAGTTCTTGGCAAGCAGTGTAAGAGTGCAGTGCTAGTGTACGGACGAGAAGATTGTGTACGTGCATCGAAGGATTGTACGTAATCGCAGGAGCAAAGTGGAATTGTAACGGACGAACTGGTGAACCGCAATTGTGTGCATTACGTAATCCTGTGTAATTGGCAAGCGTTCAACTGTAAGTCGGTGGAAATAAAGATCATTCTTGAGTGGTGCAATTGGACTTTTCATTTCACGAACCCACAAAGTCACATTATTTATTGCTTCGAGATTGGTAGCAGTCACTTTATAGCGAACAGTGTCTCTCTTTTTGCGAGTAACTGATCCTGTATCTGGGAAATGTTTGATGCACCTATTGCTTTTAAAAGACACAAGGATCCCAGCATTAATAAACGTTTTAATTAAGCGTGAGAATGACAAAAATTTATATCGTATATTCATAAAACTTAAGACGTTTGCGTGGCAAACAAAAGTATGTCAATTTGACTGTACCTGGACACTTTTGACAACATTACGCTCCGAGGGACTTGTCTGAATGCTGGATAGAGTTACATAAACCCCTCTATGCAGCTGTTTAAATTATATTTATGTCAAACCAATTTTAATGCCGGCGCGAAAGTAGCATTTAACCATGATGACGCGGTGGCCTGTGTTCATATCCAGGGGAAGCTGGTTATATTAGTTAGCAGAGCAACCAGAGCGCTGCGATTTCATCACTGTTTCTCAAAAATGTCCGCATCTCCTTCGTAGAGGGCACTTTGATTTTAAGATAGACTCACCAGTCAGCAGTATATATTCTGAATGAGAAAAGCTTTTGTAAGCTTCATATTTAACAATATAATGGAATTAATGTTCCTATGAGTAAGGACTATGAAACAGGAAAGCATGAAGTTAATATAATTTTCAGTCCAATTAATACTCAATGCGTCATTTATTGCTACCGGTGTTTACGGAAGACGCGGTTCTTCAGGACCTTCCTAACATCCTCAGCTAATGTCGAGTGTAGTTGACGATGTGGGGAAGGTCCTAACGAAACTGTTCTAGGTAAACATTAGGAATATGTGAAGCGCTGAGCACTAGCTCGACTCAGAATTATATTAATGAATATGTTACACAAACATGTAAAATAAATAGCGAAATATAAGTGGAAAAATTATCATTTCTTTCCTCAGCGCTAGCTTAAATTAAATAAAAGACATGTAACACATCATAAAATGAGGTATACAAACATATAATTGTACTTTGAAACCACCTTCAATAAAATGTTTATCAGGAATCAACCTTCGAAGAATATAAAGAAGCAGGTCACACTGTGGATATTTTTGGCTTTAGTCATTATTATATATGATTATTCAATTTACAACAAAATTTGAATGAAGTGATTAACTAAGAGATACAATAAACATCGTCACGGGGCTCACCATTGTAAATACCCATTCTCTTTCAACTTGTACACTAGCGGTGTTGCTTCCAATTGAAATATGCCGCGCATAAGGCCACCCTCTACACGGAAATGTGGATGTAGCCAAAATAGACGTATCTAATGTCATCTGTTGGGCACACGTAAAATTACAGTTCCATTCGCTTTAGGGTTCGCATTAAAGCCATGACATACGCCAGTGAAATACGGGGAATAGCAGCCAAGTCTCACTTACACCGCCTTGAAATTCTACAATCCCGATTCCTCCGTATTGCCACAGACTCCCCTTGGTACATCCGCAATCTAGTTATCCGACGTGCCCTTCGTATCCCCACAGTAACAGACTACATCCATACCCTTACACGTTCCTTCTATCAAAACCTCTCACACAGCTTCAACTCCCTCATCCGCGGTCTAGGTGAGTACGACATCGATCCTGAAGAGCGCCACAAACGCCCGAGACTGCTCCTAGGCACATAAAATAATACGTCAGATGGATTATATATAGCTCCAACCTCATTTTCTGCCGAATATTATCCTTCCTTATAAAACACTCCAGTACCAGTAGAGGGCCTAGCCCTGATCTGGCTTGAGACTGAAGGTCTGACATTCAGTTCTTCAATGTCCAGTCCTGTGTGTGGTTCGCATTAACGGAATTTCTACTTCTGACGACCGTAAGTTCACACCGTTATCCCAATGTAAACAGTTCTTTGTAACAAATATATACAAGATCTCCTTTTACTGCGGTTATCAATTTCAAAGTCATCACAAAACAACCAGACTGAAATTCTTTTAAAGATCCCTTAATGCCTACTGAACATCCTTATTGCCCTTTCATATAGATACACGACATTAGCAATAAAATATGTTGCACGTGACTGGCGACAATCGTTGGAGTGGAACACGTGCGACTTTTGTCGGTTGTCAGCTTAGTTGTTCACACACGGACACACACGCACACACACACACACACACACACACACGGAGAGAGAGAGAGAGAGAGAGAGAGAGAGAGTAAAAGAGAAAGACAGAACCACTTCCTATCTCACATATGTGGATTTGTGTCCCAAAATCATTGTTTTTTTGTTCAGCTGTATGTAAAAATATATTTGTGGTGTTATCTTTGACGTGCTGCGCTAGTTCCATTACTTCATTATAGTTAACTAGGATAGCAAGTAAATTATCATTCTTCCATCTACGTTACCTTATTCACAACTCATCTTTGTCTAAAAGTTAATTCAGTTTATAAATAGGCATGTTACCCGACAATGAAAAAGTAACTGGAAACTTGATTTGATTTTTTGAACTGGGTTCGCGATAGGTGATTATTATCCAAGTTATTATTCAAATGTTTAATTTATAAGAACTATTTGTTCTCTCTCTGTAAAAATGAGCATCTTGGATTTGGTAAAAAGTTATTACGTCTGACGGATTTCCCCCGGAGCGAATCAGAGATGTAACTATACATTGTGTAATTTCTTCGTGACTATTTTTGTGTGTAATATTGGAATTTTCCATTCATTTGGGTAAAATGAATGCTGTCTGGCTTAGCTGGTTATATGTTGTGATAATGCAGTTCCATTGATGACGCAAGAAGTTAAGTTACATTATCCATTCAGATAACTTTCATCAAAGCCTTTAAATCAATTTCTATATCATATGTGCAGGTACGATTACTGCAAACCACATAACTAAGTTTTGCGGCATCAGTAGCAATGAGTCACTAATTAGAACATGTAATCAGCTAAGCTAGACAGCAAGGCGAGTGTGACAACTACGGCTGTAGTAGCTTCCAGTAATATAAATGTTTGGGTGCGCGATTTTCATAGTTCAATTTCCTACTGCCTCACCAAAGGGCGGTGCGATCACCTTGCGTTGCCAACGAATAACGCGGGAGGTTCACTTCTAATAATTTGATTGCAATTTCCTCCTTTGTGCTACTGTTATCGATATTAGAGCCTAGTTTTTATATAATAAGTATTTTAAGTGAATGTGCGAGTGCTGTGAAAGTTTCCTTTCTGCGTGCGACACGAAGATATCACATTTTTCGTTAGATAACAATAATATAAATACTAATACGCCTCAGAGAACGGATATCTAGATATAGAAGGTGACATTTCGTACTTTGAAACTATCAGTACTGATTTAACTTTAATTAGCAGTGGATCAAATTCAGCTTTAGGCATTGGAAACAGCTATGCCTAACAAAAGCAATAGACAGCTGAAGGTGCACAAAGCAGAAGACGGCAATCAGTAAACAAAATTTTACGACAACATTAAGCTAAACAAAATTATCATTTACTAAACTGAATATAGTCTACCTCTAAACATGACAGAACTGTATCTTTCCAATACTGAATGTTTTATTTCAAATAGAATGTTCGGTATTTAGAATAATATGATTTAATGTAATAATAATCCAACATCGAGTTCATACCTTCCTACAGTTCCTACACAGAATAAATATCTAGCTTTAAACAAATTGGATGACATTGATCCCAACATTGATCCAACAACTACACTACTTTTTGTTGCAATTCCGGGGCCTCTTTTATCTACATTTAAAAAAGAATTGGGGACGTAAATCAGAAAAAATAATAATAACAATAAAAAATAAATATAAAATAAAGCTGTAGTCAATGAACATTTAAACAATGCAGGGTATTTATGATGGATGTAGGACGGCATCGCACTCTAACAAATTTTCTTCACACAAAAGCTGCATACACTTCCTCGTCTTCGCATAAAGGCGCAAGATCAATAAAACTTATAAAGTGAGGCCTGCTTTCAGATACAACTTCCAGCTAAAAATTTTCTTTAGTAAATGTCAGTGCCCCGGTGAAATATTCATTTTCAGACTTTCAGTTAAACTGCTACCTTCCTAACTATGTAATTGTTGCGAAAATGAAATGGAAATTGTACAACTAAATATCATAAAATAAAATTGTTTATATATACCTACGTATTCTGGACTCATTTTCGGGTACTTCCAGCTATACTCTGCAGCAACATTTTGGCACACAGTTCTCACATAGAGCTGAGAGAATGTTATAAAACGCTTAAGAGAGTACAGGTATGAGTAGAGTGAGAGATCCTTTGTTAGGTTTCTGTTGCCAACTTACTACAAGATATTGTAGAGCAAATCGATGTATTATCATCTGCATAAGATATTGGCGCATTCGTAAATTATATATCAAGATATTAAGCATAAACTGTTTAGTAAAATTGTTGTCGTGATACATATTTCATATTTTTATGCCTGCTATATGGTTAGTTTCAGTTGCACATTTTCTGTTACTTAGATAAGAATTAATTAGAGATATTTAGCATTATGTCATTAGTTTCTAGTTTATTAATAAGTATTTGATGTGAAACCTCTTGTCTAAATTTTCCAAAACCTGGTGCATAAATAATCTGGAGTAGCTACAAAATAATTAACATTTATTGAGCGAATACGGTTATCCTACCGTCTTGGTGTTGCCGCTTCCACGGCAAGCGAGCGACAGAGATGGAAGATATATCTGTCTGCTTCTGTCTCAACCTAACAAGTGTCATACAGATGCTGAGATGTATAGTGATATGATGCTGAGACAGAATTTCGCTTAATACTTCAGCATGTGTTTGAGAATATACACAATGATTATCGCACAATCTGAACCTTAAAACCTGAAAAGTTTGCTTACATTGCTATCATTCATATGTACAACAAATCAAATGATACAAATTAGATGCGTTCTACGAAGTAAGGTGTTTGCTACAGTGAAACAGAATAGTGACCTTTCAACGATTTGTAAATAATGTTTATATTTTAATGATGTCATATTTGTATACTGCCTGTAATGAGCTTTAAACCAATTTTTGTTTCATTAAAATACTTAATAATTACGAAAGATATGAATGTGTATTTATGAAGCAGTTTTACACCATGAATCTCATGTACCAATGTTATGCATTGTGCGCAGAAGTTTTAGTCTTGCGGTAACAGTATCACGTCGTTCAAGCAGAAATTTGCAACCATCATTGCTTCTCCTATATTTGAAACCAAGAAATTTTAGAATATTGTGCATAGAAGATACAGAATCCGTACATTGCATTTTCCCCTTCATTAAATTTGTCAGCCTTTTGGCAGATTAATATTCACCCTTCTCATATAAATCATAAATTGTTCTAAGTGAAACACACTTTTGAAAATTGTCTAAGTTCGTAGAACGCTTTCTAGCTGCCCGATGTTTCCCTGGTGATCTAAATAGGAAAACTTCTCCTAATCTGGTAAACTGTTTGCCTTCTTTAACAATGTTCGTAACAGAATGAGCACTCACGAGACAAGCTTGTAACATTATTTCTCTAATATGAGCGAAATTTGTACTTTCGAAAATGTCTTTAATTGACATTTGTTTGAAAAAGGAGTACACATTAACAAGAATATTTGTAGTCTGTTTATATAAAATCTTATGAGTTGTTTTCCAGTTACTACTAGGCGCACCAGTACTAGGCTTGCTAAGCGATATATTTACTCGCTTTATAAAACACGTGTGCATGCTTAAAAGATCACCACTTTACTGAATGCAGGGTACAAAATGCAACTGCAGTATAGCATGTGTGTGCTTTTCTTCACTGGCAGTTAATTATTTCTTTCTTTATAGCCAGGCGCTTTATCTTACCGTATCTCCGAAACCAGATGAGCTACAAATATGGGGTTTGGACAGTAATCCTCAGAAAGAATGGCTCTGTAACTTGGGAAAAACAAAATAATTTTAATTGGTATATTTAGAGCGCTCAAAAAATCAGCCGCATGCTTCGGCAACGCGAACAAGTGTGCATGCTTAACTGTACAACGTTGCACGCAACGCATTGGCTAGTAGCCATAGAACATCCACGCCTAGCCCCGACTTATGTTCCTTCCTATTTTGTAGCCAACTTAAAGCAGCATTCTGCTGTTGATACCTGACATTCTGTTAACTTAACAATATATGTTTAAAGTGTTACTGCATAAATAACTAATAAGATAAATAATAAAAATAAGAATAATATTTATTATTAACATGATTATTATGATCATTACGATTATTGTTATTGTCATGGTGATCATTACGATTATTGTCACTGCCACTGCCACTATTATAATGATTATTACTATTATTATTATTATTACTACTACAGTCGTCGTCCTCGTCGTCCTCGTCGTCCTCGTCGTCCTCGTCGTGGTTCTCGTCCTCCTCGTCCACCTCGTCCTCCTCGTTCTCCTCCTCCTGTTCCTCCTCGTCCTCCTCCTCCTCCTCCTCCTCCTCCTCCTCCTCCTCCTCCTCCTCCTCCTCCTCCTCCTCCTCCTCCTCCTCCTCCTCCTCCTCCTCCTCCTCCTCCTCCTCCTCCTCCTCCTCCTCCTCCTCCTCCTCCTCCTCCTCCTCCTCCTCCTCCTCCTCCTCCTCCTCCTCCTCCTCCTCCTCCTCCTCCTCCTCCTCCTCCTCCTCCTCCTCCTCCTCCTCCTCCTCCTCCTCCTCCTCCTCCTCCTCCTCCTCCTCCTCCTCCTCCTCCTCCTCCTCCTCCTCCTCCTCCTCCTCCTCCTCCTCCTCCTCCTCCTCCTCCTCCTCCTCCTCCTCCTCCTCATCCTCCTCCTCCTCGTCCTCCTCCTTGTCCTCCTCCTCGTCCTCCTCCTCGTCCTCCTCCTCCTCGTCCTCCTCCTCGTGCTCATCATCATCATCATCATCATCCTCGTCATTATTGTTATTGTTATTATTATTCTGTGTGTAATAGTAGTGGTAGTAGTGGTCGTAGTAGTAGTAGTAGTAGTAGTAGTAGTAGTAGTAGTAGTAGTAGTAGAAGTAGTAGTAGTAGTAGTAGTAGTAGTAGTAGTAGTAGTAGTAGTAGTAGTAGTAGTAGTAGTAGTAGTAGTAGTAGTAGTAGTAGGAGTAGCAATGGCCAAGGTGATGGTGGTAATTAATTATTTATTGATGCAATATAAGCACTTTAAACACATAAATTCCATTGAACTGGATATTTCACGTTCATGTGTACAAATTATTAATTTCGGTATGGACAACGAATTCCGTTTTAGAAAAGTATAATTATTGGTAAATTGTGAAATATAAGCAAGAGTAAATCTAAAATGGTTGACTCTACAAAATAAAATGTATCAGACCTAAAATGAATGTTACAACAAGATCTACATTATACGTGCAGTAAGAGTTTGTTAAATCTTACAGTTTACAGTTATGTAAAGTGATTCAGGATACGAATTCTTAGGAAATTCCCTGCAATTTTAGCGTATCAATGTCATTTGTTACAAACATATTTCAATCATATACTACTTCAATTAAAGTATTAGGGTTATTTTGACAAAAATAATGTAAGAAGTATATTCGGTTAATTGGTTGTGCTATATGGCGGGTTGAGTGTTTAACACTAGGCGTGTAAATGTTGCATAAGTTTGGTATAACCGATTTTGCTGTTTTGCGTTTCGCTGAAAAAACCTGTTTTTTTAAGGTTCAGGTGATCTTAAACTATATATAGTACAATATCACCAGTACAATATCGTTATTAAATGTCTGGTTAGAAGGCAACTCCTCCTCTACCTGCTATGTACGTTTTTGGTACACAACATAAAGCAAGATAACAGTAAAAGAAAAGTCGAAAAACGAAACTGGACAGAAAACCAGTTGAAATGTCCCTCGTGTCTAGTGAGTGCGACTACAGCGCACATAGTGGAAATCTGCTGAAAGCTAAAGTTCACATAGCAATTTATAGATGGCGCTAAGGTTCAAATTGCTGCTTAGGTATGAATGTGTCTTAGTTATTAGGAATTATTTAAAAAATGCAAAACAAATAATGTTTCTTTTAGGTTTAAGGGTAATTCTATCTGTAAATATAAATCAACTTGTGCCATGTCGTGTACAAAAGCCAACATAAACAAGCAATAATTATTGTGTTTCGGAGGGAAAGTCTCCATAAACTGATTTATAAATAACAGATATAACCAGTTTTGTTTATATGTTCTTTTCAATTTAGCGGGTATGGGTAATGACCATAGCTGTACAATGTGAGTGTAGTTGTGATATAAAACCATTAAACACAGATATCACCAAATGAGATGTCATCAAAACACTGGTTTCGTACTGAACCATAAAGGTCTATTCTGGACAATGCTTTTGGGTAGCTGATTTATCAATTTGTGTGCAGTAGTTCAAAATTGCAAATATTGTGGATACATAATATTACATAGAGAATATTATAAATCAAGATATTAGGAATTTTAAGACAATGTGATCAAACATTGCTTAATATTAATCATTGTAAAACATGAACACAATAAGAATTATTGGGTTCAATAGATTTAGCAGCAGAAAATCGGCAAATGAATGATATGAAGTCTCAATTATTATAAACGGGAGGAACATATATCAAGAATAATGCGAACGGCCAAAGAATGGTAAATAAATAAAATAGAATTAAAATGCTAACAAAGGTAAATATAGGCTTGAATCAAGTTAGATTCTAATGTATATTTTAATCGCCTTCCTTTACTCTGCCTCAGACTTGAACTGTATATATTGACAAAGGAGACTGGAAATAAGAGTAAACTGCTGAACATTCAGCCCAAGATATGTCTAATATTACAACATATCCTGCATGCGATCGATAGAAAGCTGTAGCTACGAGAGCTGTTCAATGAAGGATGAACACAATATTTTTGTCAACGTACCCTTACTCATCCTAATAATTTCGATGGTCCTTATCAAAATAGTCTCCCCTGAATGCGATACACTTCTCCCAGCGTTTCTGCCAGTCTTCAAAAACATGATGGAAACCATTTTTGAGAAGATCCTTCAGAATCACCGCCGCAGCCTTCACCACTGCTTCTGATGACGGATAGTGACTCCCACGAAGGGGTTCTTCAAGTTAGGGATCAGGGATGCATTTCACGTTGATTTTTGCAAGCTATTCAGCATCAATATTGGCAATATGCGGCCGCGCATTATCGTAGTGCAACATCCAGCCAGCTTCAGGGAAATGTTATCTTTCTCCACTGTTATTGTTGTTTATTCTTATCCGACAGCCTGTCATACAAATCTAATTAAACAACCAACGTTGCTTATGAAGGAAAACTTTCCAAATAATACGCTGAGCTCAGTATGGCAGAACTTTTAGGTTGAACTAGTTCTGTTTACCATTATACGGTACAATAGACTTGGCAGTAGATATTCGTAGCATCATAACTGTAAAACTCTGTTCGCTTGTGTATGTAGTACCGAGCATTGGCATACATTTTAAGAAAAGTACATTACATCACCGTATTAGTGGTAATACGTATCTTTTATTGTTGAGTCCTACTCCAATTTCATAGTCCTGTTTGGGAATTTAGATTGTTATTTGTCAGAAGGCACTCAATACTGTCGCAATATTTAACTTTATAAGCAAATTTGGCATTAAAATTATCGTTCAAATCCTATTACATTTGGAACTCTACAAGATTTTAGTAACTTCACATAACTAATGTTTTAATGATGAAATTATCTGTGGAATTTATACTAAGATAATAAAATTAAACATATAAGCCAACCTGGCTCAGGTCGCCTTAAGCTAATGAGTAATTTACAGAAAATTGAAGATATCTATTAAATTTGTTACTAAAACACCATAAGCATAACAAATCTATAAAGTCATTCTTGAGGAAGTGAAGATGTTTGAGAAACATTCAATCTAAAGTTGTGCTGCTGTAGAATTCGTTGGCAGTTCTCCTGTTTCGTCCTTGAAAACAGTGAAATAAGCATTTTACAGAAATATAAATATTATTAACAAGAAACTCCACTTATCTTAAGAAAATTGTGTTTTTAAAGTAGATTGTTTTCATCGTCAGTCCATCTATAAACTTCGTAGTCAAAGATTCCGGTTACCCTGTTCTTATGTTTTTCAGTATTACCAAAATCTGAAAAACGAAATACAACTAAAAGCAGAATAAACCGCTGGTATTTCAAATTTCATTACGCGATGTTTATGTTTTAAAATTAATATATTTTCCCAAACCATTAAAACTATGTACGTAATAAGCATTTTACAGGTTTAAATGTTTACCTTATTTCCAGATATGAGCTTCGCACACACACACACACACACACACACAGCCGCGCCGTGGACGAGTGTTTATACCACTCGACACTCACTAAAGCGGTCCAGAACCCAGAAGACCGCATGTGAGATCTGTGGTACACAAAGCAGTGTAGGGTCGGGTTTCCTCCTAGTTCTCTCGCCATTTATTCCCTTCGGTACTCCATCTTCATTTTATGTATCATAATTGCCACCTTTTACGGAGCCGCATGTAGTAAAAGCGGACTTAAAACACTACAACACACATACACACGCACCAAACAAATTCCTTATAAAATCTCTTCCTCCAAAATATGAATTCCCAGTACAATCTTGAATGGAGCTTTTTGATATAAATTAATTCTTCCTCTACCTGCTATGTCACTTCGTGGTCAAGAAAATATTTAAATCTAAAACAAAAGTCAAGCGAAATAGTGGGCAGATCAAATGTCCCGCGTGTTTACCGAGTGACTCCGACCAGAGCAACACGTAGTGGCAGTCGCATGAAACACCAAGTACACTTAGAACGGTACAGATGTCGCGCAGGTCGTAATTGCTATGTGTAGAGCATTATGTCTTAGTTATTAGTTTTCAATAACATTGGAATAGTGGCACTTTGTGTGGTTTTGTCAAAAGACATATCCTAAACAGCAAAAATTGCAAGAAGGGGATATTTGATATATAAAATCTATAATTGTCCCGTACGAGTATTCTTTTTCCGAAGAAATATCTCCAAAGGCATATTTGAGTTAAAGACCCAACCGTGCTTATTTTATTGCTCATTCCATTACTGTTCCGTATTTTTTGTGAATTTTCCTGAAAAGTTTAACTTATATAGGAATTTCCTTATCAGATGTCGAACGTAATAGCAGGGTACATTAAAGTCCATTTTTGATGTGTTGACGTTTACCAATTTTAGATCTGGCAGTAAACAGTCCTAGGTTCAGGGACAACCTGCTTATATTCTTATTGAACTTTAATATTGGCAAAAATATTAAGACAAGTCCATGTAATACATTCGTTACAGCTCTCTTCATTCACATTGCAATTAATGGAAAATCGAAACTTGTCTCTTTAATTTAGTTTCAAGAAAACCCTTTGACTGACGTCGACATTTTGCATAATGGTCCATTAGAACAAAAGAAGCGGAGACAACATCCTATTAAGGTTAGTGTAAACGGCATCAGCGCCTCTACAGGGCTTAACCAGCAATAGTCGCGCGATTTAACTTACTTCACAATAAGAAATTATTCTTTCGTGATCTAATTACATTTGCTGTCAAATGTTGGTGTGGTTAGCTACATGTTAAGTACTTAACTTCTACCAAAGGCAACGGACAGGTCGGACAACGCATGTAACTGAAATATTTATTAAGAACTACAATATTATACAAATTATGAACACGTAGCTATGATATAAATCCAATTAAGCATTTCTTATGAAAAAATCCAACACTTTCCAAAACAGATGCTGAGCTGCGTACATTAATATGGATTTTTCACATCTTTGTCTGTTTGACAATATTGTACACAATTGATTTGGCAGATATACACAGAGCAAACAAGTCAGTGCAGATGTTTCTTTATGTCTCTGTTACACACAGCACCACATGCTGCTGTGTCCACGTATATAGGGTTTTGGTAACCTGTCAATGAGTACCGAAATTGAAACCCTGTGATAATGTTTCCCCTTATCCTTAAAAGCGGAATGTCCGAAAACTGAGCTCCCTGAGTCTTGGACTCATTTGAGCATCGTTTCATTCTTCCTAGTTTATCACTTAACTTTGGACGCTTTCCCTTATCCTGATTAATTAATATCTGGTAACTAAGCTCTATGTATCCTTTACTCATTTTAACATCAGTTCATCCTTCGTCCAATATGACTTAACGTTGGAGGTTTTCTTTGTTCCGAAAAGATGAGTATCCGGTAACTAGAAGCTCCATGTACCCTGTAATCATTTGAAAATCATTTATCTGATTTTCAGTGCCATTGAAACAATTGATGAGCTACTCGGTATTGAAAAACCTAAGAATTAGAATCTTGGAAGAAAATGGAGCCAGATAAAATGACAACAATTAAAGCAAAAAGCACTATATTACGGTAATAATAGATATTAGCAGAGAGGTGGTAATAATCAGAAGAAACAACCGTTCACAGAGAAATGTGCAAGATGAAATCTCAGGTAGTCTCTCTGTGAAGTCTGCTCGAAGACAAAAGACAGTACATCTTAATGCTGGTCAAAGAAAAAAAATTAAAGAATCCTGAGCAAACCTTCATGGAAGAACAATGATCAATTTGAGGCTGAATGTCTACTCGTGACTGTAGTGGTACCAACACTCGCATGTATTTGGCAAGTTCATCAGTTTTGTTCGAGTTATGTTGCATATCCCTTAATTGACGTTTGAAAACTGTCGCTGTATTTTTGTTTACAGTAACTTTCTGGTTGTTCTAGTATTTTCTAATATGTTGCACAAGGAAATAGAAGCGGAAGAGCAAAACTTATAAATAGGTTTAATATAACTGACGGCAGCGCCTCTACAGGATTTACCTAGCATTGATTCGGGACATTAAACATACTTCACAATAAGAAATGATTCGTTCTTGTGTTTAGCTTCAAGTTAGTTAATTCATGGATACTTAATATCAATATACAAGTTTCAGATATATTGCAGTATCATTTCTGTCTATAAAGTCGTGAAGAGAAGAAACAGTGTAAATTTTAAGTTACAGTCAAATAATTTTAAAGTGCTTAACTAGAGCATAACTTGGAAATTCGCTTCTCCAACAGAAAATAAAAGTTCTAATTTTTATATACATATAGCTTCCTCATAGCTTTCTTAAATCGTATTTGGGTCCCTGAATTTCGTCCACGGACGTGACTTATTTGTAAATACGTTCTAAATCGGGGACTTGGAAACGTGTGTTTCTACCGAAACCGCCCTATTTAATTATTGGATTGCAATGCAACTTTAGCATATAGGTAATAGAACGTAATAACCACTTATCATTTTGGAAAAATATAACTATCGGGGAAGTGAGAAAAATACCCAATAGTAAATCTTATATGATTTGTAAGATGAAATCACAAGTAGTCTTCCTTTTAGCGGAATTAGAATGGAAAGGACCTCTAACGACATTCTCTGCAAGTTTATCATATCGTTTTCATTTGGCATAAGCATATATCAATCATAGGCTATTTCAATTAAAGTATTGGAGCTACTATTGGCAAAAATATAAGAATCGTTTTCATTTACTTAGTAGCGCACTATTGCGGGGATTACTTTAACTTCTTGGCGTGTAAATGTTGTATAAGTTAGGTATATAACCGAAACCCCAGTTTTAAGCTATTCTTGAAAAATCTGGTTTTGTTTTATATTCAGGTTATCCTCAAATATATATCCGCAGCACACTACTTCAGTAAATGTCCGGTTGGAATGCAACTCCTACTCCACCTGCTATGCTTGTTGGTTTACAAAAATTAAAACAAGATAACACCAAGATAAAGCAAACAAAACTGCAGCTGTAATTTCCCTCGTGTGTAGTGAGTGCGACTGCAGCGCACATGGTGGAAGACTCGTGAAACAGGAAGTGCACGTAGCAATTTATAGATGACGCAAAAGTTGTAATACTTCGTATGTATCTAAATGTCTTAGTTATTAGGAATCATTTTAAACATATAAGAATAATAATGCTTCTTTCAGGAATAAAGGTAATTATGAATGTAAGTGATAATAAATTGGAGCCATGTTGCAAACAAAGTTCAATAAAGGGAAGCAATGAGTATTGTGTTTCAGAGGGTAAGTCTCCTGAAGCTGGTTTATGTATAACAGATTCAAACAGTTTTATGTATATCTTCATTTCAATTCACTTTTTCTATTTATTTTTGGCACTTTGCCTATGCATGCGTCATTCGGCAACAAATTCAATTAAACAAAATTGAGCAGTAGGAGCAGAAAATGTTGAATACCACACATTCGGGCAGTTCTTTATGGAAATTATAAAAGGCATTTAAAGTCTCCTCGAGCGCTTACCCAGGCACTGAGGAGCTACACACTCGCCTCCGCCTGCACTTCTCCTCTAAGGAGAAAGCCGAGGTCATTGCGGACTGACCCCGAGTTAGAACGGGATGACCAGACTTGGGGACAAAGTTGGGTGACACAGAAGCATGAGCAACACTTGCCCCACACAACGCCGCAGAAAGTGTACAAGCTCATTGGGAAGCTGCCAAATGTTAAACCCGCCCGCCCGGACAGGGTGACTAATGAGGAACTCAAGGATCTCCCAAGAAAAGCCCTGGTGCAGCTTACAAAAATTTTCACGCTTGTTTGCAGGAAAATTATTTCCCTGACATTTGGAAACAAGCCAAGGTAAAAATGCTCCATAAGCATGGGAAAAGAACCAGGCAACCTCAAAAGTACCGCACCATTAGTCTCCTGTCCACTATTGGTAAATTTCTCGGGAAAATAATTCTATTTCGACTCCGAAAACAAATTGCGTCGCTTGAAATTTCGAATTCACAATTTGGCTTTAGAAAAGGACACTCAACACACCTTCAACTTTTAAGACTAGTAGATGACGTCACCGAGCAATTTAGCAATGGGGCTTCATATTGGCGCTATTTTTGGACATAGAAGCTGCATTTGATCGGTGCTGGCACAACGCCCTGATTTACAAACTGAACCGCGAATTTTCCGGCCTCCAAAATTCACTGCCATTGCTGAATAACTTTTAAAAACAAACAGGCGATTCTACGTCCAAGTAGGGCGCTCCTCCTCAAAGGAGAGAGTGATGCAGCCTGGCGTATCACAAGGGACTCATGTCCCCTTTCCTGTATATACTCTTCACCAACGACTCTCCCGTGGACGCCAGATGCAAAGTCGCAATGTATGGTGACGACACTGCAATATACCATCGACATAAAAATCCACGCTTTGGAATTGTAGAGATGCGGCGGTACATTGACCGCTTGCTTTCATGGCTTTATGACTGGAAAATCAAAATTAATGGGAACAAATGCCACCTTATACATTTTACAAAGCGGCGCCCTTTGGCAATGGATCTATCGGTCGATAGTCAAATTCTGCGCTGTCGTCAGCAGGTCAAGTACCTCGGTGTGACGTTGCCATGCACGATGCATTGGACCACCCACATAAGAGATAGCGCCAACAATGGTCGGCAGCGATTAAAGATGAGCGCCCCCATATTTAGGAGCAAACAGCTAAAGCTGCGCTCGAAGATCATCCTCCATAGATCCTTCACTTTATCCGTGGTCCTGTACGCCTGCCTGTCTAGGCCAACGCCTCCAGCACCGCCCTAAATTATCTCCAAACCCTCCAAAACTTATCCCTAAGCAAAATCCTGTCTGTCCCTATCCGAACAATAACTGCCGAAATTCAAAAAGAAACCCATGTCCCTAACATAAACGTGGCCATCAACAAACGTGCCATTTCCATATGGGCGCGCATCCTACACCATCAAAACCCAACCATAAACAATATTGGGAAAGGCGAACCCAAGCACAGAAGGCAGGCTAGAATCAAATAATATTGAAGGAAAAAAAGCAAAAAAAGAACACGTCTGCAAAATTATGCGCGCCCAGCCCTTCCTGGCTCAGGCCACGCTCCCCGGCAGAGGCCACCTTCATCGGCAGCCCAGGAGTCAGCTAGCAGCTGCCGCACAGCCTAACTGCGAACATGGTAAATAGTGTACATAGCCAAGACTGTACAGTGTAGTGCGTGTGATATTGGGACGTACGTGGTATGCCCGGATGTGTGTGTGTGGGGGGGGGAGGGGGCTGTGTGTTTGAGTGGGTGTGTTCGCGCTCTAGCTAAGCACACTGTAAAAATGTAAATATATAAACAAGAAAAAGAAAGTCAGAGACAAATAACGATATAAAACTGGCTCTCGGCTACCTAAAAACAGGTCGCCGTATGGGTTTTAGAAGAACCCCAAAGACAATAAAGACCCATACCGACAATGATAAAACCATGCAAATTTAGAGCCTGTAAGCCGGGTTCAATATACCGGCACCAGGCAAATAAGCTTCAAATAAAAAGCCTTAAGCCTTAAGCTATATGTAATAATAGTTCATTGAAGTTTCATTTCAATTAAACGTTAATTGTGAACTAAGCTAGAACCCCTCCTAGTAACATAGGGGTTTCGTACATTTTCATTTGTCTTACACATCGTTTTGTCATTTGGCAATATTGGTTCTAACAAATTTGTTTAATTTTATTTAAGATTACTTTATATTATTTTATGTATTGTATGAAGTACTTTACCCCGATATTGTAATGATACATCAATGCAACTGGTGAGAAAGCGATTTTTATTATTTTGTTTATATGATTTTGATTTGCGATTAAAACTTTTAATTGAAACGTTTTTAGCGATTAGTTAATTCGGGATTTAATCTCTTCATTATGATATTTCGAGATGTAAGTTTATTGTTTATAACTTATTGATTATTGATAACAAATATAATCCCATTTTTAATAATTGACGGACCTAAAATGTAAGACATTGAGTGAGATTTTGGTTAAAGGATAGGTTTTACTTATTAATTTTAAGGTTAAAATGGATAAGATGCAATTAAAATTATTATATTAAACTTACTATATTACAATAAAAACTTAGAGCTAATTAAAAAATCCTATAATTATTTCATATAAAGTGTACCTAATCTGAAAATTTTCGTGTCGGAAAATATGTGTTTAAACTTTGTTTTTAATTTACATTTAAATAAAATAATCTCGGACAGAGGACATTAAATTAAGATTGCTAAGCAATTAAGCTCGTCTATAAACAAAAAAAGAAGTCGAAGAGGTAGAATTTAAGCTATTGACAAATATTTCATAGCTGGTCGCTATGTGAAGACCTACTTTTTTGCATGGCAAACAAAAACAAACGACTACTACTTGTAAGTTGATAAAAGTAAAACTATTGATAAATTCAGAAAAAAAAGAAGGAATATTTACGAATTTGTTCACTCCACCAAAAAGGACTTTGATTTAAATCGTATGTTTTTTAACAAGATGTACATTTTCTATTATCCCTTACATTTGTCAGTTATAGAAAGGTCCTCCAGAATAAAGACCACTTCAGAGACTACTAACAAACTGTACATTTGCCATAACGTATCTCATAAATACGGCATTCTAATCAACATTTTTATGTCAAATTCTTTTAAAAATTCTAAAAGTACTACATTTTAAGTTTGTTTGAAGCGAGATATTGTCTCAGAAGATATAGAACTTCTGCATCTTGAGGTATGTTATACACTCGTCACTTACACTTACGTACATTAGGGTTTCTTTCTAAAGTATAGTTATTTAAAGGACCTCAAATCGAGTATTAAACCATAATATTGGTATTTAATTATTGGACGATGATGCAAACTTTCCAAACTCAAGTATGACAAAAGAAATGTAGAAGGCAATAACGACTAGTCCTTTTAGAAAAGTGTAACTGTTGGTAAATTGAGAAATATGATCAAGAGCAGATGTGAAAGGTTGACTCTACAAAACAAAATGCATCAGATAAATTCTGTATTACTACAAGACCTACTTGTTATGTGTAGTAACATTTTGTTCATCTCTTACAGTTTACAGCTATTCCTGCAAATTTAGCATATCCATTTCATTTGGTAACAACTCTTTTAAAACATCTACCACTACATTTGAGGTATTAGAACTATTTTTGACAAAATGTCAGAAAACCTTCCAGTTAATTGGTAGTGCACTATGGCCTGGTTATCTTTAACTGCTTAGTGCGGAGATCTTGTACAAGTTTAGTATCTGACAAATTTTGAAATTTAGAGTTTTGCTGAAACTTATGTATTTGCTTTAGATTCACGTGAACCTAAAATATATATCTGCAGCACAATACGTCATGAAATATCTGGGTAGAGGCAACTCCTTCTCTACCTGCTATGTGTATTTGTGGTACAGAAAATAAAACAAGATAACATTAACATAAAGTCGAAAAGCGCAACTGGGTGGAAACATGCAGTTGAAATTTCCCTTGTGTGTAGTGCGTGTGACTACAGCGCACATGGTGGAAGACTCATGAAACAGGAAGTGCAGGCAACAACTTATAAATGACGCGAATGTAATAATTGCTTCGAAAGTATGAATATGCCTTAGTTATTAGGAACCATTACCAGAATACAATAATAGTGTTTTGTTTAGCTTTTAAAATTACACTGAATATGAAAGAAGATAAACTGAAGCTCTGTTGCATACAAGAATCAATATAGACAAGAAAAAAGTATTGTCTTTCGCAGCGAAAGTCTGCTAATGCTAGTTTATTTAAAATAGATTCAACCAGTTCTACGTTAGGTGCAGACAAGCGGTGCACCCGAGTTGGCTACCAAGAGGAGCTACGGCTACCTCCTTTCTTTTCATCCAACTAAATTTAAACCACCGCTCTGCAAAACCCCTCATGTCTTGTCATTAAGTGGTTATGTCCGTGTAGGACAGGCATACGAATGACTGACGTCGTTCTGATCCTCAGTCAGCCGCCAGCTGCTAGAGAGAGAGAGTTCTACGTTAGGACGGTGTTCCCTATTGGAAACGACACTGCACCCCACTACGTCCCTCACCATGAATGCGCCAGGGCATATTCAGGCCTTCGGCGATGCTTATGCCCTCACAACTAGTCTCCCCTCGGTTAGGCCATACGCCAACCTGTACACGCTCTCCATGAGTCCGCAGGTACTTATAGCGGTACTGCTGGAATTCCTCTCCTGATTACTCTCCGGCGGAGGATTTATAGTGGGTGGTACCCTCGGGTGAAGCTCTCACTCCCGGCTGCAGCATCCCAGTACAGTCGGGGTTAGTCCATAAATAGATTTTTCCTTCACTTGAAATGAAAATTTTCTTTGTATATTTATTCAAATAACATGCCATACTGAGGGTTAGTTAAATGTGTGCACAGTTGTATATGAAACCAAATAGACATTTATGGTATAACTTCGACATCTCCAAATGACATGTCAAGAAACTGGTTTGGTACTCTGCCAGTTAGATCTATTCTTGACAAAGTGTAGGATAACTAATTTATAAGTATGAGTACAGTGGTTCAAAATTGTAAACATTATGCTAACAATAGCGCATAAAGGAAATGGTAGATCAAGATATTAGTAATTTTATGACAAAGTGAATCCAAAATACTAGAAATATATAAAAATAATAATACGAAAGACCAAATATATGGAAATAAATAAAGAAGAATTGAAAGGGTAGCAAAGGTAAAGATTGTCTTGAATCAAGTTGGAAACTAATGGATCTTTAAACGCTTTTCTTTACTCTGCCTCAACACTACCGAGCGGCTAGCAGAGATAAGGGAGGGATCGTGGTTAACATAGCAGATATAATGCAGTGTTTCGTAATTATCGGAAGGCACGGCGATTGGGCAGCTGGGTGGGCGACAGGAGGCATTCAGACTACGCCTACCAATTTATCTTGTGGCATTTACTGAAGGAGATGTTTAGGGAAGTGTCGCGAGGCACTTTACCGTCTGTTTCCCTTCCCTCTGACGTCTGGAGCCATTGGGATGGTTCACTGCGCCACGAAACTTCAACACACAGCAATCTGCGTATATATGGGACGCAGTGGACGAGTTTAGTTCAGTTTTTGGCCTGCAAGGGTGAGGAACGCCGTGCTAGAGAATGGACTGGAAGACTGTGTACGTGTATCAGAGGAGTTGTACGTCATTGTTAGTGTGGGGTGGACCTGTGACAGACGAACTGGTGAATTGTATTGTGTGCGCTACGTATTTCTATGTAATTGGCAAGTCTTCCAACTGTAACTCGGTGGAAATAAGCAACATTTTGAGTTTGTGCAATTAGACTTTTAATTTCACGAACCCACAAAGTCACAACTGGTGTCAGTAAGTAGGATATTACAGCGATGGAGGCTGCATTGGTACTGCTTTTAGAAAAGCTGTAGACGGCAAAGACAACCTGGCAGCAGAACTGAAAGAAATAAAGATGACGAATGATAACCTAGCTGCGAAGACAATGCTGCGAACATCAACTTGGAGACGAAAATAACCACAAAGATGACAGAAATGACCATGGAAATGAAGGTGGCGAACGAGGCTCTTGCCGCCAAAATTGAAGAGCAGTAGTCCGGGTGGGGCATGATGTGACGGAGCTGGGCAAGCGGATGGACCAAATGGACGACCGTATCGAAAACCTGCCTAACCCCTTTAATTACCTAGAGGAAAATCCCGACAGTAACGGCAAGTCCCCGAACGCCTTGTTGGAAGACGTCGAAGATCTTGCTATTTGCGTAAACAACCTGGAAGGAAACGCCGACAACAGCATCAAGTCCCTGAAAGCCATGGTGAAGGACGTCGTTGTCAGGAGGTTGAAAGAAATGAAGGCCAACGCGCTGGCACGTGACACTACATCGGCGCGCGTCAAACTTGCGGAATATGACGGCACGTAAACGATCGAGGTCTTCCGCCACCAGTTCGACACAGTGGCCAGGCATAATAATTGGTCACCGGAGGAATAGGCCTCACAGCTGATAGGCAGCCTCCTGGAACGGCCGCATAAGTCCTGAACGCGGTCCAGACAGCGGTGGCTTCCAAGGATATCTGGGAAGCCTTGGAGAACCAGTTCGGGAACGACCGCCTAGCCGCAGCTAATCGCAGTCAGCAGAAGACAAGGTCGCAACAGCCAGGGGAGACGCTACAGAAGTTTACCCTGGCGATTGAGCAGCAGGCCAGCAAGGCCTTGGTTGACCTTCCACCTGAGCTACATCCAGGGAAGCCGCCTACGCCTTAGTCGACGGGGTACGAGACAACGAGTTAAGTCAGTGCCTAATGCTCAGCGACTACATAACCATCCACAAGGGGCAGACAGCGGCATTGAGGATGGAGGTGACCAAGGTGACGGCTATGCCGACGTGGAGGACGAGGTGTGTCTGCTACACCGGAGACGGGAGACTAGCTGACGGACGCCGACGATGACCTAGTGGCCTGTGTTGGGGATGCGGACAGCAGGGAAACCTCGAGAGAGACTGCCGACACCAGGAAGGGCATCCTGAAGAATGAGTAAGTCCCAGTGTGGCGAGGACAACGTCGATGCCGTTCACACCATCTCCCCGAGTGACAGTGCGCGCCGTCAGCCGGCGGATGGATGGCGTCCTCATCATGGATGGTACGGGTAGAGGAAAGCCGTGCTGCATGCTGGTGGACAACGGGGCAGCCGTGACCACCATCAGACCTGACATAGCCAAGATTTTGCCGTCCAGGAAGCCGAGCAGACCCTACTACCTGATGACGGCATCGGGTGGCACCTTTTCTGTGGAGAAGGAGGCTCTGCTGAAGTTGACCTGGCACAGAATTCCGAGCGACTGTAGGTGTTCGTCGCGAGGGTGACTGAGAAGGTGATTCGGGGACTGGATGCCCTCAGGTACGACGAGGCGACGGTCCACGTCGGCAAGAAGGTCCTGCGGCCCAACGGAGAAGAGGTTATATTCCGTCAACACGAAGAGAGTTTTGGAATCTGCAGGATCGTCTTGCACGAAGACGTGGTTGTCCCCGCGAGGAGTGAGGTTGTGGTGGCGGCGCGACTGGTAGGCCAGATAACCAGGAACATGATGCTGGACCAGAAGACGCCTGTACACGGACTACATGTAGCGAGGGCATTGTTGCGGTTCCGAGAGGAGGTGCCAGTGAGACTACGAAATCCAACGAACGCCGATCACGACTTCAAGGCCGGGACGGATTTGGGGACGTACAAGCCCGTGGTAAACGTAACAGCAATCGGCAAGACACAGGAGGCAGTGCCGACGCAACACCTGTGGCCACAGCTAGAAGGACTACTGGACAGGGTGGCCGACCACCCAACCGCAGAGCAGCTGGAGTAATTTCGACAACTTCTGAGACGATTTCAGCGTGTCTTCATCCAAGGTAGTAGTGACTACGACTGCACAGAAAATGTGTTTCACCGCATCGATAGCGCGGCTGCCCGGCCTTTTGGGCAACCACGTAGACGTGTTCCGCTGGCGAAGCAAGTGGCGGTACGATAAATGCTGGATGAAATGGGAACCAGGGGTGTGATGAAAGAGTCTGTCAGCCCTTGGTGTTCCCCTGTAGCCTTGGTGGCGAAGAAGAACGGTGAGCTACGCTTCTGAGTGGACTACAGGAAGATAAACACTCTCACCGGGAAAGACTATTTCCCCTTACCCCGAATTGAAGACACCCTGGACACTCTGGTTGGTGCACAGTGTTCGCGACCCTGGACCTCATGAAGGCTACTGGCAGGTACCTCTAGATGCGAAAGACAAGAATATGACCGCAATCTCGACGGGGCAAGGGCTCTGGAAGTTAAAAGTTATACCCTTAGGCCTCTGCCATCCACCAGCTACGTTCCGACGCCTCATGGAATCAGTGATGAGAGGACAGACTTGCCACGCCTACCTGCTATACCTGGACGACATGGTAATCATTGGTAAGACTTTTGAAGACCATCTCCAGAATCTAAATAAGGTGTAACAGAGACTGCAGGCGACCAACTTGAAGCTGAACGCGAAGAAGTACCAGCTCTTCCGCAAGGAAGTGAACTACTTGGGGCACATAGTCTCAGCAACCGGAGTGGTCACAGACCCGGTGAAGACACTGGCTGTGAGAGATTGGCCTCGCCCAAAGGAATGATTTGCGCAGTTTCCTGGGGCTGTGCAGTTAGTACCGGCGCTTCATAAGGGGGATCTCCAACATCGCCAAGCCCCTCACCTGCCCGGCAGAAGAACACTTAACTTTTGTGTGGACGAACGTCGCCGAAGACGCATTCCAACACCTGAAGAAGACACTGTGCAGTGCTCCTATTTTGGGATTTCCATAAACAGGTGGCGTCTTCATTGTGGACACCGACGCCAGCGGCTACAGTATTGCAGGCGCTCTATCCAAAGTCCAGGACGGCTACTAGCGGGTGATAGCCTACTACAGCAAGACGCTATCCAAGACAGAAAAGAACAACTGTGTCACCCGGCGAGAGTTATTGGGGGTAGTAAAGACCTTGGACCACTTCCACAAATACCTGTAGGTCAACCACTCCAACTGAGGACTGGCCATTCTGCCCTAACCTTGCTATTGAGCTTTAAGAACCTGGAAGGACGGACGGCACGTGGGGTCCAGAGGCTGCAGGATTAAGCTTTCACCTCTGAACATCTCAAAGGGAAGATCCGCAGTAACGCAGACGCTATGTCCCGAAGACCCTGTCCAAAAGAGTGCGGCCAGTACACAAGATTGAAAAGAAGGAATGCACCGCAGCAGTCCAAGCAGTCATGGCAGGGCCTGCGAATGGCTGGGATAGTGCAGGCCTGAGGAGGGAGCAACTGGCGGACGCAGACTTGTGCCACTCTTTAGGGAAGTGGAGGCAGGGTCAAGAGCAACCTGGGAGGACATCGCACCGAGAAGCGCCACATACAAGTCGCACTTGGCCCACTGGGTCTCGTTGAAGATCTGAGAGGACGTGCTGTTCCGGATATGGGAATCACCCGATGGTGTGTGTGTGTGTGTGTGTGTGTGTGTGTGTGTGTGTGTGTGTAGTGTTTAATGCCGGCTTTTACTACATACGGCACCGCAGGTGGGAACCGATGGGAAGACGCAGAGAAAACAGTTGCTGCTTCCCCGGAATTAAGGTCCCGGAAGTCTTGGAGGAACTACACGTCAGTACTTCAGGAGGACACCTTGGAGCGAACCGAAAGATTGACAAACTACGAAAGAGCTAATACTGGCTGAGGCTCCCAGCAGGAGCTGAGAGATGGGGCCGTCAATATCATTTGTGCGCGGCGATTCGCGGCCCCCAGACTAGCAGCCGGGGTCGCATGCAGCAGTACAACTTCGGAGCGCCAATCGAACGGATCGTTTTCGACATAGCTTGATTATTCCCAGTGTGCGACCGAGGCAACAGGTACCTGATGGTAGTCGTGTACTATATCAGCGAGCAGGAGGATGTGTATGCCATCCCGAACCATGAGGCAAAGACAATCACAGGCTCCCTTGTGGGGCAAGTGTTCTGCTGACCTGGGGTGCCCTTAGAGCTGCACAGTGACGAGGGTACCTATTTTGAGTTCAACCTAATGAAGCAGGCAAAACAAAGGCTTTTGGGTGAACAAGAACCGCACAACGCCTCTATGTCCCCAGTTGGATGGCATGGTCAAAAATACACCAAGACCTTAGAGGAACACCTGAGGAAGGTCATGGCCAGCCATCAGTGAGACTGGGATGCCAAAGTGCCGCTGTTCTTGCTGTCCTACCGGTCGTCAACGCAAGACACCACGGGGATGACCCTAGCCAGCTTAACGTTTGGCCGAGAGTTACGCCTCCCCTGTGACCTGGCTTTTGGAAGCCCTCCGGAAGCGAAACAGCCAGCGACCGAGTGTGTGTTGAACCTGGTGGAGCACCTCCACGACATGCATGAGATGGCACGCCAGAACATCCAGAAGGCGAGCGAATGCATGAAGACCCGATACGCCATTCAAGCCAACAGCCCAGGGTGCCAGCAGCGTGAAGTGGTCTCCTTGTACCACACTACCCGGACCAAAAGACGCTGCGCGAATCTCCAGCAGCCATGGCAAGGGTCGTACCAGGTGGTGAAGAGGAATAACGACGTGGTGTACCGCATCCAGAAGGTGCCCCGAGGAAAAATGTTGGTGTTGAAGCTGGATCACCTAGTCCATTACGGTGGTGCTTTTCGGGACGACCAGCTTTGAGGAGGGAGAAGCGTCACCTAATTATCGGAAGGCATGGCCAACCGGCTGCTGGGTGGGCGACAGGAGGCATGGAGTCCACGCCTACCCATTTATCTTGTGGCGTTCACTGACGTGGATGGTTAGGGAAGTATCGCGAGGCACTTTACCGTCTCTTTCGCCTCTCCCTTGACGTCTGGAACCATCGGGATGATTCACTGAGCCGCGAAACTTCCAGGGATAGCGATCTGCGTATATAAGGAACGCAGTGGACGAGTTCAGTTCAGTTCTTGGCGAGCAGCCGTGAGGATCGCCATGCTAGCGAACGGACTGGAAGACTGTGTACGTGTATGAGAGGAGTTTTAAATAATTGTGACTGTGGAGCGGACCTGTGACACACGAATTGGTGAAATGTAATTGGGTGCGCTACGTAATTCTATGAAATCGGCAAGTGTTCCACAAAGTCACCGTATTTTTTGTGCAATATATGTTATAAAGTGAGAGAAAACATTTTTCTACGGATAAACATAGTAGTTTATCAAGGTATTCTGTTATTTGTGAATGAAATAATTATAAAGTGTGATAGATATATCTCAGACAACATACAATGGAGCGTTAAGTATTTAAACTATTAACAGATATAAAGATCTGTGTTATTCTTAGACACCCGAGCATACCCCGTTAGTGAAATCTGAGTGTCCTTCCAAGCTGCCTAAGAAAACAGAAAATGGCGGTGAAGTCCAAAATCGACTCGACATTGTAAGTATAACATCAGACACACAACACCGCAACAATATATTGACCATTCTTGTTACTTAGCATTTCTTTAATATCTCTTCTTGAGCAACCTTCAGCTCTTGTTTGGGACTTGATTTCTTCTGTTTGTTTATGTTTTCATCTTTAATTTTCTCACTGACGTAAAGTAACACACGTAAAGCCGATTTTTTGTGCTCTTAACGTTGTATCTTTACTATTCTTGTTTTATAATTATTTTGGTATTTCTGCATATATATTGAAAACTTTTTGTTTAGTTTTGCATATTCTGACTCCATTCACATTTACTTCTCACTGCGAGCTATAGAAACTGGCAACATGTTACAATATTTTATGTCATGTTCTATAATACTCCATTAGAAGAAGAAAGGGAAGACACAACCTCGCATTCAGTGTTAGTACAATTGATAGCACCTCTTCTCAACGGGTTTACCTGGCATCAGTGGGAGATAATACTTATTTCACAATAAGAGGCAGTTCTTTAGAAGTCTAAGTATATTTGCTATCGACTACCAGATGATTGTGTGGTTAGCTTCAGGTTAGTTACTTAACCGTTACCCAAGGTAATGGTTAAGGCTGACTTCCAGTTAACATCTAACCTGAAATCACAATACTGTCCAATTCTGGGATTGTCTCTATTAATAGTTCAGTGTTATATTGTAGTAAACATATACTACGCGAGTAGATATACAGCATACAGTTTATAGTCTAAGGTGAAAACATGGACTTTTTTAAGAAACAGGTCTATTGTAGCGTTTATTATATAAACTAAAATTATATCAATGCAGAACCAATTATTTTCAGTTCTTTATAATATTCAACTGAATATTAACTCAAGTAGGAAACGATCAAATGCATGAATATTGTATGATAAAATTATACGAGTTCCGTTGCCATGCTCAGTCTTATGTCTGACAAACTGTTTGTATAAATCAAGAAGGATTGCTTAACTTAGAAACAACTCAACGGTGTATATTTATAGAGACTGACTTGGAGTTCGATTATCAGACGTTAAACATTTCCACCAAAGAAAAGTGAGACAAAACAACAAGATTTGACTCTCTGAGGTTCTTATTCAATAGGTACCATTAGATTTGGCAGATATACACAGAGCAAACAGGTCAGTACAAATTTTTCTTTATGTCTCTGTTACACACATCACCAAATGCTGCTGTGTTCACGTACGTGGCGTTTCGGTAGTATGTCAAGAACTCCCGAAGTATAAACCCTGTAATAAGGTTTGCCTTTTTTCTTAAAGAGGAATTTCGGAAAACTCTATTGTGGTGATCCTTGGACTCATTTGTATATCGTTTCATTCTTCCTAAGTTATCAGTTAACGCTGGAGATTTTCCCTTATCCTGAAAGATGAATGTCTGGTAACTCTAAGCCCTAGGTTCCTTGTACTCATTTGAACATCATTTCATTCACCATCCGATATGAAATAGCGTTGGAGGTTTTCCCTTGTGTGGTAACTCTAAGCTCGATGTACCCTGTACTCATTTGAAATTATTTCATTCATCGTCCGATATGAAATAGCGTTGGAGGTTTTCCCTTATCCTGAAGGTTGAATGTCTGGTAACTCTAAGCTCTATGTACACTGTACTCATTTGAACATCATTTCATTCATCGTCGGAAATGACTTAAGGTTGGAGGTTTTCTCTTGTTCTAAAATATGAATGTCTGGTATCTCTAAGCTCTATGCACCCTGTACTTATTTGATAATCAATTTATTCATCGTCCGATATGACTTAACGTTGGAGGTTTTCTCTTATACTAAGAACTGACAGTCTGTTACATCTAAGCTTTATGTGCCCTGTACTTATTTAAACATCATGTCATTCGTCGTCCGATTTGTCGTAACTTTCGAGGTTTTCTCTTATGCTGAAAAATGAATGTCTGGTAACTCTAAGCTCTATGTACCCTGTACTCATTTGAACATCATATCATTCGTCGTCCGATTTTACTTAACGTTCGAGGTTTTATCTAATTCTGAAAGATGAATGTTTGGTAACCCTAAGCTCTATGTACCCTGTATTCATTTGAACATCATTTCAATCATCGTCCGATATGACTTAGCGTTGGAGGTTTTCTCTTATACTGAAAGGTGAATGTCTAGTAACTCTAAGCTCTATGTACCCTGTGGTTTTTTGAACATCATTTCGTTTATCGTCCGATATGAGTTAACTATATTTGTGAGTAACGTTATAAAGCTGTGAAAATAGTACACATAATGACAGCACCTGAGGATTTCTTGTAGTTCTATCTGAAACGCCAAGTGTTAGACCTCGAACATCCAGGACAGCGATGTGTACGAAGTATGTTAAACATCTAAAGTAGATGATATTGTGATTATGCGGGTTCGTGGAAATAAAAGTCCAGATTCCTGAAATTCTAAAGGTTCTGTATTTCCCATGAAATTCACATATCACATATCACAATCCACAACACCAAGTCAATGGCAATAACAAACATTAGCTTTCGTTACAACACTTCACAGCTGACTCTCACTTTTTTCCATGTCTTTACAACAACTCCTTGGCGAATCGTTGCCTTCTTAAATACCTCACTGATAATTTTGGTACTCTTCCAGAAGAAGAAAAACGAATATATCATCACATTCCAGAAGCGTAACTTCTGGCTGGCAAGTCCTTCATCTTAGCTATTTTCATTTGCCGTCCACTTTGTGTACACAAGCCACAATATTGTTAACTACTTATACAAGCTCTTTATTACCGTGAAACATTATCCGCCGCTTGTTATCTATTTGCGTCGAAATTTTTTATTCCTCTTAGCCCGACAATATTATATAAATGTTAATATTCCCAAGAACCATTCTTTAAAACCCGCCTATTGTTTGTTTCCGCCACAACCTGTATCACAGTCATCCATAGTGAAGGGGATTTTGAGGACATATCTAGAAAGTGTAATGTAGATATTTCACCTTTTGGGAATACACCTTAAACAATTTTTCATTTTAAGCTAAAGCGTTGGTCGTTTTGGACAATGTCAGATCTTTCGAAAAATATTCCATATAAAATAGAGTTTGTGTGCAGAATTTTCTTAAAAATTTTGGTATCTCATTCAATATGGTGCTAAAATGGAATATTTTGGTACTTGATTATTTAACGAAACCCTTTATAGACAGACATACGAGTGGCGTCACCAGCATGTAACGCGGTAGAGTGATACGCTCCTGTAAATTGACAGAAATTTAATAAACCAAATATTTATATCATTTATAGCTTTCGTTAATTAGTAAAGTAAAAACACTACCTGGAAAAGTAAAATTTGCTTTTTTAAACTTACCTTCAGTTAACTGTTGCTTAAACAATTGTTGATCAAATTTAATAGGTGAAGTATTACAACAGGTTTAAGTCAATAGTAAAGTAGTTCGAATTGAAAACTAGAGGAATGAAAAATAGAACATTCGACATTTGTCTTGTTTATACCGAGCTGGATATCTCATGTGGTTCCTCTGTCGCCCGCTTTCGGGATTGGGATTTCATTAGGGAGGGGATTTGGTACGCAGCCCACCATGCTGGGCCCATTATTCCTATGTCCCCAGTTAGGGGCACCACCGGGAGAGAGGATGAAACGAAGGAGACAGAGGGTGTTCGAACCAAGGAGCCACGACGGTAGAGAGGGCAGTTTCCCTACAGAGATCAAACGTACTTCAAAATAAGAAATAATTATTTCGAGATCTAACTACATTATTTAGTAATTAATTAAATATTGATGCACTCCATATGTTAAACACTGTATGGAAGCCAAAACAAAAGCAAGGGAACAATTACACACTTTTCAGTTAATATAATATAAATTATATAATGTATTAGCACACTTTCTCAGGGATTTGTTAATTCAAGAACCAAACAAGAATAACAAGAATTTAATAGAGGTGTAGTGAACATATGTGTATATAAAATCTCCATGTTAATGAATAAAATTCCATAATTTCGTAATTAATAAACAAAAAAACGACTCTCCACACCCAGATCCAGCTACCTATTAAATGATTTACAATATAGATGAAGACAAACACTAAAAGAATGATATTCTTAAAAGCATGAAAAAAGCATGATAAAAGCATGAAAGATTCCAGGATATTGGAAAATCATTCTAAATTTTAAATCTAACAACGATCCAAAATGATGCTGCATGAGAGAACCTACAACTTTATTAAGAACAACTGTTTATAAAGATACTAGGAACAGAATATCCATTACTTTAAGAAATATGGTATTTTAACAGAAATTAATATAGATTTAGTTCAAAGAGCAGCTTAGATATTTTGACTTGGGTAAATAATAGAAGCTTAAGTGATAACAGATGAAGTATGTCTGGATAGTAGCTAGACTTATGACTGATTTAAGCACATAATACTGAAAGTAATAACGACCTGCCATTTTAGAGAAGCATAACTATTGGAAAATCAAGAAAAATGACAAAGAGAAAATATGAAATTCTTCTCTCGCCAACAATATAAAATGTATGAGAAATATACCCTGCGTTATAACAAGATTTATATAATATGTGTAGGAATTTTTTGTATACCTCTTTTGTGTAGAATTCATTTCCTCCTCTACCTACTATGTATGCTTCGTGGTACACAACGAAGTATTAACAGTGCAAAGAAAGCGCAACGAAAAAAGACGGTACAAACCTGCAGCTCAAATGCCGCGCGTGTACTACAGCGGCACACAGTGACAGTCTCATACAACACAAAGTACACGTTAGCTGTTACAGATGTCACCACATTGTAATTTCTATGTATATATCAATATGCCTTTGTTGTTATGAATCTTTTACAAAGCATTAGAAAAGTAATGTTTCCTTTTATTTCGAAACATATCCGGGATGTGAACGATACAAAGCTCAAATTATATTATATACAAAAAACAACATACACGTAAAAGAAAAGTTGTGTTTCGGAACAGAGGTCCATAAAAATTATATAAATTCAGCGTATTTGTATTTTCGTGTATATCTTGTTTCCCATTCAGCTATCGCTTTTTGAATCTGCGTCTTTTATTGTGTAGTACTGAACATTCACATGCATTTTAAAACTGTGCGACTTGGGAAATTGCTCTTGATGAACGTTGATGTAAAATTTAATTAACTCATCCCTGTAGTGGCAATACGTTCATTTTGAAATTGTGTTATACGTATAAATACTAGTTTCAATTATTATTTTTGTAATATGTACATCCTTTAATCTTTATTTTTAATATTTATTTTTAAGAATATTAATTAGTTATATTAGATGTTTATTTACATAAATTTAACCGTATATTCTTTCTACTATGCACTCTTTGATTTACCTGTGATTTGTTAGGCAATTTACGTTTTAGCCTTAATTTTATCGTACTTTTTAAGTTTTAATTACAAGATACTTATTGTCATATACATTTTCATTTTTGGTCCATGTTATATCTGGTTTATACTGAGCCAATCCGAGTCAATTTTATTTTATAGAATTGGTTTTGATATTCAACACAGAGTATCAAAGAGGAGGTTTTGATTTATTTTTAAGTGAATATTACGGCATTTTATTTATAAGAAACTTAATATGCGTTACTTTTCTACGTTCTCATTTAAATTACTTTACTTTTGTGTTATTTTAATGCATCTGTATGAAGTACTTTACTCTAATATCGTAATAATACTTTAATGCATTTAGTACGAAAGCACTTTTTATTAGCATGTTCAAATTACTTTTATTTCCGACTAAAATTTTTAATTTAAAATTTTTTAACGGATTAGTTAATTTGGAATTTTAATCCTTTCATTATGATATTTCGAGACATAGGTTTATTGTTGAAGCAAATATGAAGATGGTGGCGATCAAGGGTTACCAGAGCTCCACGTTGTGCGCGAATTTGATGCAAATAATTTATTGGCGAGCAATGAGATTTCTCTCAGGGTATTCGTGGATGGGTGTGAGAAGGAGATTTTCACAACACTTGGAATGCCCGTCTCCAAATTATTTATTCACTGCTTCTTCTTTTCAAATATCAAAATGTAAGTCGCCGACCGAGGGTTACCAATTTCGGTTTAGCGTTATTGAATGCTAATCGTTTATTCCTCGATAAATTTTGATGACCCGACAAATATTCAAGACATAACAAGTTGACCGCCCTAATAGGCTTCACGTCTCAGACTCCTCTCTTAGCGGCCGCACGCCGAAGAACCTTCTGATCGGCTTCACGCCGAAGAAAGTTTATAATGGCTTCCTAGCCGCGAACTGTCCCCATCGGCCTTACGCCGAAGAGTGCTCTCTAACCACAGCTGCACGCGTGTATATCTCTAACTTTCCCTCTCAAAATTCCTTTTCAGACAAAATCCCTTTGTGGCTGTTTTGGTCGCCATTGTAAACGATCCAACTGCTCTTTAAATGGCTTTGTTATACTTTCCCCAACTAAACTGGGCTTGCCCCTTGTCGTAACAAGGAACCAACATTCCTTTGACATCTATCATGATTCTTTGCTTCTGGCAAACCATAATTTCGGTATCATTGTTTATAACTTTCCGATTATTCATAACGAGTATAGTCGCAATGATAAATAACTGACGGACTTAAAATATAACACGTTGTCTGAGATTAGTTAAATGTTGCGTTTTACTTAAGGGTTTACATATTATTTTATTTTGCTAAATATTAATAATTTTAACTGCTATAATTATGGTTATGATAGATAAAATGGAATTATATTATAATCATAAAGCTTAAGAGCTAAATTATTTTGTATTGTGTCATATAAATTTGTTGTATAATTCCAATTTGTAAGTTACGAATTGTCTATTGTACTATCAGGAGTTGACACTATTATTTTTACGTCAAGTAACACTTCAAATGTTTATTTATCTGTAGCTTATTCTCGTGAGTATTTGTTATTAATATTACAGTGATTACCCTTACATTTGTTAGTCGTGTATTAATTTGTAGTGTTAGTTCATGATATATTTGTTTTTATGTTTTATATAAAGAGATTTTGCACATAATTGCTTAGTTACTGTTATCAGAATGTAAAACCTTATAATGTCGGAATATTAAGTCAAGTAGGAGATGTAGCTATTGAGTGAATTTTGGTAGATATTATTTAGATTGCATACTTTAGAATGAGTAATGAATGTTTAATTTCATTGTTAGTTTTTTTAGCGGAGATAGTACTCAGATTAGCTACGTCTATAGTAACTCCAGCATAAGTTCATTATTAGATTTTAGACTGTATTTATTATTTGATTAAGTAAAACGTTTACTAATTCGAGCTTTATATCTCTTTAATCTCTAACTGAAATAATGTTAATTCCGTTTTGGGTTTTAGCCTACCTTCATATTTTAACTTATTCCTTAATTTTCAAATTTTTAGGAATTGTAATATTACTTCTCTTATAGTTTACCAGCTATACAAAATCACTGAAAATGAAGAGGACCTTTGAGGACTTTGCTTCAAAATAGAACTCTTTAACTAACAACTCAAATAATCATAACATAAAAGCGGGTTTATGTAGTAGTCATTTATTATGGGATTTTCATGAAAAGTTTTGAGTGTCAGCCTGAAAATGTTGAGCGTAAGCACAGTTTGATATTTAAACGAATTTCATTATTGACCTTTGGTTCAGAATCTCCTTTATTTCTTTTGGATTCAGATTCTACCGCAATATATTTTATAAAGCAACCTCAGCATTTAACTTTTGTTAGAATGCAATCCCCTCCTTACCTACTATATATGTTCGTGATACAGAAGGTATTAATTTAAAACCAAAAGCAAAAATAGATGAAACTATCAGATACTCACCTGCAGTTCAAATGTTATGCCTGTTTACAGAGTGACTGAGATCACAAGGGCGCACTGTGTAACTGTTATGAAACATTAGGTACACGTAGACTTTAGTAGAAATCGCGCAAGTTATAATTACTATTTGTGTCTCAAGGTATCATAGTTATTACAAGTGTGTTCCAAAACATAAGAAAGGGTGATAAATGTTTTGACGTAGAAGATGTGTATAATGTGAATAATAACAATTGGGAGCTATTATATAAGTCAATATGAAGCAACTGGAACTATTGACCTTCACAACAAAAGCCTACACAAAGTTGTACAACTGCAACAAGATCAAGAAATTCTTTGTATCTTTAATTCCATGGCCCGATTGCTTTTGATTTTTCTGAATAATTATAGTAAGTTGTGATAAAATACAATTAAACTACAACCAACATTAAGAAATAAGCTAGCACGTACCAAATAAGAAAGACACAAAAGTTATATCCATATAGATCCAATTGGGACTCCATTTTGCCATTTGTGTTTAGTATCGAACATTGACAAATTTGAAGACAAGTAATTTATGTTTGGGTATACCTGTAAAATTTAATTAAATCACAGCTATACAGGCAATATGTGTTTTAAGACTGCGTCATACATTCGTCATACATTCGTTTTATTCAAGGACTCGGTTTGTCGATAAGGTGTAACCTGTTTTGTAGTGAATAATTGACAGGCTTTTAGTATTATTAAGTTGTACATACTAAAATTGTTGGCTTCACCATATAATGAGTATTGGATATTTTATATGTGCTATTGAGAATAATATACAATTAATTACTAAATAAATAAATAAATAAAGCGGCTTAGTGGTTCAGACAGTTCCCAGTTTGTATGAAGTGTAAAATATGGGCAAAATAAGCAATATAAAATATTATAAGGGAAAATGTCCTAGTTTTGTTCAGATAGCATCAGCAATTTTTACTTTGCAAAAATAGTACGTCCAAAGAAAAAGGTTTATAAGAAAGTGCTACAAATACCAGTGTTTGTCGTATTGAAACCCCTAGGAAAGACAACTGCGATACTTGGGCAATACAAATACAAACCCTTATCACTAGCATTGCACTTTCTGGCTTTGTGACCGGAGAAAAAACAAAGACACCAAAAGACGTCAAACCGGAAGACAAAGTGATTCAAATGCAACTCATTCTTATGATTTCACATACAGAATTAAAACAAATAAAGCATTATTTAACCTCAAAAACTTAAATGTTCTTACCCTGCCCGGAAAGCTACGCTTCTCCAATATTTAATTGTACGGAAAAAGGACAGCACAGATAATATACGTGATGATCTCTACACATTCTTAGATATCGTTGACAAACTAAAAGAAATGAACGTCGTGATAAATGAAGACAGATTGGTCCTTATTATGCTGTATTCCCTACCATCTTAATTTGAATATTTTCGAATTAGGGCGCCGGGGTAGCGCGGTGGTTTCGTTCGCGGCTCCCGTTCTAAGGGTCCCGAGTTCGATTCCCGGCTCTGGGGTTGGCGATTTTAAGTCGGCCCTATCCACGCCTTCACCTCTGTCTAGCACACGTGAAGTATCCCCTATGCCCAACGTGGTTCGGAGTCCACGGTAAAAGCTGTAGGTCCTCTCACCTCACCGCCATCTTCACTATCACCCTATCACCGGAGGTAATGGACACCGCCCTCTGGGTGCCTCCACCTGAGAAATGGGTCCGGTCATCACTTGGTGGGGTGAGGTTACCCCGAAGGCCAAGGTTGCCATGTGGGGAGTGTTAGTAACTAACTAACTATATTTTCGAATTACCGTTGAATCATGGGTTGAGCTACCCAGTGTTGAAAACCTAACATTTAATATCCTGTAACAAAATGAAACCAGACAAAAAGAGGAAACTTCAAGTCAGGGAGTCCTCTATGCCGGTAATAGCAGATATCAACAGAGAAATGGTAATCAGTAGCAACGGCCGTTCACAAAGCAATTTGCAAGAGGAAGTCTCAAGTAGTCTCCCTGTGTAGTCTGTTCGAAGACAAATAACAGTACATCTAAATGTTGGTCAAATAAAAGGAATTTAAAGAACACTGAGCACACCTTTATGTTCGAACAATGTTCAGTTTCAGGCCGAATGTCTACTCGCGATAATTATTCCTACAACTAAATAATTAAGGTTAGAAGTTTTTCGCAATATTTTTATTTACAGTAACTATTTTTTATTCTTCTAGTACTTTCTATAATGTTCCACAAGGTAAGAGAAGTGGAAGAGCAAGACTTATAGATAGGTTTAATGTAGATGACAGCAGCGCCTCTACAGGATTTACCTAGCAATAGTCCAGAAATTAAACATACTTCAAAATCAGAAATGATTCTTTCTTGTGCTTAGCTTAAAGTTAGTTAACTAATGGATACTTAATATCAATATACAAACTTTAGATATATTGCAGTAACATTCTCTCTATAAAGTCGTGATGGGAAAAAAGACAGACGACTTTAAGTGACAGTCAAACGTTTTAAAAGTACTTATGTAGGGGATGACTTTGAAATACCCTTCTCTTTTTATCTCCAACTGAAAATAAAAGATCTCATCCTTTCATTCATATATCTTTTTCGTTACTGTTTGAGAACGAAATTGCCCTCTTTATTTCCTGCACGGATGGGCCATATTTGTAAATACATTTTAGTTCCAGGCACTTTAAAAACGTATGTTGGTAGTGAAACCTCGGTATTGAATTTTTGGAATGTACTGAAATACTTAGCAACTCGAGGAAGTACGCAATAGAAAGTAAAAACGACTTGTCGGTTTAGAAAAATATAAACAAATGGGAAATTGTTAAACGTATCCAAGAGTAAATCTGACATGGTTGACTCCACAAAATAAACTATATCGGACATAAATAGTATTTTATAACAGGATCTACGTCATATGGGTAGGAAGAATTTGTTTATGACTTACAATTTACAGTTGTGTAAAGTGATTCAGACAGAAAAGGACTTCTGAGGTCATTTCCTGCAAATTTAGCATATCCATTTCCTTTGGAATAAACATATTTCAATAGTATACCACTTCAATTAAAGTATTAGAGCTAATTTTATAAAATTGTAAGAATTTTTTCCAGTTAATTGGCAGTGCAGTATTGCGGGGTTATGTTTAAATTCTTAGCGCGTAGATGTTGTACAAGATTGGTATATAACCGATTTTCCAGTTTTCAGTTTTGCTGAGACATCTCCTTTTCTTTTAGATGCAGGTGATCCTAAAATATATGTATTACTGGTTCAGTAATATGCCATTTAGATCTATTCTTGACACTGTGTTTTTAGAACTAGTTTACTAATATGAGCACTGCGGTTTTAGTTGAACATAGGTATTATCCTGCTGATAAAAGCGATACACTGGCTTTATCTTATTAGCAGAAGCCTCACAGATAATTCAACAATTACTCCACGGGGACATAACGTCTATACGTCATTTGAGATTCGTGCGCATTCCATTGACTGAAGTGATGCGTTCATTGGAGTTTAGCAGTCGTTCGGAAAGCGTGGAGGTACTCCTCTCTCACTCTGACAGGAGCAATCACTGCGTTATCTGAGATGTTTGTACTAACAAAGATAAAGCCATGGTGACGTTCTGAGCAGTACACTAATATGTGCAAACATTATAATAACCCTAAAGTAAGAAACACAAAAATTTCCATATAAGGGGTAGTCTGCAATAGGGAAACTTTCTTGAAAGTCTTGCCCGACGTCCTTGAAGATGCGGAACTTATATGCAATTTTGGTATTTAATTGCCTTTCACATTTTGAATTTGGATGAGAAACTTTTCTTATATTCAGGTTTTCCAACAACATATATATATATATATATATATATATATATATATTCGTGGTGAAATTTGGACACTTATTTCTTGGATAGAATACAACTACTCCTTTACCTACTATGTATCATCATAACACGGAAGGTTTTTTAACACTAAAATAAAGCCCAGCGAAAGCAAGTGGTACTATCCTGCAGTCAAATTTTCCCGCGTGTTTCCTGACTGCGATCACAGCGATAAGCAGTGGAAGTCTCATGCAACATGAAGTACACGTATGAAATTACAGATGGCTCTCAGGCTATGTTCTTGAAGTATGTTAAAATATGCCTTAGCTATTAATTTACTTTAGCAAACTATTAGAACTGTTATGTTTTCCTTTACTGGAAAACACATCGTAACTGTGAATAATAGTAATTTGGAGCTATATCAGATGGAAATATCACTACAGACGCAAAAGGAATATTGTGATTTGGAACGAAAGTCCACAGAAAGTTGAATAAGTATAACAAATTCAAGTGTTTCTCTTTAAATATTTATTTACCTTAGATTAACATCAATTATTTGTATGAAAAACTATAGCGGGCTATAAGTATTTTGAGCAGTGATATAAATCCAGCTAAGCAACCACCATTATTTATGAACTAACCCAGGTCTTTCCAAACGAGATGCCGTGTATCAGAAAAGCTGCTTGCATTGAATATTTGAGTTGGTATACAATAGATTTGGCGTTCTCCTTGTGTGCCAAAGACATAAGAAAGGAATGTACCAGAAAATAGGCGAATACAGTAGACTTTAAGTGACACGCAAATGTTTTAAAACTGGTTGTCTAGATGATGTCTTTGAAATTCCGTTCTCTTTGTAGGTTAAAGCCTTCCATTTTGAGACAAGTATTTTAGTATTGACCTCAATAACGAGCCATATTTTACAAATGATTAATTTCACAATAGAGTTTTGGCGTAAATTGTTCCTATATTTTAGCAAGATCTGCATTTTTCTCTATCTCTTATAGTTATACAAAAGATATTAAGTACTAAGGGGCCTTCTGGAATAATTCCAGGAAATTCAAGTGTATCACAATATATAAAAATGCAGTAAATGTAATTTATTTTAATAAAAATGGTTAGCAATTTTTGAGAAAATATTTTAGAACCTTACATGTAAAGTGTAGCATGAGAATTTTCTTAAACTAAAATATCAAGTTTGGTATTTAACTGAGCTTGGAGTTATGATCTTGATACATAAACACACGAGAAATGTTTCCCACTTGTAAGTTTTATCATTTCTCGATATCGAATGGAATGTCACTGCTTCCTCTACTTGCTGTATGTACGTAGTAGAGAATATAACACTTACATTCTGTCAGATATTTCAAGTATATAGACTAACGAAAACATTAGAAAGCGTTGGGCGTGCCAAGTATGTCTCATACATTTATAGTTTAATCGGTGACACAGTTTCATGACCTTAAATGTACTTAATAGCGAGAGCCTCTTTTGTATTTTCTGATATGTAAATGAGCCGCTGAGGGACAAATTTCCGGAACACCGGTAGCTCGATGTGTTCATCACAATTGACAGTAGCTCACTAAATAAAACATTTATTTTATTATATCTCCCGTTAAGCGTAGTTTAAATACGCCAACTAGAAATGTAGTACATCTTCATAAAATCGTGAATTCATATTAATTTGTTATGGGGAAACAATTAAACGCTTTTGGTCAAATTTAGCGTGTGCTTTAGGTTAGGTAAATAATTGCAACATGTTTAAGTCAATACTAAAGTAGTCTAACGGGATAACTAAATGAGAGTAATATTAGGAACAAAAACACATCATCAATTTAACCTTGTTGTTAAGTGACGAGATTTGCTGCCCATTATATCGCTGTGTATGGATAAAGCGTTTACATCAATAATTTGAAACTAGTATGTGTATCGTTGTTCTTAAGTTAACACCACGTTAACATGGTGATGCTTATTTTACGATTGAAATACTTATAATCTTAAACGAAACAATTTTCCCTCCCACTTGTAGACTGCGGACATCCGTGAGTATACTTGCCAAAATATTTTGAAAACTGAAATGATTAATATTGCCAGAAATTCGTGATTATAATTTCTGCTTTCATGTTGTCACGCGGACGCTACATTCAAATTAGAAATATATTTTACATAAGCGACACGTGGTAGTCGCTTTCTCTGTATTACTTTATCTGGCTTTCTATTTTGTATACTTTGCTCTGCACTTTGTTTCTTTTAGTGGGTTGCAGGTAAATGCCGCTAATTTTCAGATATATTACAATCTGAATCCGGTTTAAAACTTAATTGAACTTGTATGTGTCTGGATGTGACCTGTAAAACAAGTGGTGAAATGCCTCGCATGTTTGTTGTGTGAGTACCTTCAGACGAGAGCTCGGCCCATTCTCGACGATTAAACATGTCCTCCTCAGTTATATAACAATCAACAAGGTAGGCACTAAATTGTTCTATCTTTTGACATAACGGCTTTTTATCAGTCATATCAAATACAAAACAATCACCTACTTCATGTGGAGGTAAATAAGACAAACCAAAACCGTGTTTAAACCACTTACCGACTTCAGACGACTTGTCTTTGAACACACCTGCTCGTCCAATGCTTTGAAGTTGACGTCACCAGGCCTGCCCGAGATGGAACCTACAACCCAAAAGTTGAGTTGAGTCACTCTATGTTTACTTAATTAATTCATTTATAGAAACCACGAAATCTGCAACTATTGTCTTATGTTGAAGTTTAAGCCCTAAATGTTCGCACTCTTCAACTACGGAACGAAGTACCAAGGAATACATGTCTATGTCTTAATTTGGCAGTAAACAAAAGACTGCTGGAATGTAACGTACATTATTTAGGAAATGGAATGTAAATAACTGCGTAAAGTATTTTGTACTACATCTATAATTGTCGCATCGTAAGTTGGGAATTGGCGTTTTGCCTCCACGTGCTATTCAGCTGCGAAAATAAGGAGAGGGGATAAACACGTCACTGACACGTCATTGCGGTCGCCTAGCAACCAACAAGCCACCAATCAAAAGTAAACTGTTGCTATAGCAACCCTGCACGCTTATCCTACGTTGCGAACTCTATCGCACTACACCACGTGCTTTATGCATAATGCTAGTCTGTCGGCATGTTGAGGTTTGTAATAAGCAGACACTGCTACTATTGTTGCTTCGCTTATGAATCAGCGGTATTACAATACCGTCGTCGTTCGTTGCCCTTTAGTATGAGAAGGTATGCGTTGTTGAAAGGAAACAGTTGTGATTTAGTTTCAAGGAATATCTTGTGAGGTTTTCTGGGCGAATGGCCAACCTTTTCAGTTTCATGACCAACCCTCCTTACCTGCTTTGTCAGGTCCAGTTCTAACACGGATAACCCTTACGGTACTTAGGGTATTTCTCTGTGTCATCACTGCCAAACTAAGAGTGTAGTACTTCAAGTAGTGAATGTTTCACAAGTGCAGCTTTAAATTTTCGCAATATAATTCCTGTGTTTCAGTGATGAGCTTCAGTGTTTCAGTGTAACTTTCATATTTAGCCAACTATCGTTACTAATGGCTGTCACAAACACTTGTGCTACAGAAACAGGCAGAAAGAAATTATCTGTAATGATCACAAAAATGTTTTTGGGTACGGAATCCCTATTAAAGGACAAGTAAGGGAAATTATATGTGCGTGTTCAAGACCATTTAAAAAAAGTACGAATTGCTTGAACTGTTAAAAGGAAACCGCAATTTCCAAAATATATAATTAATGAAATTGCTGCAGAGGAAGGCCACAAAATTATAAAACTTCCTCCCTACCATTGCCATTTTAATGCAATAGAGTTGATTTGGGCCCAAATAAAGGGATATGTAGCGCGCAACAATACAGATTTCACTATAACATATGTTATAAAACTAACAGAAGAAGCATTAACAAATATAAGTGCTAAATTTTGGTAAGATGCTGTTTGTCACACAAAAAGGATATAGTGGCCGCATGGGAAAACGAAGGCGTTTTGGAAGTATGTGGAAGAACTCATAATTTCCGTGGGAGACAGCAGTAGCTTTGACGACGACGGCGGTGACGGCGGCAGTGACGACGCCCAGAAAAGCAGTACCAATGAGAGCAGCGACTCTGAGTTAAGCGACATTTCCCGTCGGAATAGAATGAATACCGACCCATACGAAAAAAAAATTAGTATGCACAATTCTGTGCAGGTATGGCACTTTTGTTTCTCTAAATCTTAACTGTAGCTAACCATTTATTATTTTTTCATTCCGAAGGTTTCGTATGCTGTAATTAGGTAACTGTTCACTTAAACATGTAGACAGTCTTACGGCAGTCTTACGATTAACACTGCAGTATGCAAATTTCTAGGAATATGTGCGTGTGCATTACCGCAACCGAATTTCCTCCTCACCTGTAGCCTCCATCTTCCTTGCCTAGCACGTGGAGAGGAACGGTAAAGTGGAAACGGTGCTATCCCCTCTCCTTCCCCACTCCTTCAACTGTCAATCACCAACTTATAATGTACCCATAGCAATATTCCCATCTATGTAAAGCGTTTGGACTTCACAGAAACATTGCAAATCGCTTGCCCATTGAAAAAAAAATCCTAGTTTTTTCGTGATCATTGAGTAGCACAAGATCTTCGTCAGTAGAGGACATTGGTTGTACTTTACTTACAGCGTCGTGAACTTCAAGTATGTTTGTAGGTATTTCGGTATATGGTGAAGTCATTCGCGTAATAGTTTAACGTCAGTGATATGTAAGACAGTATCACAAGTCTCTGGAGTTTCATTCCATGTTGCACTTATTACAATGTCTGGTTCACTGGCACACGACGCACGTACGACAGTCGTGATTATGACCGCCTACAGTTAACGTTATTGTTTTGTCAGGACAACGCCAACATATACGTCCATCTATTGTATGTGTACGCCTTACGAAACTTGAACTGTATATACAAAAAAGTCCTCTCTTAGGTTGCTGCCCCTTTCGACTACTTCCATGACAACCTTTACTGTTCACTACTCTATCTCATCCACTGGACGTGTCTACTACTGAAACAAAACACGGCACTAAGTTCGAGTCCATTTATTGTACTACCAACTTAACATAAATACAAATTCTTAGCAAAACATGTCGTTGGCGCAAATTCATATCCCTTAAGAGAAACGTACTTCCCATATATTAAATCTGTAGCAAATCCACTGTCCCCGACGAGATTATAATGGTGTGAGTATATTTACAAAACTAGCGAGTGACGTATCAGGTACCTTATTATATTCAAGTATCAGGTTACCGTGGGTCTAAGTTTAAAATTTGTTTTAATATATCCTACACTTACCTGAGCCAATAAGTACACTGACCTCAACGTTCGCAGTGCATTCTTCTCTCTTATCTCGCTCTGACGTACGTTTTCATAAGATTCTTAATTTTTTAGCATTTAGTCAGCTCAATGACAATTTCAAGAGAATATGGTAGTGTTATTGGCAATTTGCACAGGCTATACAATTTATTAAAACTATTAAGGAATATTTTAATTGTTACGCGATTTTCATTTTTAAGCATTTAGTCGTGTTGTATGAAACATAATCATGAGTCAATCAAAACTTAGTGACAACTTTGTCTGCCTTTGGCGCTATCAGCGGTTAATCATGTAAGCTCATAACAATGAAAATTAAGAACATCTGATATTTGCTAACTGCTTCTGGACATTATAGGACATTTTGACTAATTTTAATTGTAAGCTGTTACCTTTAGTGCTCTAAATATGTTTAGTAAGTACGAACAAAGATGCTTCATTAAAATTCAGATTATAAGAGTTATTAATGCTCGACAATGTCATAAGAATTATTGGAAGTTTGTGGTAGACAGACTTTACCATATCGTACCGTGGCTACGTGAGCCAATGCATTTAGCAGAGGAAATATTATGATTATATTACAAGTAACGCCTAAAGCTAAATTGTTTTCAATTGTTTCATATTTTTGTTGGATATTTATAAGTTATAGCATACGTATTGTGACTGGAGTGGTAGGTGGCGTGTGTTTACGTCAAGTTACGCTAACTGTTTATTTATCTGTAGATTACTGTCGTGAGTATTTTTATTATACTAATTATCTTTCGGTTTGTTAGCTTTGTATTAATTTGGTTTTAGTTTAAAGTAAAATTATGATTTGTAGTGTTAAGTCATGGTATCCTTGTCTTTCTTTATTTTTTGTGTAACATACGTCCTCCAATGTTACGTCATATTGGACGATGAATGAAGGGGGTGAACCTATGCTCAAATGAGCCCGGGGTGCACAGTTCTTAGAGTTAACCGACATTCATCCTTGAGGATAAGGGAAAACCCCGGAAAACCCTTATCCAGTTTCGAGATTCGAAATCGGGACCTCTTGAGCGCGAGGCAGACACGCTACCGTGGTGGATAAACCTGTCATAATTACGTTTATCTGAGCATTCACACTAAATTACTCTTATATTTGTTTTATAAATAATATCCTCAGGTATTATACCTAATTTAATCAGTTCTTTATTTGGCTCAGATCGTTCCTATTGTTTAGTTATTTATTTTCAGAATGTAAAATCTTATACTTTCGGAATATTAACTCAAGTAGCAGCTGTACGAAATGCGTGAATTTTGTAAGATAAAATCATATTTATTATTTAGATTGTATAATTAATATTTAATTTTATTATTAGTTTATTAGCGTAGATAGTACTCAAATTACCTGCAACTATAGCAAGTCAGACCTCAGTTCATTGTTAGACCTTGGAGTGTATTTAATAGTTTGATTTCGTAAGACCTTTAGTAACTTACTTTTACATGTTTATTAGTAATTCTAGTATTCTAAATATTCTCACGGCGGCGGGCATAAAAGTCTCAACGCAAACACATACGACACGGCGGTTAGCGTTTCACGGTAATAAAGAGCTTGCATAAGCAGTTAACGATAGCGCATCTATCTATATATAACGATAGTTTATTCTGCATCGCTGGATCAGTGTGCGCATCTGTAATTCTTAAGCGATGAGTTCCTTTTCTTTCCGAAGGTCGTAGTAACGGGATCGATAAAGTTAGTACTAAAACTGTAGAAGAATGATCAAATAATACCTTTGCTGTTCAAAGATCGAAATCTAATTCCTCAATAGCTTTCTAAGCACATTGATACAGTTCCAAATACTATTAGTAAAGTCTTTTCAACCAGCGTTAGATGTCACGATGATCTATTCCTTTTGTTGCGCTCGCGCTATTTATGCATTTTTGATGCACACACAAAAATTTTCCGTACAAACCCGGGGAAATAAATACACGTCATACTCATAAGACATTCTTAAGCAGGAGAACTAAATATTTTAAAACATTTATGTTCTTATCGTATTACGTTGTCGTGGTTACACCATTAACTACCTTACATTATTTCTTTATCATATTATTAAAACTAATCTCTTTGACCATTCTTAACCAAACATGAAGTGTCCAAAATAACTGCTACAACGCCTTACTACGGTACAGAGTGCCTGCTACCTCTGAAAATGTAAGGATTTATACTAATTCTTGGACAAGCTACCCCACATATTGAACAATCAATATACAATATGTAACAAATAAATGGCACTTAATTAAAACTTAAGTTTTCATTTCAATAAAAGCTTTACATATACCAGACATTAATTAAGTATATTTAAGCCTTCATGTTCGTCTATAAACAAATAACGAAGTCGAAGAAGTAGACCTTAGGCTATAGACAAATACTTTAAAGCTGGTCGCTATTTGATGACTTCCTTCCTCCCCATGGTCTATAGATAACAAAAACAAATGATGACTACTTCTAATATGATAAAAGTAAACGTAAACGTATTGACATATATATACATATATATCTGTGTGTATGTATTATCTCTTATAGTTTGCCAGTCATCCAGAATAAGGAACACTTATGAAGTTTCCCTGTAAACTTAGTATATGCATGCCGATTGTTATGAACATGCTCTAGGAGAATCCTCTTAGTGGAAATTTTTAGAGCAGTTTTTAGAGAAAATCATATGTTTTTGAAAAGTTTTAATTTTTTTGTGGTATTTTAATATTTTTGTAAAAAGGTCTTCACGTGTATAAGTTTGGTGTTTAACAGACCTTTTAGTTTAGAGTCTTGCTGGAAAACGTTTTTTTTTCACCTGTTGCCAATATATCTATATTAAGTTCCAGTTTGATAACTCATTTTTCTACTAAAAGCAACTCTTCCTCTCCTATTAGGTTTAATACGATACAGAAAATATTATTTAAGGCTTAAATAACGTACAACGATGAAGCCGGTACAAACCTGCAGTTCAAATAACCCGTGTGTTCCCTCTGACAACAGCGACACGCAGTGGAAGTTTCTTTAGCTTTCTTTTTTTCCTTTTTTCGGCTGTGGCAAACTCAGCTGTCGTTGAGAAGATGACGGCGCTGGTGGAATAAATGATGCCTTCCCCCAGGGATGCAGGGGACAGAGCAGCTGCCCTGTGTAGTGATTGTGCCCTCCATAAGAAGCACAATAGTGATGGCGGCAGCGGAGGTCATGCTATGTGCCGACCGAGGTGAGGCAGGAGGCACCACAGTAGTGGCACCTCGGTTCAGCTGCGCAGGATTCTGCTGTATGCCCGTAGGCGCAACAGCGGCGGAATGGAGCTAGTTGGGTCTGTTGGCTGGCCTTGGTCCTCAGCACCTGCCATAATAAGGGCAGGCCGGTAACCAGGGCAAGTACCAGATCTGCGGTGCTGGATAGCTCCACTCTGACCAGCGGTGTCGGACCCCGGGCTGATGTAATGCGGTGTACCATTGTAGCTGACGGCCACTGATGCTGCGCACGAAGCGAGCTTGTAGGTCCCGGGACACTCCCTTCACCCCTATACTGGTACGATGTGTGGGTGGTGTCAGCTGACGGCTAACTGACGATGTGAGCTGTCCTGCTCTCGGCTGAGAGGCAAGGGCAGCTGCTGACTGTGGTGCCCTGGCTGCTCTGTTTGGATGGTGGTTACGTGGTGGCGGCTGGTCGGCGGCCGCTGTTGACTGGCTTGCTTCCAGCTGGGAAGCAGAGCCAGGTTCTGGTAGAGACTGTTGCGAGCTAACCTCCTCTCCGGTGATCTCCTGCTTAGTGGCAGTAGTCTTCTTGACTCGAATCTCCGACTGCTAGGACTCTCGAGGAGTTGCCTGGGCAGCTAGCGGGCGTCCAGAGGGGAAGAAGACGAAGTTTAAGTTAATTGCTAGCGTATATTACTATATTAGTTAATTACTACATTATATTTTGTAAAACCGGCCAGTTTTGAATGTCTTAAAGCAACACTGCCTTCAACACATTCTGTTTATTAACATGTATGATAAGAACCTTTCTTCCGTTACGTTATGTAAATGAAAACTTCTCAAATAGGTGCACTCAGCAGATCAGTAAAGTTCTAAGTTTTTCAACATCAGATATATTTGAATGAATGTATGAATTACAAAAGCTAAAAACGTCAGTATATATATATCAGCTTTTTGAATGCTTCTATTCTCAAGTATAATTACCTTTTTCTTCGCCATTTGTGTATATACGTTCTTAGCTATTCTTAGTAATGGAGAAATAACTTGCACTAAAATCTATGCTAAACCTAAAGAGTGGAGTTATGTATCTTATAAAACTTTATAAATATTTGTAACCCTTTTTCCTCGGTGCACAATATTACAGGTAGTGCCATCTGTGGCCAGCAAACTAAGGTTGAACTGGTCTTTCATTTTTGTGAGCCAACATGTTTTTTTTTTTTTTTGACGGAAATGTGTAAACTAAAATATTGTCTTGTACGTAGCAGCTTTTAAAAGTAACTTGAAGTAATTTCACTTCCACTGCATCCTCAAGTCACTCATTCACGATGGCTCATTCTTCCAACTCCTCCGAATTTAATATACCGCTTTACAGAAGTCGGTTCAGTGTCCATTTCTTTGTAGGTACAACAGGTATACAGGATATATTAAATATCTCGCACTGTGGTTTTCCTCTCTGGATACAACATAATACGCCACCTTAACATTTAGCAGGTCTAATAGGTTATCGGCAAATGTAAGCAACCTTTTTTAAACGGATGTGGTTATTCCTTTTCATATCTCATGGCGTAGGAAAGATTGCGGAATTTAAAACACATACATATCATCAGTATGTTAAATAGTTTAAAATTCCCCAAAGCCAGCCACGTACTGATATAATTTTAGTAACTTTTAGCAAATACTTACAAAATTGCGTACCGTTTCCTACAGGTATCAATAATATTCAAAATTATCTGTGAAAGCACAGGGGAGGATTGGACATGAGAAGGCACAAAAACATACTAAACATTTTACAACAAGCTTTATTATTCTAAATAATTGCAAATTTAGCAATTTTCAAAAACGTAACTTTGACACTGTTCAGAGAGTGTTTTTTGCAATTTCTTTTAGAATTTGTATTTGTGCACCAACCCAGTGGAAATTCATAATAATACACAGAACACGGGAAGAAAAATTTGTAAGAGAATTTTGAGAAAGTGTCCCGAAACTTACATTAAAAGCGAAGTAAAAAAATCATTTCGTCCCCAATGTACCTGCAGTTGTTCATTAGAGAAGCTGTTAGAATCTGATACCTCGCTTTATTTGGCTTTTTTCGAGGGTTCATCTTAGAAATATTTGAGGACCTGGAATGGGGGAAATATCTGCTACGGAAAATCTGGTAGAGCTTTTGTGCCTCTCTGCGTTTCTAGAGACAGAAGAGATTGGTGAGAAAGGGTAGCTCAATGGGTTAGAGCGACTGGATGGAAACCAGGAAATCCGTGCTTCAAATCCCTGCCATGGCATTGAATTTCTCATGTTGACTTTCTATCTAAGACCTTAGCCTATATACGGCTAGTATGACGAAATGATTAATTTCCATCACTTAACTAAAACATCCCCCGAATTTACTGTCCCTCCATTTCATTTCCATTGTCAATAGGGTGGAAGGTCCGTTGTTCTACAGAGACCGATAATTGTCTTTATAAATTGAACAAGAATAATATCAGAAGGTAGGGAGCTTTGGGCAATTTTCAAACGTTTAGCGTGCTGTAAGACTTGAAGCTTTCACGGCAAGCATTGCTAAACAAGGCTTCCCGGGTGATCAGCTGTGTCAAATTGTTAATCGTCAAGCTTTCGGCCATTGTAAACTCCATGGCCTTCTTCAGATCTGAGGCACTGATTACTTTAGCATGCTGTTATTATATAAGGTTTAGGAATTCCGCTTTATTTTCTGCGGCAAGAGATAATAAAGAAATAACTACTTCTGTTTAAAAAAAGTTGCTTACATTTGCCGATAACCTATTACCTCTGCTGAATGTTAACGTGGCTTATTATAGTGTATCCATAGAGGAAAACCACAGTGCGTTATATTTATTATATACTGTATACCTGTTGTACCTATAACAAAATAGGCAAAGAGGTTACTTCTGCGAAGGGGTATTTTAAGTTTGGAACAGTTGGAAATTTAAGTCGTTGTAAATGAGTGATTTGAGAATGTAGTGTGATTGTAAATTACTAAACTTACTTACAAACGTGTTACAGACAAGACAATACTTTGAAATGAAATGAAATGAAATGTGTAGTGTTTAACGCCCGCTTTTACTATATACGGCACCGCAGGCGGTGACACTGATTACACATGAGATTAAGATGGAGCACCGGTGGAATGAGATAGCGGGCGAAGCCGGAGATCCCACAGAAAACCCGCCCCAACGCCGTGTTTTCCAACACAAATCTCACTTTGCAGTGGCCTGGGATTGAACCCGGGCCGCCTTGTTGAGAGCCATGCGGTCTAACGACTGAGCCACGGCGCGGCCAATAATAATTTAGGTTACAGATTTCCGTCAAGAAAAACATGTTGGCTCAAAAAATGGAAGTTTCAGTTCAAACTTTGTTTGCTGTCCATAGATGGCACTACCTGTAATATTGTATACCAAGGAAGAACAACTGCAAATATTGATAACGTTTTACAAGATATGTAACTATATTATTTAGGTTTGACATAGATTTAAGTTTGTCTTATTTCATCGGGAATAAGAATAGCTAAGAGTGTATATACACAAATGTTGAAGAAACAGGTAATGATATCAGTGAATGGAAGCATTAGAAAATGAATATATATATTGACGATTTTAATTTATGAAAATTATGATAGGGCTAATTTGGTAAAAGCTTACTTTTGCTAGTTGTATCTGATAATAGTCGTAAACAAACATTTCATTTGTCATAAAATAAAACCATTGGTATTTCAAACAAAACGGCAAGCGCTATTAACTACTAAGTTTTCGAAAAAATCTTGGCACATCCTCAAAATTTGTTGAACATAAAATTAATGTAAGTACTGAAAAATCAAAACAACTATCGTATAATATCCCTAAAAGTCTTCCTGCAACAGGAAATAAGTTTGGCCTAATTTGCTTGTTCTAAGGTAACGTCCTTTTTGTGCACTAGGATCGTCTCTATCACCTGCGGTTTACCAGCGACTTAAAAATCCTATATGATATAGACGGGTAATCAAAAATACCTTTCATAATTCAATACAAAAATTGCATTTGTCATGAAAATAACTTAAACCTGCGGTATTTCAATAAAAAACGCTAGTGCCAGTTTTCAACAAAATCTAAGCTTTCGAAAATTCTTCGTGTCGCCTCCTCGGAATATGTTGAAGCTAAATAAACAGTTTGCTTACAGTTATGTTCACAGTTCGCTTTTATTTGAATATGAAATATATATGATACATTTTTTGTGAATATTCCAAAATTTTACAATTTACAACTTTTGGCTACATTTACTTGTCTTTACCCTGTTGTTACCTTGCCTTGCATGACACCCTGGTCTTTTGCTCTGCCATGTAGCTCTTATGCTATGTACCTCCTTGATTACTTAATTAGTCCCTTTCTTTCCCCTCCTCTTCCTTTCTTACAAGTTTTGCATTTCTGTCCCATTTTTCTTTTACTTTCCGCATGAACGCTCCAATACTTCTTACATTGTTTTCCTCCCTGCCCCTACTATATTCTCTTCTACTTTTTCCCATTTTTATTCCCAGACCATTTTCTCTCGATATTGTAAGCCCCTCGCATTCTGTTACATAGTGTTCTATGCTTTCTTTTCCCCCACACAATTCACAAACTCCCTTTTCCCTACCTCTTTACCTCTTAGAAATATTATTCCTGTTCTCATCCATGCTAACCCTTCTCTATGTTGTCTATTGCAGTAATCTACATATGCTTCTCGTCTTCAGTTTCTTTTTATTTGCTTGGAAAATTGCAATGATTTCATATTTTCTAGATTTCCCCATATTTCCTGTCTTTCTATATCGTCTATTCTGCATTTTACTCATTTACCCACAATACTGTATTCCTTTCTTCTTGTCTCCATATATCTCCCATTCCTATTTTTTCCATAATTCCTTCAATTTCTGCCCAACAACCATTTGAGTTCTTTAATCTGTTTTGCTGTCTCATGCATAATTTCATAATTTCCTCTTCTTCTTTAACCAAACACCTATACAAATATTTGCCCGCCTCGGTAGCGTGGTGGTAGAATGCCTGCCTCACGTTCAAGAGATCCCGAGTTCGAATCTCGGTCAGGGTGAGTTACCTGGAAAAGGTTTTTTCCAGTGTTTCCCTTATCCTTAAAGACGAATGTCAGATGCCTCTAAGCTCTTTAGACCCTGGGCTCACTTGAGCATCATTTCACCCATTCCACTCATCGTACGATATGACTTAACAATAGAGGACGTATATTACAAAAAAAATGTATAATGTACATAATAAATAGCTCGATCACAGTTCATTTCTTATAATTTTACACAATTCGTTTACATTTTAGACAATTCTACGAAGCTAAAATTGGAGATAAAGCTGAATTGTAATATCCATAGAAACAGGCGATTTTGCAACTTACGCTGTCCAGGGTTCCTTTATAGGTTTGTCCTTACAAGGTTTTGAAAACTGCGCTGATTCTAAAATTTTCAGATGTGATGTTTACGTAATTATTTATATATACACTTAGTAGAGCAGATTTTCTTACAGAAACTTGCAAATTGCTAACGAACTATGCCTTACACTACACTGCAAGTAGGTTTAGGTTTACTACGGAGAGCAGTTGGCATGGTGATCAGTCTTAATTTATTGTACAGACGCGAGAAAATGTATTCTGATGCGTGCAAGACTGACCTATGTGAGGGAGGTAGGTTTGCATCAGTTAGTTGCGCCAGGAGGTTTCAGTATCCTTATACCTAACCAGCGGGTTCGGTGCACAGTTATTTAAGCCTCAGTGGAAAATAAAAACAACTTTGCCAGATGAAACGTAGGTGGTCTTATACAACTCTCCAGTGTCAACACAAGTATTTACCTATCGTTTTCTTATTGACGATATTTTCTCTCTCTTCGTCTCTCGCACATACATTCTTCAACCCTTATAGCCTCCCTTTCTTCATTTTGAATGCTTTTCCAATACTCACACTTGTAGAATTATCCGGAAGGAAGCACTGCTACCTTTAATAGACTAGCGATACTTAAAATAATATTAAACAGCGCGCTATTTCAAATTAAGTGTGTGTAGTTCCAAAAATAAATACATTATTTCCTTTGTTAAAGTTCTCAACAACAGATTATATAGACATATTACTACAATTAATATAACCACCAAGTTACCAAATGATTGACACCAAATGACTGAACGACCAACGATAAATAATAAAATAATTATTTTGTTTGAGAATGACAGTTCATATACAAAATCAAATTAGCGTCACCGGTATGTCGGTGGTTTTACGAAGGAGTTCTTTAAATGTCAGTAATACTGATATGATGCATTTCAGGTTTTAATTTATTCTCCGGTGGGACATACTTCAGAAAAATGAATGAAAAATAAATTAATGACCTAATGAATTAATGAATAAATGAATAATCTAATGAATAAATAATGAAGCTGTCAAACTATCATATTAGACGATGAATGAGATGATGCTTAAATTAGGCCAGGCTCCACAGAGCTTAGAGCACTACCATCCTTATTAGCGTTACAAAATATGGAACTCAAATACTTTTTAACGTTTCCGTGTTTAGTTAGGTCACATGGGATGATTCTATTTCGGAATTTACTACGGATATTATCACCTCGTGGGTGTTCACTACTCCTATAACAAGTCGTGATGAACAGCTGGTAAGGCATCTATTTGTTGGTCTAGCCCAGAAATTTTGTCTATCAGATCGCGCAATGTAACAAGAACATTCAGTTGTCAATAAGAATCATTTTTCATGGCAAACAATTCGTTACGGGGATTTGTTTAAATTACTTTATCTGACTTAATGTCAGATTTTTAATAATAATTCATTACTTTAATTATTTCAATAACAATTTGACCATTCAGTTATAATATCTGTAAATTTATTACCTTCTACATGTTGGAGCTGTTGTTATGTATTAATACTGAGTATTTAATAGTAATTACAACACATTTTAACATATATTGTCATTTGGACTCGTAGGAGGTCAGTGTGTATCTCAAGTAACACTTTAACTGTTTATTTGTAGGATATGATCGGGATTCCTTCCTAATAATACTACATTGATTACATTTAAATTTGTTAATTTTGTTTCATTTTTGCTTTAGCTCAAAGCAGAACTATAATGTATAGAGTTAGGTCAAGACATATTTGTCTTTGTGTTATTTATTGGGAAAGGTTGCTGTAAATTGTTTTAATTTTCGCTATTAGTATTTGTCTTATCACTAATATTTTGAATTATTTGTCTTCATTCAATTAGTATTTATTTATTTTATACAGTTCATATTGTTTGGTTATTTATTATCCTAACATAAAGTCTTATAATGTCTGAATATTAACTCAAATAGGAGATGTAGCTGTTGTGTGAATATTTGAATATAGAATTATATTTATTGTTTAGACTGTATAATAAACCATTAATTTCATTATCAGCTGTACCAGCAGGGATATTACTGATGTGGTACATTCACGTGACTTTCTCTGCTTTTGTACAAACACTTCTTTCTCTATCTACTTCAAGATAAACATCTTATTGTAGTTACAAGCAAATAAGGTAGACTTTAAGTGAGAGTCAGAAGTTTTTAACCGGTTGTCTAGAGGACGTCTTTGAAATTATAATTTCATTGTAAATTCTTTTTTGGTGTTTTAATATTTGCTTGTCTTAGCGATCTAAGATGCAAATTGCCCCTTTTTCATTCCATACCTGGACGGGGCTTATTTGAAAACTACGCTTTAATTCAAGGGACATCAAAACGTATAGGTATTGCCACTGAAGGCTCTGTATTGAAATTTTGGACCTTAACGAAATACGTTCCACACACCAGTACGAGAGAACGACTTTCCCTTTTAAAAAATACAACAATTGTGGCATTGTGGAATATAATCACGAGTAAATCTGAAACGGCTAGCCTTACCAAATACAATGTATCACACATAAATTGTATGTTACAGGAAGATCTACATTCCATATGAAGTAACAATTTGTTTGTCTCTTACACTTTACAGTTATTCAAAGTGATCCAAAGTGAAAAGGAATTATGAGAACGTTCCCAGCAGATAAACATATGTATTTCATTGGTCATGAAGATGTTTTAAAAATATAATAATTTAATTAAATAGTTGACATCCCATTTTGGATAAAACCGAGATATTCTAAAAAGTTTCCATTTAAGGGGCAGTTTGATATTGGGAGTCTTTCTTGAAAGTCTTGCTTGTAGTCCATTAAAAAGCGAAACATATATAAATCTTTGGTATTTAACCTACTTTCGTGTATTGGGTTATGTTGTGAGGATTTTCTCTATATTCGGGTGTTCCATGTCCAAAGCAATCTTGAAATTTAAGTTTTGAGTACAATGCAATACTACATGAAGCACTATTTTAACGCTGAAGTACAGCCCAACGAAATAACCGGAACAAACTTGCAGTTTAAATATCCCGCGTGTTTCCCGACTGACTGTGATCAGAGCGACACGCAATCCCTTTGCAACACACGGTACACGTACAACATTGCAGATGGCGCTCAAGTTGAAATTGTTATGTGTATAGGATTATAACTTAGTTATTAAGCACCTTATGCAACATATTGTTACAGTGATGTTTTGTTTAACTGCAAAGTAGGTTCAAATGTTAACTAATAAGTTAGAGGTATATTACACAAATATTTCATATTAGCGTAACATAAACATTGTGCCTCAGAACATAAGTCAACAGAGAGTTGTATATGTAAAAAGCTTCAACTTATTTCTTAAATGGATTTCCTGCTTGCTTGCTTACTCACTCATTCACTCAGAGCTGGAGACTTCGCAGAGAGAGCACCTGTTCGAGCACTGTGAAGAACCGACTTAGCCTCTTGGAGGCCAGAAGCAGAGATCTGAGCCTGCTAGATCTTCAACATTTCAACATCTCATCAAACAAAGTGACTGGGTAGAACAGTAAGACCGCAGCCAACAGTCCTTGTGACTGGTTTTTTCGGCGCCCTTTAAGGGTAGGTCCGCTACTGTTCGGGCTCCTCAGTGCCCTAGACTTGTTCTATTAATTCTTCTTCTTTTCCTCTTATCATCCACAATATCACGCAAAAAGGGGCCATCATACCCTTTTTTGGTTACACATCACACCCTCTCTTCTCATTGGTCGCTCCATTGCCCTTCCTGATTGGTCTTTGTATTGGCAGCCCCATTGGCTAATACTTCACATTGATCATGTCGGCCACGAACGCACCAATTGTAGCACACATGAAGGCACAAAATAACCCATATGTGCACCCAACATCAGCCAGCGCAAGTTGCATAAGCACCGCCATGGACACCGCCAAAACTACACCTCAAACAGACATAACAACAGCCGCTTCTGAACATTCTTCAGAAGACTAGTATCTGATTGGAGGCGACATAACTAGCCTCTTGGGAGAAGCTTTAATAACCCAACCAAGTTATCCACTATCCACAGGTGACATACGAACATTAAAGCTGGAAAGAGCAGCCAGAACCAAATACCTGAATCAAGCAGATACGCAAATGTTCTCCGTACCCACATCTGAGGATGTCTGCATCACGGTCACTGCTTTTAAAGTATATTCCTACCACCACCAAAGGATCGACGTCATTGCCACCTATTTACTGCAGCATGACGAGCAACAATTTAACTCTTGGCAAACGCCTGCCTCAAAAAGAGCAGCCAAGGGTCCTATAAACATCAATATGCCACCACCTGCTACGTCAAATAGTTTTGCTGCTCTTGCAGAAAATAACATGGACGAAGACTACCCCTCACTGCCTGTGGTAAATCAAAAGAGGCGCAAATGCTCAACACCACCGCCTCCTGTCGAAAATATGGAAGAGGATCCAGCAGCTGTACCTGCTCCACCTCTCCAAAACCAAACACAACCTACCTCTAATGTACAAGGTACAACTCGATCAAACAAGGTCACCCCCATCTTCTTACGAGATCCGTGCCAGGCTCGTGAGCTTACAAAAGCACTACACGACGGACACCCAGACACTAAATTTGTCATCAAGAACATGAGCGGCTCCATCGCTTTCCTCCCTGCCACACCTGCTGACCACAGACTCATTCGCAAGTTCCTGACAGATTCTAAAGTGCAGTATCTTACCACCCTATTACCAGAAGAAAAACTGATGTACGTTACCTTAAAAGATCTACCGATGTACATCACAGAATCAGATGTCCTGGAACTCCTGCAAAAACTAGAATACCCGGTTGAGCGCGTTGGACAACTTCGTTCAAACCGGTTCTCAACACAACAAAAACTACCTCACTTTAGGGTAGCTCTTCGGAAGGAACCTAAATCAAGGGACATATATAAGGAGGTACATATGTTCGACGCTATCATAAGGGTTGAGGCTTATAGACCACCAGCACGCCCGTTACAATGCACGAACTGTCAGCAGTTCACGCACAGCGCGGCGGGCTGCCGACTAGAACCAGTGTGCTCACACTGCGGAGAATCAGGGCACAAACGGCCAGATTGCTCGAAGCTAAGCCTCCCTGATTCAAAACCCACCTGTTGCAATTGTGGAGGAGAGCACTCCTGTCGATACGCCAAGTGCCCTGTCTGGCAGGAAGCCCGTATTGAAATGGAACTGAACAAGCACGGACAACGCACACGCTTTGATGCTGCCCCAAAGGTACCTAACCCGCAAGGCATCCCCAAGGAAGCTTTCAAAGGGACCCGATACCCAGGACTCCCGCCGACAATAAGGCCGCAATACAAAAACTACGCCGCGGCACTCACAGCTTCCGCACCACAACAGCAAGGTCAGCAAACTGCTGTACCCAAACCACAGTCTCTACAAAAACAAATCACGGCAGCAGCCCAACCCCAGACGCTCACACCATCCCAACGTCCTTCTACAATTCGGACACTTCCTGAAAAATCCCAATACATACCTGCACCAATCAACAAGTCTGCGTTTCCAACCGGAACAACTGGCGAATCCAGAACGCCCATGCAACAACGGCTCTTGACTCGCCCAGCAACAATCCAGTCCCTACCGCAGAATCCTAAACCATCCATCCCGGATGAACAATTTCTAAACCTAATGTCCAGGATTCCTCTACACCTGCAGGCTGATTTTGCAGCTGCCTTAGCCGATGCATTGGCTACCCGCCCCCCTGCGATACCATCACAAACAATCCTGGTACACACCGTCTTCATCTTTATGGGCAACAATGGCGGACGTCAATAATATCATACAAAACCTCACCAGCCTACGCATTTGTTCCTGGAATGCTAATGGACTACGGCATAAGATACGTGAAGCCACTAACTTCATCGCCGTGAACAAAATTAACATCTTCCTTGTTCAGGAGACCCATCTAGCTCCACGGTACAAGGCCACCATTCCAGGAATGATTTGTCACTGGACTGATCGTCCGGACGGTTATGGTGGGACAGCAATTTACATCCAAAGGCACATCACCCATCACCGCCTACACCTGCCTGATGTTGACGGTCTAGAAGTAACGGGTATCCAGGTCGCAACCGACAAGGGACCCCTCAATATCCACTCGGTATACATTCCACCGAGTAGAGCGATTAGTCAGCGATCTTTGGACCACATATTTACTGGCTCTCCCGCCATAGCCATGGGAGATTACAACGCCAAGAGCACTCTCTGGAACTCCACCATCACAAACGGTCGTGGACGCCTACTAGAACGCTACATAGAGCGTAAAAATCTGGTTGTGCTTGCTCCTACCTCTCCGACCATAACACACGGAGATCGTGGACCTCCTGATTGGCTGGATATAGCTCTACTGTGCAACATCCGTAGTTACCCAACAATCTTTACACTTCCTGAACTTTCTTCCGATCATTTCCCCATCATCCTTCTCTACAAGGCAAAATTAACACCTAAATCTTTACCTTCTCATGCAAATCCCCGACAAACGAACTGGAGCAAATTCTCCATTATCATGGCCGAAGAACCTGCCCATATACACCCTTGTACAACAATTGCGGCAGCCGACGAACTGGAGGATTTCATCACCACCACCATGGCTGATGCCATGCGAGAAGCAACTCCTGTCCGCAAATCTCCACATAGTCCCCTTAAGCCCCTCCCAAAACATTTGCGCCAACTCATCTCGGCTAAAAACAGAGCACGGCGAAAATTTCAAAACACGCGCCAACCACAAGCTAAGAGGGAATGGAATCGCCTCCAAACTGCAGTGAAGCTGGAACTAGCAGGTCACTTCAACGAAGAATGGGAGAGGAAATTATGTACACTCGACACCACCGATGTCTCTCTCTGGAGGATGTCTAAGGCTCTGCTCCGAATACCCACCTCCGACCCGCCACTTACCGACGAACAACGAACTGCCCAATCCTCTAGAGAAAAAGTGGAACTCCTAGCCGAACAGCTGGCGGCTACCTTCCATCCTGCAGAATCCCCCGACCATGAACAGGTCGCAGAAATTGAACAGGTACAACACTTCCTTTCCTCTCCCTATAATACAGACGAAGTGCACCTCACCACCATCGCTGAGGTCAAAGGTTTAATTACTTCAGTCAGACCTTACAAAGCTGCTGGCTACGATCACATACCTTACGCTGCCTTCAAGGTACTCCCGCAAAACTGGATAGCACTAATAGTCCATCTCTTCAATAGCCTGCTCCTTCTCTCCTACTTTCCCAAAAAATGGAAACATGCCAAGCTCATTACCATCCCCAAACCCGGCAAGGATTCTAAACTCATTGAAAACTACCGACCCATTAGTCTGCTACCAGCAATCAGCAAACTATTTGAAAAGGTAATCAAACATCGCCTCCAGAAGCTTCTAGATGAGTTAAACATCCTGCGCCCGGAACAATTTGGATTCCGCCGATGCCACTCCACATCGCACCAACTGTTACGTCTGGTAGATGAGGTGACCCGCGCATTCAATAATCGTCAGTACGTCGCAGCTCTCTTCCTTGATATTTCAAAGGCCTTCGACTCTGTCTGGCATCAAGGCCTCCTCTACCGTTTAATAAATTACGACTTTCCCCCCTACATAATCCATCTTGTCAACCATTACCTCACGCAACGCACCATTTCTGTCGTCAGAGATGACATTGCTTCCCAAACCTATTTCATCAATGCAGGGGTACCCCAAGGTAGTGTACTTGGCCCCCTGCTCTTCTTAACTTATATCAACACCCTTCCCACTATCTGGAGCTGCAAACTCTATTTATTCACTGACGATACAGCAATCACCACGGCCTCATGTCAACATCACATTGCTGTACAACGCCTACAGAAATATGCTACCATGATTTCCGCCTGGTTCCTAACCTGGCGATTACGTATAAACGCCGCAAAATCGCAGGCAGTCACCTTCACCCGACGTCAAACCCAGGACGTACCAGAGCTGCACCTCGCAGGAGAACACATTCCCTGGAGCATCCAAGCCCAATATCTTGGAGTTACACTGCACATGCGCCTAACTTGGAAAGCCCACATCCTTTCTGTCGCCTCCAAAATTACAAAACGCATGGGCATGCTCTATGCATTATACAATAAAAAGTCACCAATGAGTCTCAGGAACAAGATCCTCATTTACCAACAAATACTGAGGCCGTCGATAACTTATGCATGTCAAGTATGGGGTGTTGCAGCCCCCTAAAATTTATATAAACTCCAGGTCCTGCAAAACCGATATTTAAGAATTGCTACAGGTGCTGAGTGGTACATCCCAAATAATAACATACACCAAGATCTTTCATTTCCCAAGCTCACCACCTACATCCAAAAACTCTCACATAAATTCTACTCTGACCTACCTTCTAGTTTCAATCAACTCATCAGGGGTCTCGGGGAATATGATATAGACCCCGGGGCTACCTACAAACACCCCAGAACCTCTCTAGGCACATCATAAACCTATCACTGTCATATTGAATTTCATCTCCCTTCTCTTTAAAACCCAATTCATCAGAACAAAAACCAACCATCAAACCACCATCTGTTGTTCATCCTTCTTAAAATGCCAGTAAGGGACACTGTCCCATGGATGGCAATAAGTCGAAGGCCCCTGTTCCATGGAACAGGGTTCACCTTCAACGACACCTCTGTGCTGCTGCTTAAATGGATTTATTCACTTTTCGGCTGAATTGGACGGCTTTTTGAGCAACTCTAGCACATTATAAGTACATTTCCTAGAGTTATATAAACGAAAATTGTTACCTATTCTATGTCCGTCCACATGAAATGCCTATTCTCGGCATTTCGTAATTAAGTTCGGTGGAATAGTTTTGGGAATTAGCATTCGCAGAATTTGAGCCATTATGCGTGTACTTGTATTTAAATTAATTATTGGAAACTTCTGTTCATATATAGTACCATGCGCTAACATAAATTTTGAGGCAAGTATATCAAGTTTGTTCGATTTATTTTATGTGCTGTCTTTATTACTTTTTTCGCACTCAAAATTATTTAAGCTGGAAACTATTCCGAAGAACGTAGTCTTTAATACCAAATATTGATTGACCTTATATTTCCCACGATGGCCCAGTAAATCTAATTGCAAGAGGCAAACCTTCAATTCGGGTTAGTATAATTGACAGCAACGCTTCTACAAAACTTACGTAACCGGTGGGGAGATGAAACTTATTTCACAATAGGAAATCAATCTTTCTAAATCTAATTACGTCTCCTGGTATATATTTTCTGACGACTGCCAAATGTTGGTGTGGTTAGGTTCAATTTAGTTACTTAACTACAACCAAATGTAATGGTGAGTTCATACTCCCAGTTAACATCTAACCTGATATAACAATACTGTTAAATTATGGTATTGTCTTTATTAACAGTTCAGTATTATATCGTACTAAACGTATACCACGGGACTTTGCTGTACCATGGTCTGTAACATACAGTTTATCATCTAAGGTAGAATTTTTACACCTTTTAATAATAATCTTATAGTATCATTAATCCTAAAAGTCCTGATTGACAACCAAGCAGGTTTTAAAGCATTTAAAAAAAGGTTTTTTCATAGATACAATTACTGTCTAGGTGACAGAGGAATGATGTCGCCAAGAACGGTACAGAAAACGTAGGTTATGTCTCAGTGGATTAGCTACCGCAATGTAGTGAAGGAAAGAGGTTCAAAACTAATGTATAAAAAAGTTATAATTTTTTGCTCAGGCATTTAATGTATTTTAATATACGAATTAATATAGCATCTAACTATTCCTGACAACATTTGGTCTAAGTTTTGAATGTTGTTAATATTCTCCCCGTTCCTAAGTCAATAAATACCTTACCTTACACAGTGCATTGTTCTCTCTGGTATATCTCCGATTTGCGATTTCGGTTTTGAGTATTTAGATAAATATATAGGTAAATAAATAATAGTAAAGCTCTCAAACCGTCATATTGGACGATCGACAAAATGATGCTTAAATGAGTCCATGCTCCATAAGACTTAGAGCGCTGTAATCCTTATTACCGTTACAAAATATAGCACTCAAATACCTTTTAATGTTTCCGTGTTTATTTCGGTCACCTTCCCACTTTTTCCGTAAAGCAAACCAAGAATTTGGGAGTCTACATGTGAATGTGGACTAAAAACGCGTATTATACACAGGGAGGTAAATTTCATTTAAGGCAGTGTTATTGGCAGCACTGACTGCTTATGTCCTTAGAGATGACCATCCTTATTAAAGAGTTGCAGATAATGCTTCTTGGGTGTCTAGTCAACACTTGTGCATGTGCCGCAAGGAGCTTTTGGAATTAGGTAGTTAGTACACCGCAAAATAGATAGCGCTAAGGTAGAGTAACGACGCTGAGGGAAGGAGGGTGCAAAATATCTTAAAGCTCTGTGGTCCGTGCTATCAACAAATTGAAAGTGGAAATAGACCACTAAGTTATTCCCCTCATCCTGTAAAAAAGATCAAATTGTGAATTATTACACCTAAAAAAATTGTCTTCCATAGTTTGGAGCAGGAGGGCGCCATCATAATTATAAGTTCCTCAAAGTAGTTTAAACGGTGTAATGGAATTGCATTCTGATCCTTAGGATTGTTAATTTATATCTTTTACTTACAATATTTATGACTAAGGTTTAACTACTATTCATTAGTGTTGGTTTTACATGATCATTGTACTCACATGAATTTCTTTGTCATTGTGGAAGCCATTCTTACTTCCGTCATGCCAACTGAGATAAATGGTGCCAGACATTGCCTTATTGTTACTGATCTTTGTGTAAATGATGAATACTGGAACACAGCTGCTTTTAAACGATGGGGAGAGACTTAAAAGCTAAACGCTATCCATTTTACTTTTGTATTTGGATCTCTATTCAATGCCCAGTGAAAGAGAAAAGACAGACGAACGTCCTCCCATTTGACAAACGTTTAATAATTATACAATTCAAACATACCTTTTCACATATGTGCCTTTGCCCCTATCTAAATGCAGATCCAAAACCAAAGCGAGAAAATTCCTCTCAAATACCAATTCATTTATGAATATAGCATTCTCATTCAAACATTTTTCCTTTCTGTGTAAACATTGTGATTTAGTAGATTCATATGACTTTTTCTAATAATAACTTATTACTTTTATAGATGAATATAAACCTGGCGCCAAATACATTCTTGTTTCAAACTAGGGAGCGTTTATTAATTAATAACTTTCTTCTGGTTAAATTGAACCAGGAGGACACTAAGGAAACAATACTTAAATTATTGTCCTTAGAATACAGAAAATCGAGTTCGACATGTCTCAAAATTAAATGATGGCTAATTTTGTTCAAGCGAGGGAAGTATAAAACAGCATCCCTGAGGGGCAAATGTTTACATAGAAGGTCGTTATAAGGTTGCCTTGAAAGTCAACAATGAATGAGTAATAAAAGTAAATTAGGTATTGAGCTGTCTGTCATAACTTTTAGTTTAAACCTATTAAACTATCTAACTCCTTAGACAAAACAACGATTGTTAAATTTACAATTCTCGTACACCATGTACTACAACAGAAGATGGGATTTATAAGATGTTATTAAAAGAAATTGTATCTCACTTCTGGGATTTCAGTTATATAGATATAACTATATACAGATATACAGATATATAGATATATCTATATATACAGATATATAGATTAGCAGGATCACATAAACCATCTCTTACACAAAATCAGCACTGCTCGTTGACGTATCCGAGCACTGGTGAATGGAAGTTCTGTAGATACACTTATATTGGTATACTAATTATATTGTAACTCTATTCTGAAATATGAAATATTAATATGCAGCAGCTCAGTAGAAAGAAAGGAATATTTGTTGTGTAACAGCAGGTTAAACGCATGATTTCTAACACACAGAGCAAGCACTTTAGCAAATTCCTTTCAGAAGACTGAAGACATTAAACCTTCCTTGTATGTATATATTCTTAATCTAAAAGTCCTTTGTACGCATTTGGTCTTTAGCTTTGAAGATTTAATGGAAATAATATTCCCATGAGTCCTTATGAAAAAGTGAAGCACAACATTAATATGATTTTGAATCGAACTAATACTCAGTGCCTCACATTCTGCTAGTGTTTTCGAAGGACGCGTTTCTTTAGGACGTTCAACGGTATTTTTACTCAGTTTACACAATTACATCATTAAGAACAAAACTTGAATGAGGTGATTAAGTTAAAATGAACAACATCACGGGGTTCACCATCGTATATACCCATTCTCAATAACTTGCACACTAACGGTGTGACTTCCAATTCAAATATGCCACGTATAAGTTCGCCATCTACACGGATGAGCGGATGTAGCCAAACTAGACGTACCTAATGCCATCTGCTGGGTACACTTAAAAGCATAGTTCAATTTCCATTAGGGTTGGCATGAATGGATGCCTCTGCTTCTGACGACCGTAAGATCACACCATTAGGCCATTGTAAACAGTTCTTTGTAAGAACTATATACAAGAACTCCTTTTACTGCGGTTATCAATTTCAAAGTCATCACAAAACCACCATACTGAAATTCCTTTAATGATCCTTTAATGCCTACTAAACTTCCTTATTGCCCTGGCATGTAGGTACACAACATTAGCAAAAGAATATGCTGCACGTGATTAGCAGTAATTATGTGAGTGGAACACATACGACTTTCGTCGCTTGTCAGTTTAGTTGTTCTCTCTCTCTCTCTCTCTCTCTCTCTCTCTCTCTCTCTCTCTCTCTCTCTCTCTCTCTCTCTCTCTCTCTCTCTCTCTCTCTCTCTCTCTCTCTCACACACACACACACACACGGGAATGATGGGACAGAAAAAGAGGGAGAGAGTAAGAGAGAGAGAGAGACAGAACCACTTCCTATCTCACATACATATATATAAGATATCTTTCCGCATATGTTCCACAAAATCTGTCTTTTTTCAGTTGCCTGTAAATGTATATTTGCGGTGTAAAATTTTGGACGTATTGCAATAGTTCCCTTAATTCAGATTAGAAAACACGTTGAGCGAGTAAATTATCATTCTCTCTTCCACTTTATCTCATTCACGACTCATGTATGTCTAACAACTATTTCAATTTATAAATAGGTATATTACACGACGATGAAACTTTAATTTCGATTTGATTGTTTGAACTGTGTTCGTTAATGGTGATTCTTTATTCAGGTTATTGTTCAAATTTTCCCGCCTTTCCGCCTTCCCTCCTTTTCACCTTCGCTTCTTCCCGCCTTCCTTTCTTCACATTGTTTATATTTATCTGAAATAGGGGACCAGTACATTTTTAATGAAAGTACGGTTTCGATATTTTTGGATAGAATGCAAATCGTTCTATATCCACTAGTACGTGGCAGACTTAGTAGGAAGCTAGGTACGTTGCTCTGCTCCCCTAACGATTTCAGGTCAATCCAAATAAACATTTGTAAAAATTCGATTATTGCTAGTTATTTTAACGTGCAAGTGAAATATAATTCATCAGCCTTGAAGCGATAGTCAAAACATTTCAAAGCTGGTTCCTATACGATGGTTTTGATAGTCGCTACCTTTATATAGAAAAACAACAATTAAATACGATTTGAGAGGCATAGGTATAAGGATTAGAAAATTCAATGAAGACTGTCAGAAATGGTTGATTCACTAAACGGTTGGTTTCCACGTGACGTAGGTACATTTTTGTTCAGTGACACTGGTACAATCTCTTACAGTTTAACAGTCCTGTAGGTCATTTAGAGTACGGATGTCTTCAGAGAACATATGACAATCATTCAATATATACACTGTAAATGCTCAGAAATAAATTAACAAATTTTATTTAGTTTCAAGTTATTAAAAGTTTATCAGATATTCAAAGTATTGTATACATATTAGATATAAAGGCAGTGTGGTACTAGGACATTTTCTTGAGGATCTTGATGGTGTATCCCGGAATGGTCCTGAACTTATTAGAGAACTTAATAAAAATCTTTTTTGTCCCATACTGATAAAGTTAACCATGTACATTCACATCAACAGACAGGGAGAGAGTTTGGGAAAGACTACCAGACATTTAAAAAAAAATCTATTCACAAATGACATGATTTCAAAACGTCTATTTCCATAGATACTTCGACAAAGTATTTTTGACTGAAGTGCATAGTTAGCCTATGTAACTATGAAGTGGAGAAATTAAAAATGTCGATTTAATTTTGCAGTACCAGAGGTCTTAAATTCAAACAAGTAGTAAAGAATAGTGTGGAAAATGTTAATACCTCAAAATGTATTTTATTAAAATAGATAACGAGTTTTAAATTTATTGTGACATCATCTTTGTATATTTCTATTGGTTTACCTATTATACAAACTCAGGAAAAGGAGAACTTCACGTTATGTCCGTCCAGTGTTTTATTGAATCCCTCGCATTCTTCATGTTTTCATCGATCTTCCCCTCATTTCTGAGTACCAGAAAGTGCGTGGGAGAAGTACATACCTAACCTATTCCTGCATTAACTTCATGTTTATCGATATAAACGTTTGTATAAAGCTAGTCATAATAGGTACAAGGGGGCTAAGAAAGCTCTATAGGCTTAAACGATAGTAAAGTGTTTTAACAGCTTGCCGCTATATGATGACTTTGGCATTCCATTAGACTTGCATGGTGAACAGACTGAAACCAATGAGCTTTAATATGATAAAAAAAGAAAAAGATATATATAGCAAAATATATACAACTAGTACTACTAATAATAAACTTAATAATGATCGTGATGTTGATAATAATAATTTTAATTTTTTTAATTTACGTCCTGCAACGTTAAGTCATATCAGACAGAATGAATTGGGTGAAATGATGCTCAAATGTGTCCAGGGTCCAAGGAGCTTAGAGTTACCCGATATTCGTCTTAAAGGATAAGGGGAAACCCCGGAAAACACCTGATCCACGTAACTCACCCTGACCGAGACTCGAACTCGGGACCTCTTGAACGTGAGACAGACACGCTAACATCTACGCGACAGAGGCGAGCAAACTCTGTGGTATTTAGTTTCATGGGCTGCATCTTTGTGTCTTTGGCATAGGCAGAGCTTTATCCGCTTCCCCCTTAATAGGTAACGAGATCGAAGCTGGGTCAGGCTAAGTTCCCTATATAAGTGCTTTACCGGAGTTTTCCCGCATCTTGAAAGATGAACGTCGGACAACTACGTTTCTGAACAAAGGAATAAAATAGGCAAATAGGGCCAAATCTACCCCCAATTAGGACACTTTTGAGGAACTAGCTTTGTGTATGCCATCTCTCATCTCTAATGTTGAGGCGGTCCAGCCCGTAGCGCACCACGTCAAGCTCTCCCTTTTGCTCAACGCCTCACAGTTGGTGGCGTACGGAGGTTAAGGAAAGGGACATTGTAATCAGTTCGAGGTGACTTGTAGCTCCCGCATGAGAATTCTCATCTGTATTTCAGGAGTGGGTGCGTCCTGACTGGTTGTGGGTTGAATGCTGACACCTCGAATCTGGTAGACAAGCTTATTGTTATCCTTAGGTTCCTTTGCTCGCCACCGTAAAGTTATCGTCGGTGTGGTTGCTGTGTTTAGCGTCACTGTCAATGTTGTGATGTGAAGCACGGAGCCAGAAGCACTGCGTAGTCGAATTGGATATATGTATCACCTTCTCTAAATATTCCTCTTTGTGTTAGCTCTCACTAGAGAGATTGTTAGATATGGCACTTTGTCTCTGTGCATGGCGCGGATGTGTACCTGTTAGGCGGGGCCTGATACGCTTCCGTCTCACATAGAACTCAGGACCGAAGTGCTCTTACTCGAAAAACCTACTTTCCCCCATCACTTTGAATTACCCCCTCTCTAGGTATCTTTGGAGTTTGGTTTTTAGGATAAGGTTTTTCCTGGGTTATCCATTATCCTTAAAGACGTGTGTCAGGTATCTCTAAGCTCCATGGACCCTGGACACAATTGAGCATCATTTCACCCATCTCATTCACCGTCCGTTATGACAAAGTTGGAGGACGTAAAATTACTAATATATATGTTTATGTCGGTATATGAATGTACTAATGTCATAATATTTACTAAAACTACTCTACTGCAGAGGACTTTTCTCTCTCTACTCCAAGTTTAAGATTAAATATTTACAAATGTAGTTTCAATAAAATGTAGCTTCCTTAGCCGAAATGGTTATACATTTATTCCAAATTTCATAAACGGCTCACAATAAGTTTAAGTAACAGATATTGTCTTATAATTAAAATGCGTATAAATCCACTTCACTAAGTAAGAACCATAATGTGTAGAGAGGTGTGAAGTAATTATGTCAGAAAACGAAAATATGTGATTTGGTCTGGGGGGAGGCTTAAGGGTGAAAATTAAAATATCTTTTGTTAAATTTGTTTCAAATTTATACCATTTGTATTTGTGACCGATCAAGAATGGAATAATACCAAGTTTCAGCTTTTTAGTTACAACAGTTTCCACGAAATTATTAGTTTATGTCTAAATTACAGGCGATATTCAAACTGTACCACATATTTTAATTTAAAAAGGCTAATGCTTGGTGTGTAAGTTTCTGAACCATTTTAACCTATTGATGACCTGCACCTAGGTAAAATATTTGTCGTCGCCATATCAACGAAGGGAAAATATAATCATACCAACTTAACAATTTCTATTTTCCTAGGCGTTTTCAGCAAGAGGTAAGCATTATAATCGTTTTGAATACATATAACAAAATCACAACAAATCTAAACGGATACATATAATATGTAGTTGCCCTTACTGACGTGTTTAGAATTTCATATAGATTAACAGAAAACTGCATCCTCTGGAACATTTTGAAGTTAAGAAAATGTAGAAAATATGGAATCTGGGAAATCTGAGGTTAAAATGACGTAATGGTAGCTACGATTCAGATGTAGGGTTATTTAAATAATCATGTAACGTTCTCTGTAGTGCCGTTAGAAAAAACAACTTTTAGATTATTAAGTAGGTCTATATTGACTTTAAGACAAAAATACTTATTTTGGGATTACTGTAAGTTTTGGGCCATTTTGCCCAAGTATTTCTCCTTAATAGGAACGATAAGAAACTCGAAAGTTCATCACAGCAATCTTAATATGACTTAAAATGATGTCACAAGTGTGAGAAATATACAAAATACAGAACAAAATTTATTTAAAATCTAAAGCTAGAAAATCCTAGTTTTAGTACTAAAAACCCTAAATGCCTCATTGTCGTCTAAGAACAAATAATAAAGCACAGATAATTAGTAAGCCGTTTCCGATCATTTAAACAAAATTACATCTATTAAGGCACCGTGAAAGTGATTCTCATACCTATTTTTATAAAGGTATTTCTGTCATCTTTTACACAAACCATTACAACTTATTGGTCTGTGGTTTCACTTTTCAGTGTTGGAAGCAACACCGGAAGCTATATATAAAACCTTAGTGTGTGTGTAGCCTAGGTAATTAAGAGCTGGCATTTCAGGTTTAAGTTGTAACCTGAACAGAGTTCAAGTTGGTGATTTTAAGATTGGCTAAAACAACAACTTCATGTCAGTGAATTTACACACATGTAAAGAAATCTTACGGGAGTAAATTCCTGCTTAGCACTGGAACTGATTGTGATCTGATATGATTGTTAATAATTGACACCATCAATAATTTATTTAATAATCCCTCCCCCTAGTATTACTATTAGCTCAAGAAATAAGCCTTCACACCCGCAAAAAATATCATGGTACTACATTGAAACAGCCAAAGGTAAAACTCGTAAAAACTTGTAAAATCCAGTACACTGAATTTGCAAATCTGTACCTATGAGCTTCAAATATAAAGTGTGCTAATCAAGATGAAATGCCTTAGACGGACTTGTTTAACAATTCAGACATGTTTTAAGCTAAATATAAAGTCGTATCATGTGATGAATAAATTTTTGCATTAGGCAAATTTGGGCTTTACTTTGGAAAACTGGAAACATTCAGTTTCTCTTGTGTCGGTTCTCCGCAACATACTAATTTGTACATGCTTATGCGTTTAGGGCTGGCTTTAGTCCAATAGAATGTTCTTTGGTGGAAATCGAAAGTTGTTAAACACATTTCTCTCAACACAACTGTCATATACTGTACTCTCCGAGCCTATTTCTCTGTGAGTAGGGCGACATCTGTGTGATAACTGTTATCATTGGAATGGCGATGCGAATATCTTGAGTTATATTTGTTATCTTCTACACATATTTACTTCGAGGAAAAGGTCCTGCTTTCCATCCAAAAATTCGACAGTGAGATATCATTGGATATAAACATAATAAAAAGACACTCAATTGACTTTCTTTACTCAAACTTGCACTAAACGCTGGTAAAAATGTTATTCTTCTATCTGCTTCTTGTTTATTGAGTTAAATATTTGCTAAAAGTATTCCTTATATATGCAGTTGGATTATATAGGAAAAGAATTGGCTTATACAATATTAACGTGTTTTTTGAGAGCATCTTTCTATGTTATGACTTTAAATCTGCATTATCTTAGCACGACCAAGATATAAAAAGCTAACGACATATTTTTATCTGTGAAAAGTCGAAAAAAGGTTGTCTCTGAAATATCTATGTGGAGAAACAACAACAAATTCTTCGTAATGTCTCTTCATGGCCATTTGGAAGGTTTCCTTGAAGTAGATTCATCCAGGGCATCCAAGTTCGTGTACCTCAGGAGGGAAGCTTTAATATCGGGATTGTACTTTTAATTAGATAAATATCCGTCTCAATAAATTTGTGAATAAAATGTGTGTGGTATAATAAAAATATTTTTTTAGTTTTGATTGAACTCATCATTAGCTTATAGTTAACTATGCAGTAACAACCTTATCTGTTAGAATTAGAGTCAAGATATCGAGTCCAAATAGAGTACACTGCATTTCATCTGAAAGCGTTTTATAGTAAACAAACCCTACAAATGATCACAAAAGTGAAACAACTGGATGACAGTACATAAAACTAGCAAAGGTGTATTACCTACACACAAGGAAGTTGTGAAACAATCGTTTACATCTAGCGGCGTTGGCATTCTGTTTATTTCCGAGTACTACGCCACGTTGTCTTTTCCCATTAAGTGTGTATAGCTGACAAAATAAATCTAGATGGACCAAAGACTATTGTTAATGGTCTACTTCACAAAGTAAACACGCGGGATGGAATTACGAAAATCTGACTCTTTGCATTCGACGGAGAGCGACGCACCGCTCTCAGCTGTGTAATTTGTGCTCTATTCTTACAATACAAATCTTTTGAAAATATAAATAAATAAATAAATAAATAAATGATAAAACTCTCAAACCATTACATTGGACGATGAATGAAATGATGCCCAAATGAGTGCAGGCTCCATAGAGCTTACAGCGCTGAAATCCTTATTACGGTTACAAAGTATAGAACTCAAATTCTTTTTAATGTTTCCGTGTTTAGTTAGGTAACCTGGGATTGAAATATTTCAGAAATTACTACGGATATTATCACGTCGTGGGCGTTCACTACTTCTATCACAAGTCGTGATGAACAGCGGGTAAGGCAACTATTTTTTGGTCTGGCACAGAAACTTGTCCATTATATGGCGCAAAGTAACAGGAACATATAGATGTCACTAAGAATCACTTATCGTTGCAAATAATTCGTTACGGTTATTCATTTCCATTACTTTATATCTCCTAACAGTCAAATTTTTAATAATAATTCATTATTTTAATAATTTCAATAACAATTTGACTATTCAGTTAAAATATCTGTACATTTATAGCTTCCTGCATGTTGGAGCCGCTGTTATATATTATAACTGAGTATTTAATAGTAATTACAACACATTTTAATATATAATAATTGTCTACTGGTCTGGTAGGTCAGTGGTTACCTCTAGTAACACTTTAACTGTTAATTTCAGGTTATGGTCGGGATTATTTTTACTACTATTACCTTGATTACATTTAAATTTGCTAATTTTGTTTTAAATTCGCTTTAGTTCTCACTAGAATTATAATGTTTAGTGTTAGGTCAAGACATATTTGTCTTTGTATTATATATTAGGAAATGTTACTGTAAATTGTTTTAAATTTCGGTATTAATATTTATCTTATCACTAATGTTTTGAATTTTTAGTGTTCATTTAATCAGTATTTTATTTGTTTTATAGAGTTCATATTGTTTGGTTATTTATTATCCGAATGTAATGTCTTATAATGTCGGAATATTTACTCAAGTAGGAGATGTAGCTATTGCGTATATATTGGAATATAAATTATATTTATTGTTTAGATTGTATAATAGACCTTTAATTTCATAATCAGCGGTAACAGCAGGGATATTACTGACGTAGTACACTCCCTGGACTTTTTCTACTCTTGTGCAAACACTAATTTCTCTAATCAAGGCTTCGCGGGTGATCATCTGTGTTAGGTTCCTGAAGAAGGCAATGGAGTCGACAATGGCCGAAAGCTTGACGTTTATTAATTTGACACGGCTGATCACCCGCAAAGCCTTGATTAGTAATGCCCGCCGTGAAAGCTTCAAGTCTTACTTATTTCTCTATCTAGTTTAACATGAACATTATATTATTGTAGTTATACGGGAATACGGTAGACTTTAAGTGATGGTCAAAAGTATTTATCTGGTTGTCTAGTTGACGTCTTTGAAATTGTAATCTTATTGTAAATTATTTTTTGCTATTTTAATTGAGCTTGTCTCAGAATTCTAAGATCTAGTTTGCCCCTTTACTTTTCATACACATACGGCACTTATTTGAAAATACCTTTTAATTTAGGGAACTTCGAAAGGTATAGGTATTGCCACTGAAGGCTCTGTATTGAATTTTTGGACATTAACACAATACTTTCTACATTTAATAACGTAATAAGGACTTTCCAGTTTGGAACATATAACAATTGTGGAGTATAATCAAGAGTAAATCTGAAACGGTTGTCCTTACAAAATAACGCGTAAAGTGTATCAGACATAATTTGTATGTTGTAACAAGATCTACATTCCATGTGTAGCATGATTTTGTTTTCCTCTTACACCTTACAATTAGGTAAAGTGTTTCAGAATGAAAAGGACTTTTGACATTCCCAGCAGATAAACAAATGTATTTCATTTGTCATGAAGATGTTTTAAAATATATATTAATTAAAATCATTAGATCCAATTTTTGAAATAACCGGGATATTCTAAAATGTTTCCATTTAAGGGGCAGTTTGTTATTGGGAGACTTTCTAGAAAGTCTTGCTTGTCGTCCTTGAAACGAAACTTATATATAACTTTGGTACTACTTTAACGCTGAAGTAAAGCCGAACGGTACAGCGGTCCAAACTTGCAGTTTAAATATCCCGCGTGTTTCCTGACCGACTACGATCACAGCGACACGCATTTGCACGAAACACAAGGTACGCGTAGAACATTGCAGATGGCGCACAAGTTGTAATTGTTACGTGCATAGCAATGTAACTTAGTTATTAAGCGCTTTTTGCAACATTTTAGAACAGTAATGTTCTATTTCTTTGCAAAGTATTTGCGACTGTTATCGATAATATTTGAGAGGTACGTTACACAAAATATTTCATATAGGTGTAAAAGAATCATTGTGCATCAGAACTCATGTCTACAGAGTGTTGTATAAGTAAAACAAATTCAAACTTTATCTTGCATATTTTCATTCACATAAGTTAATCTTGGCCCTGAAGTTGGCCTTTTATACATTTTGTGAATAAATCTAATACGCTCTAAGTACACTGAGCCGCTACTATATAAATCAAAAGTATAAATTATTCCTTGTGTCTCCAAACGAAGTGGCTATTTTCCGCATTATATAGCTAAATTGGGTAGAATAGATTTCCGAGTTAACATTCGCAGCATTAGAACCATTATTCTTTTATTTGGATTTCAATTAATAATTGGAAACATCTGTTCATATGAACTACCGTACATTGACATAAATCTTGAGGCTAGTATATCAGGTTTGTACGATTTAGTTTGTATGTCTGTCTTTATCACTTGTTTCGCACTCAACATTATTGATGCTGGAACCTTCCCCCAACAACGTGGTATTCAATAACAAATATTAATTTATCTGTTATTTTCCACAATGACCCATTACAAATAAGTGCAGGAAGAAAACCTTCAGTTAGAGTTAGTTTAATTGACGACAACGCCTCTACAGGACTTACGCAACAACAGGTGGGGCGATGAAACTTACTTAACAATAAGAAAGCAATCTTTCCAAATCTAATTATTTCTCCTGTCATATATTTACTGTCGACTACCAAATGTTGGTTCCGTTAAGTTCAATTTAGTTACCTTCTTAACCGCTACACTAGGTAGTGGTAAGGTCGGACTCACAGTTAACATGTAACCTGAGATAACAATTCTGTCCAATTCCGAGATTGTCTCTATTAACAGTTCAGTATTATATTGTACTACACATATACCACGTGACTAGGTATACAACATATAGTTTATAATCTAGGATAAAAACTTTGACACCTTTAACAAACAATCTTATTGTATCATTATTCCTGAATGAGAACCAAGCAGCTGTGAAAGTCTTAAAAATGCTTTTTCATATATACAATGACTGTCTAGGTGACAGACGAATGATATAGCAAAGAACGCTAAAGAAAACTTAGGTTATGCCCCAGTGGATTCGCTAGTGTATTGTAGTGAGGGAAAGAAAATTCAAACCTAATATATGAAACAGTTTATCATCTCTTCGTTCAGGTATTTCCTGTATTTGAATATACAAATTAGTATATCGATATTATAGTCGTTTCATGCCACAGCACCCGCCTCGGTAGCGTAGGTGGTAGCATGTCTGCCTCACGTTCAAGAGGTTACGAGTTCGAATCTCGGTCAAGGTGAGTTACCTGGATTAGGTTTCTCCGGGGTTTTCCCTTATCCTACAAGACGAAAGTCTGGTAACTCTAAGCTCCATTGACCCTGGACTCATTTGATCATCATTTCATCCACTTCATTCACCGCCCAATATGGCTTAAAGTTGGAGGTCTTAAACTAAAAAAAATATATATATATTCCCCTTATGGTTTGTCTAAGTTTTGAATATTGTTAATATTCTCCCCGTTCCTGGGTCAATAAGCACAATACCCTACACAGTGGATTGTTCTCTCTGATATCTTTCTAATCGTCCCTGAAACTGTTCTAATACATCTGGATTTTACCCTCTCCAAGACAAAATCGCCAGCTTTGTGGACACTGTGTGTCTTGCAAGCACAAGAATATTTACTTTAAATTGAAGGTTCACGGATACCTTAGTTCTGGAGATGCTCTTTGTTTAAGTAAACATGACAATTTTGGCTTTGTTAGCTTGGAATTGTAGAACGAGAAATAGCCAGCGTCCACATTGTCCATGGAACAATCGAAAAATTCATTCACTTTATTTAAATGTTTATCTTTTGCGTAAATATAATTAGACGTATAGAATCTGAACACCAACGTGCTCTAAGAAAACTAGCAAATAGTCCTAATTTTTTCAGTGCAATATTTACGTTTTAAGACAAATTTTTAGCGATCAGAGCGATGTTTAAATCTGCACAAAACCAAACCTCAAGTTTTATTAATTTAAAAATCGTTTAACTATATTAAATATCTTTGGTGAACAACATCGTATACTTCCACACATTTCATGCTGAAATACGCGTTCCTATTTTATCTCAGGCACTTCTGAAAACACATTTAGCAACGGAGCACTTGATTCTTCCATTAGAAAAGCATGGTCCATAAGAGCCCATTGTCACTTCATGGTGTGAAAACCGATATAGTGCCATCTGTTGGGTGTGTGTAGAAGCAGAGTTCCCACTAATGGAGACAAAAGCAACTCTTTGCTTTAGAGGTTCCTAAGTACACTCATTTATGCCAATTTAAATGTTTCTTTAGCAAACTGTTGTACCATAAAGTACTACAGGAGGAAGGATATAAATGAACTGCTTTTACTGAGGTTATCAGTTACAAAGTCATCACTGAGCAACGAGATTTAAATAGGTTTGATGATCCACTAGTACATACTAAACTCTCACATTGCCCTTGTATGTACGTACACAACATTAGCAATAGAAGAACGTCGATGTCCATTTCATTAAGATAAAGAGGTAAGACTTCTTAATAGCATTTTGCACACCATTAGCAAAAGTTATGTGAGTGAAATTCTTAAGTTGTCTTTTTCTCGGATTTATTATGTTCTTCAGGCGCGCTCGCGTGCCCGCACATCTCACACCCCTCCACACACAGAAGTAGTTTGTAATTCACAAATATATACGGATTTTTCCAGTAAATGAATTTTTTATTGTTTAGGTTGCTTCAAAACATATATTTCTGGTTTAAGTTTTTGGATAACTTGCAATTATTCCGTTACATAATTTAAGCAAATACGACAGAAGGTAAATAATCATTCTTCCATCCACGTTATTTGATTCACAACGCTCGTTTTTCTAATTATATTTTCATTCATTAATACGTATATACCCGACGATGCAAGAGAAACTTTTATTCGACATCTTTTATTTCTTGACTTAATGATTTGCGTTTAGTTAATTTGCTAATAGCCACAAAGTCCTGTGTTGAACATCTCATACAAATGTACAGCTTTCTAGCACATATACTTGGATATTTAACCCTAGAGCCACACTATTTGTAGGCAATACAGTTATTGTGATAATTATGTAAATATGTTTCCCTACAGATTAGTTTGTATAAGCCGCCATAGGTCATAACACACGCTATATCTATGACGTATAAACTGTATTATGTCATATTGTCTTACTTCAACAACGACTATGACCCAAGTATACAGCGAGATCGGCACCCGGTAATACAGAGCTAAACATTCCAGTAGAAATACCACTGGTTTTGGAAGTTTCCATTCCTCTACCTCTAGAACATTCTTGAAATCTCATCAAGATCAGACAGATAATAAGATAATAAAGTTAAGACAGCTCTTGTATTTCATTCCCACTCGGTGTCTTTGCTACGTCTGTATTTTATTACGTCGTGTGTCATTAACAAATTGAAAAAAAAGAGAAATCTGCATATGTAATCCTTTAAAAGCTGGTTGCTCTGTGATCCTTTCATATTCTCTTCTTTTTGCATGACCAGAGCATAAACGACACACACACACACACACACACACACACACACACACACACACACACACACACACACACACACACACACACACACACACACACACACACACAACTTGGAAATAAGCGACACATGCGCATAACTAGAAATTTACACGGACCATTTTCTTAAAAAATACATTTTTATTCACGGGGCTTTAAAACACACTAAAATTACCATGTGGCAGTTGTCGGTAGAGAGCCATACCTCATCTACCTATTCTAGATACTGACTCTTAAGTAATGCGTTTTTTAAGAAAAACAGTTGTTTGAAAAGTGTTTTGAGAACCACGGTTTTAGAGACGAGATCTAATGACTCGTATTTAAACAGTTACAATAGAAGAATTAGCAACTAGTTGTGGAATGGTCGACGATATCCTGGACGGCTGACAGAAAGACGACCCTCTAACAGCAAAGGAGGTGAAAGATTATTTCCTCATGCTACATTAGGCTTATCAACTTTGGTAACACCTCTACCAAGAAGAAAGCCTCTTCCAGGGACCTATTTAACGGTTGCGTTTTAATAGTTATTCAAAGCTCATAGCTAATGACATTCTTAAAAAAATCAAGAAGAACCTTTTACCTATCACGATAACACCTTAAACTTCTTTTATCCAATGAAAATCCCTATTGCTATTTCTGACAATTTCAAAGTTTTCTAAAATTTGCTGTCACATCCTTGGAAGATGTTCATCTTATATACCAGGTTTGTTTTCATTTTCGTGTTACGCTACTCACACACTTCGCTCAAATTCAAATTCACGCACACAGAAGTCTACGCAAGCAACTTTGAGTTTTCAGGGAGGGCTCCCAGAAGAGCTTTGAATTCTCAACGCATTTTGTAAGACATTTTTCAACTTTTAACTTATTATAAAACAGATCTTGTAAAGCAGCACACCAAAGTGGGCTACGAAACTACTTCTGCATACGGATATATATCTTTTGGAGCATATAGAAATAAAACACTTTATTGACGATGGGCTAAAACTGTATTTTGATTATAATATTCAACATATTACAAAAAGCATATTTCACACACGCAAAACTATTTTAGCTGTAGCGTTTCTCCAAGAAAAGCGTTTCAGTTTAGAAACGTCGTACGCTCTAAACAACCTTCCAGCGCTCACCATAGATGGCTCTACCAGTAATATCTTACAGTTGTCAAGTTGAATGATAATAGCATTACAAAGCTTAGTATGAGAAGTTATCTGGTCCTTTGGTTTTGGTGTATATTTAAGTGTACTTTCCTGTCTGAAAATGAAGGGCACGTAGAACGTATTCAGCACGTAATGTCATAAGAGCAAATAGCTGCATTAGCTCTGCAAGGCGTGTATATATCAATGCTTTTCGCTAGTCTGAGCCATGAGTTTGTTGCAATTACACAAACGATATTCTAATTTTTGTGAATAGAGCCCGTGTATTTCATAATTATCATAACTATCTCTTACTCTACCCACTCCAGGGTCTGATAACTCAGATATGAATACAGAAGCCGCATTAAGGTCCACCAAACACCCGGGGTCTAAAAGTACATTTTGAGCGCTGGATGTACTCTAACAACCGGATGCGAATTATATTCAATGCCGCCAATATAGTCATTTTGGCTGCTGTGTTGCATACTAACTAATATATAAAATAACTTCTGCTTAGTTCAAATTATTAGCTATATTAGTTTACTACTTACTAAGTAATTTTCGTAATATTATTGGCCAATTTTCGACCTTATTTTGGGTCAATGTACGATATGAATAAGACACTACGTTGGCTAACCTGTAAATATTTGAACGAAATTTTGAAGCTTTAACGGTATGGAAGCCAGGCCAAATAAAGTTCTGAAAGACCTGCGAGGACGTTTGGGCAGCAGGAAGAAAGAGAATGGATTTTCACAAACACCTATCGGTAGGTAAGATTTAGCATGTAGCTAAATACAAAAAAGTAATATAATGATATAACCTAAATTGTGTCTTAATAAATATTTGAGTATAAATATATTCTTTAGATTAATGTTGCACTTTAAAATGGAAAAAGGGTGTTTTACATACAAAAGCATTGGTTTCATTAACCTTGTTACTTTATTGCTGCAATAATGAGGTTTTCTGTTTTTTTTTGTCTTTCAGGGCTCATCATCTCAGGCTAGCAGGTATACGATGGCAGAAATCGAGAGTGCAGGATTATTTGATATTGTGTATGTTTCTTGTTTTGGTGATGTGCAGTGATCTTCAGGAACATTACTAATGTAGCACTAAGCATTCTTTTCCGCGTATACAGCAATTTAATGTGGCATATCAAATATTTCTTAAAGTCTGAGTTTCATTTCATATCAGTGGAAAATTTAACAAAAACTTTGAGGAATACTGTGGCCTACATGGACAAGTGAAAAGTGAAGTTATTTTAGACAGTTGATTTGGTTGTATTAGATTATGTGTTCGTACTTGTAACTTTAAATTTAAAATATATGAGTGATATATAAGCCCATGAAAGGTAAGTAATATACAGTTTAAGTTACAGAAAAAAATAGCTATGAATTTTCAGATATACCAGAACTGTGGCTGTGGATTTGTACAGAATTCAATCCTCTTTGATTTCTGTAGAATTTCTTTGTTTATAATTGGTAACATCTGTGTTTACGTATAATCAAGGTGGCTTAAAATAAAATATTAGGGCGAGATGCTTGATATGACTGTTTTAAACTCTTTCTTTAAATTGCATTGATAAGTATTTTGAAGAATTAAGTTCTCTTAACATTACTCATCAGTGTATATCTACATCATTGATAAAGAATGTCACAGCTTTCAACAGCAATTAAAAGTATGATCTAAGTTCCATAAACCTAATTCGTTCTATATTGTTTAATGCAGTAGTCACTATGTAATATTATTGTACACAATACACAAAATTATGTACCTGAATGACCATCTTAGAAGAGATCTGGTGAGATTAGAATTGATTTGAAAAGCTTTACATGTTTTATGTGTAAATTGTGCATTGCAAAGAATGATTAAAGTGTCATGGTGACATCATCATTATATGCCACTTTTACTTTTATATATAGTATTCCAGTTATTCTTAAAACATGCACAATGTCAGCTACATAGGACCTAAACACAGTGTGGCATGATCTCACATAAGCAAAGCTTCACAGTAAATAATAGGGTATTAATTCTCTTTCTTGTTAACGCATACAGATATATATAGTTAGTTAGTTACTAACACTCCCCACATGGCAACCTTGGCCTTCGGGGTAACCTCACCCCACCAAGTGATGACCGGACCCATTTCTCAGAGGGCGGTGTCCATTACCTCCGATGATAGGGTGATAGTGAAGATGGCGGTGAGGTGAGAGGACCTACAGTTTTTACCGTGGACTCCGAACCACGTTGGGCATAGGGGATACTTCACGTGTGCTAGACAGAGGTGAAGGCGTGGATAGGGCCGACTTAAAATCGCCAACCCCAGAGCCGGGAATCGAACTCAGGACCCTTAGAACGGGAGCCGCGAACGAAACCACCGCGCTACCCCGGCGCCATATATATATATGTAACTGCACATTATTTTGCTATATAGTGCACTTCTTGTTTCTTTGTGGTGAGCAAATAAGGGAATTAATGACTGTCAAAAAATAATGGCTAGATTTGTGGGCAAATAAATTACATTGCTAAATTATTTCCTATTAACTACCCAAACACACAGCTCCATCACTTTCACTTCTTAAACGAAACTACAAACAGCATTAATAATTCAGAGTGTAATCTTTCATTGAGTTACTTATGTCACTCACATTCAGTTGTATGTCCTGGACTGAGAGGTTTACACAACGCAGAGGGTTCCCTTTGCCATCTTAGTCAGAAAGTACATTGCTTAAAGTCTTACCAAGTTAAAGCAAGCCATTTACCTAAACAATTGCTGTGCACATTAAGCAAATTATACTTCACGGTCTGAAAACTACATGAAATATTCTCTTATTGGAAGATACACTGTGCATTAAATTTCATTTTTAAAACGGCACGTTTTCTTGTTCAGCATTCATTACTGTGCATATGCATGTCACTGAGGCATTTAAAAATTCAACGCTGTAATATTCTTGTGTTGTGACGACAAAGTTAAGCTTAGGACAATTTTAGATGAATGATACAGCTCTAAACTACTTAATATTTTTCATAATTTATTCTGCACTTGTGAATGATAATTCAACCAAATTGATTAGAAGTATATAAAATAGTGTCATTTATGAAATTTATGCAACCAGTTGCTGACATTGACTCATGTATCACTAATTTCAGGTTTTTCTCTGAATATACTTTAGTATACTTGTGCTGAAAATAATGTATGTCCTATAGAGCATTTAAAATTATTATTGAATATAACAATTAACAGAGCTGCTTTGTTGTCATTTAAAGAGATTGTGCCATTTCTTTGTACATTGTTGTTTTTGTCCTCATTTAAAATTCATATATAAATTTCTTTAGACTTTTTTTACACGTGTATTCCTCGTAATTTTTCAACACTCTGTGTACAAAGTAATTGCATTACACATAACATTATGGTATCCTTTCCTGTTTTCCTGTACCTACAGAATCATCATTTTAGAGTTAACTTATCTTTATTTTAAGTATTACACCAAGAAGCTTGAGGGAAAGGGAATGCAGATTCTTGTATAATCTCAACAGCATCTTGCGTGATCTGACTCCCTCGTTTTTAAAATTGTAACTGTTTTAAAGACAAAATTATCCATTTGCAACAGGAATATTAAAGATGCTTCTTGGAAGTCAATTATTCATATTTAACAGCAAAAGTTCAAGTGGATTCTTGATAATTTTTTTCACAAATTCATTGGACAACTTCTTTCGAAGGCAGATCTCGCACACTGATAAATAGTTTACCGCACATTTCCTCAGCGTATATGAAGCGTATTATGCTAATATGCGATACTTGAAATGCGCCGTAAACTATTCATGTGTGTGGCGAGATGTGACTTCGAAAGAAGTTGAATTCTATCATTCGCTGAAAACGGGTGGGGAAAGGTAATGGAGGCGAATGCACCATAGCTCGGTGGCAAGAGACTCTTACTACATTACCGGCCTTAGTTGACAAGGTCGCCGGGGTCTAAAGTTGCAGGAAAGAGCGGCCTATGCGGCTTCAAACTTTACCACGGAGTTGAGAATCTTGTATCAATCTGTGGCCCACTCCTTTGAGTAAATGGCAGCATGTCTCCGGCACGATTTATAGGTGCCGGGTTACAATTACACTCACGGCTATTTATATCATAGCCCACTCACATCACCTAATACCTCCCCTACTTACTGTACATAGTATAGAAGGTAAAAATATAAGATAAATTTAAAAGAAACAAAAAATGTACCAGACTTTCAAAATAAAAACCAGCGCTAAATAACAGTGTGGAAACTGAAAATGATACAACAAATTTACATAGTTATAACTTGTTCATATATATATATATATATATATATATATATATATATATATTATAGAAATTGACAAAAGCGAAGACCTCACGCGCTCTGACTACTGTTACACTAAATCACTCATGTACTTCGTGCCTTGTGCTGTTGTATTATATATTTTATACTATAACGGAGTATAACTGGTTTAGTTTTAACTATGTTAGAACTTTGTCAGATTTCCCAGTTTGATCATGTATGAAAACACTTCTGGAGTATTTCGACGCATTTTCATTGAGCATTTTCTATGGGTTATGTTAACTGTTCTTTATTCTCACATATGGGGAGAGTAACCCGATCATAATCCAGAATCATAAACAAAATCAAGCAAATCACTCTTAAATTTTAATTCTTTTCCAAATATAGCATTCGCTCTCCAAAGTTTTCTGTCTCTGTAAACCGTGGGATTTGTTTCATTCAGATAACTTTGTGTAACAATTACTGATTACCTTTATAGAGGAATGTAAACATATCCCGAAATTCAGACTTGTTTCAAACCTAAGAAACATTTATTAATAACTCACTTCTGGTTAAATAGATCTTCAGGGCACTAAAGAGAGAATTTCTAAATATCCGAATAACAAACAGTTCAATTACACTGCCCAAAATAACATTTTTTCATACCTGCATAATAATAATAATAGATGATTCTTAAGGAACAAGAGTGCTGACTTTGTACCTGTCTCCAGAAATCTCCTATCAGGTCAGGGTAAAACATGTGAAGACACTAGGCTCTCACCTACGAGGTTTTAGATCAGATATTATGTTACATCTATTTTTGTTACATAACGATATATTGCATAGTACATACTTTATATTATGGTGAATTAAGATTAATTAAACATGTTGTTTTTCATGCTGTAACAATATTAGGAACATATATTTAATGAGACGTACTTGTAACTCTGCTTAAAAGTGTTTGATAGCATGTGATTGGCTCTTGTACTACTGTCTGCTTTCCCTCACAAGTAACCGACAATAATCACCGATCATTACCGGGTACTTACGACCTTGGTACCTCTTCTCCACGACGGAAGTGCCCTAATAATACCATTTTCCTTGTTCATCAAAAACATCACCCAGATTTTCTGGGGATAAATTCTAAATCAGAATGTAGGAAATGAATTTATACCTTTGTGATGTTTGTACAAATTTCCGATCTAAGTTTTATAGTCATTTTCCTTTGTGGTTTCAACAAAACCACGCAAAGTCCTTCTAAATGATTGCCTAGCTTTTAATTCCACCGTTTATAGTGTTCCTACAAAGACTTCCTTATCGCGTTTCTTAGGATTTAAGCTCCAACAAATATTTCTTTTTCAATTTTCCGTAAGCTTACTGCGGTAACTTGCCTAAAAGTGTGCAAATCCAATACCATATTTGTTGAGTGCCTTAACACAATTGCTCATCAGCCCAAGTTTCATACCTAAGGGAGAGAGAGGAACCTTATCAGGCTGAACCAATGTTGTTTCTTATACTTCACTGTCCCCGGGACAAACTCCTGATACTTGCCTCTTTGTTGTGGCACCTAAGGTTCTTGCCTATCACTGCTGTCTACTCTCTCTCTCTCTCTCTCTCTCTCTCTCTCTCTCTCTCTCTCTCTCTCTCTCTCTCTCTCTCACACACACACAAAAAATTTATTTTTAAATCTCCTTTGTAATTAAAGCAGCAAATGATTTATTTTTGGGTCATCACACATTTTCCAACAATGAACCTCCTGATGTTTAGAACGCGTTAAGTTGTGGTTATACTTTCACAACTTTCTTAAATACATACAGAATGGAAAAGTTAAACGGATGAAGCTTCGTTACCAGTAGGAAGTAAAGCAACTTTTGAACAGAATCTTAATAAATCTATAAACAGCCTTCCGTCACCTGGGTTATGATAATTTCCTAGCTCACTTAATGAAACATTGATATGCCTAGAGTAACATATATTTTCTTCTATTGAAACATATTTTCCGAAGTTATAAAGTGTCTATTTCGCAAATCTGTGTGCCAGATGCAATGACTTCCATTGTTGTAGTCTGCTTCCCAGAAGATCAGATCTTCTTTTGAAAAATTTAAATGGCATGCCAAATCAGTCAAGTTTACTTGCTCTATGAAGTGACACCCACTTTCAGAATGTTGTGCCTTAAAGTCTCGACGTTTTCATGTACCGACATGGTTAAACTGTACAACATGTTTTCACCTTTACATTGACAAGTACCTGCATAAATAATGGTGTATGGCAAGGGTAGACAACCCATGTCACGCGTGCTACCGGCTCGTACGTGAACTAATTTTGGATTATTTATATCTATAACATCCAAAAATTGGAAATGATGTGCCATTTTAAGGAGCATCATTGGAATCTTTACGTGAAGATGGACTGAAATCACGTATTGTCTACGCGTAGGTAAATTTGATGTTCAGTAGTGATATTGGTAGCATTGTCTTTAGTCAGGACCATCGATAATGGGCTGTTAGCGATGGTGCTGCCCGAGTTTCTAGTAAACACTTGTGCCGCTAGGAGCGTTGGAGTAAGGTAGTTACTCTACCGCATAATAGATAGCGCACTGGTAGAAATATGTCGCTGCGGGAAGGAGGGTGCAAAATACTCTAAGGTCCTCTGGTACATGATATCACCTTATTTGAAGACGAAATAAACTTTCAAGCTACTTTATTTATTTTTCTAAAGAAGACATATTACGGAACTGTTATGCCTAAAATAATAAATTGTCTACCACGTGTTGGAGCAGGTCTCCGCCATGACAATTATAAGTTATCTAAAGTAGTTTCATACTCAATTAACTCATCATTTGGAATATTTTACTCATTTCCACTCATTCATTCCTCCTCGAGACGCCGAGGAGTCAACATCGCCTCTTCAGAGAGACCAGCCTAGGACTACGCAGCGGCAGAGCAAGCGGATTGCCAACATCGGGAGGGACCTTAGGGAAGCTCCCGGCAACACGCTACTCTACCGACCTCGCAGAAAACGCTGCCTTCTTCTGAGGGACAACACTCAGCTGCCTTCTTCTCCAGCTTCTAGAAGGGAAAACTACAAAGGTAGCGGGGCGACTCACGACCTGAGCCATCCAGTCCTTGTGACTGGGTAAGGCGCATTCTGTTTAACAGGTGTCCGGTCCTCTGAGTTGCACGCTGTTCAGCACCCGCTGCCTAGAGGTAAGAACACCCGTAGGGCGGTTGATTGCACTGCACCTTCGGGTGCAGGGCTGTTAGTTTACCTGCTCGGTACCTCTTTCACCAGTTTTTTCTTTCTTTCTTCTATCACTTCCAACTCTTCCGTAATGGCAGAAGCCAGTGCTATTCCATCAACCTCGACCCGTACAGGGTCTGATGAACCGGCTGCTACGGCCAAACCAAGCACCTCCACTGGAGGATTAAGGAAGAGGAAACCTTGCCGACAACGCTACGGCGGAAAGGGCAAGGTAGTCCTACTAGAACAACATTCTGACCAGGGCGCCTCGCGGGAAGCTGTTTCTCGTGCAGGCAAAATTTCGGAGTCTGACTCCGACGACGAGCGCAATAGTGTGCGCAGCTTTCATTCAAGGAGCGGGAGAACATCTGTGCTCTCCTGCAACTCAGCTTACTCTTCGGCATCTGAGGGAGGCCGGGAGCCCAGCTCTTCGGACCTCTCGTCGGATGGCGAGGGTGAGGAGTTCCGTGAAGTAAGGTCACGGAGAACCAAGAGAGCAGAAAGACTGGCTGCAGAGGGCGTGCCCTCTGGCCAGTCTTCTCGACCCACCTCCGGTCAGAACCAGGCTGGAAGTCAAAGGCGGCACATACCGCCTATCATCGTGGACAACTTCTTGGGGTCGGTAGGCTTCCTTAAGGAGGTTATGCCGACCCTCGAGAACGAGTGTTCGGTGAGAAGGAATAAGAGCCGTTTTGTCTTCCACGCTAAGAACGAGGGGGACTACAGCAAGATTCTGCTACAACTCAAGCAGAGGAAAATTCCTCATTTCACCTTTGGCCTGAATAAGGCCCGTGATGTACGACGAGTCATCCGAGGGTTACCCGCAGACACTTCCGTGGATGACATAAGGGCAGACCTCACCCGCCAGGGTATCACCCCTAGAATAGTGAAGCAGCTCACTCGACCTGCTCCAGATCGCCAGGGAACTAAAGCTGCCCTTCCCCTGTTTCCTAGTTGTGGTGGAGCGGGTAAACGACCCCGAGGTCAAGTTGGATGATGTTCGCACCATCTGCTACCTCCGGGTCACTCTGGAACCAGCCAAAGGCTCTGGCGGGCCCCCACAGTGCTACAGATGTCTGGGATTTAACCATTCCAGCCTCTTCTGCCACCGTAATCCTCGCTGCTTGAGGTGCGGTGGCACCCACCCCAGAGAGGACTGCCCCCGTGCCATCACGGAGGACCCAACCTGCGCCAACTGCAAAGGAGGGCACATAGCGTGCTATGGAGGTTGCCCTACCAGGAAGGCGGTTATTGCCTCTAGGAGACCAGCTCCAGGGCCAATAACCCAGAACACCCGTTCTGAGCCAGTAGCGGAGAGGGCAACCTCTTCCATAGCACCACGGCAACAATTGCCTGGCTCCAATAGTGCCCCATCCTTTGCTGAGGTGGTGCGCAAACCAGCCGGTGAATCGGCGACATTGCGGGGCAAGACACAAACCCCCAAGAATGCACACACACGCACAGAAAAAGCTAAAAAACAACACAAAGCTCCAGCCCCACCTAGAGCCACTCCCAGAAGGGAGGAGGGTCGTGAGGCGGCCAAAAGGGCGGACTCGGATTCCGAGGCTGGGAGCGGGTCTGGTGAACCCAAGCCCGCTCGACAGATTAGGGACGAGAAAGCCAAAGGTAGGCCAGCCCCAAGACACTCCTCACCTTCGAAGTCCCAAACTTCAAACACTACGCCCTCCACCTCACCACGGTCGGAGTTGCTGACGTGGCTGTATCAGCTGTTACAGTCCCACGGTGAGCGACTCTGTGAACTGCTGGTGCGGTATACCTCCACGACAGACCCCGCAACCCGCATGGTGACAGCCATGGAGGGGCTCGCCCTTCTAACCTCCTTTACCAGCCCGGCCCAGAATGGCAGCACGAACTAGGTCAAGTACTTCGTTCAGGTTCGCGTTCTGGAACGCGGCTGGAGTGGCGGTTCAACGGGACGAGCTCCTACATTTTGCAAGATCCAATGTTTTGGACCTCATCTTGGTGTCGGAAACCCATCTCCGCCCCCAGATCCCCTTCCATCTCTCGGGGTATCACTGTCTCCGAACGGATCGCGCTGGCCGCCGAGGAGGGGGCACAGCGATCCTGGTGAGGCGAAGTGTGGTCCATCGAGCTGTCCAGCTTCCACAACTCCAAACACTTGAAGCCACGGCAGCCTGCGTGAACCTTGGCGGTTCTGAAGTCCTGGTAGTATCAGCCTACCATCCTCCCCGCTCACAGTTCATAGCCAATGACTACCAATCCATTCTTTCTTTACATCCCAATGTCATTATGGCCGGGGACTTTAATGCCAAACATCAGCGTTGGCATCATGGTCCCCGAGCGGATAGGAGAGGCAGTGACATTATCCGCATGGTAGATGCGGACCCTCACCTTCGAGTTGAGGGCCCATGGCAACCCACTCATTACCCGCGTGGTCGGGGTCGCCCATCTCATATCGACTTCGCTATCATCAAACGTTTTCCATTTCATCTCTCACTCACTTCGCTTAACGCATTACATTCAGATCACAACCCAGTACTTGCTGAGGTTAATACACGGATTGCCAATCACGACGTCACGGTTCAAAACCGGGATGTGGACTGGGATTGCGTCAAAGTCTGCCTGAATGACTCCATTCCTCCCAACCCCAACATAACCGACATTCCCTCCCTTGAGGCTGCGGTCTCGTCCTTCACCTCAGTCGTGAAGCGAACGGTCCCCAACCTTACAGTTATCACCCCAGCTCCACTTCATCCGGATGTTCTTCCCCTTGACATCCTACTACTCATTCGCCGTTCTTGGGCAGCAAGGCGGCTCTACCAGAGACACCGCACGCCTCATAATCGAAGGCTTCATCGGCGACTGTGCCGAGAGGTTCGTGCCCGCCTCCGTGAGCACAGAGTGCGCGCGTGGGAGGACACGATGTCTCGTATGAACCTCGAGGATGGAGACGTGTGGAGGGTCATTAAAAGACTTCGGAACCGCCAAGGGACACCAAACTCCCCACTCCAGGGTACCCAAGGCCTGACCTACGAACCACAGGCCAAGGCTACGGTGTTCGCCGACTACCTTGAGAGGACCATGAGGCCTAGAGAAGACCCCCAGGACCCAGCCTTCTCTGACCGCGTTAGGCAGGAGGTACGTCGATACTTTCGGCGACCCCCGGCTGAGGCGGACAGACTCCCAGTCATAAGACCCAGTGAGCTTCAGGGCGTACTCCGGCGCCTCAAACCAAAAAAGGCAGCGGGACCTGATGGCATAACGCCACTCATGCTCCGCCACCTTCCCTTCAGGGCCGTGTTATTTCTAACCAAAGTCTTCAATATGTGTCTCTCTCTGAGTCACTTTCCACGTAGTTGGAGAGAGGCTCGGGTGATATGCATCTTGAAGCCAGGGAAAGACCCGGTTAATCCTGCCAACTACCGCTCCATCAGCCTCCTTTCTGTTCTCTCGAAAGTTTTCGAGAGACTTTTCTTAGCCCGCATGTCCCCCCTTCTGGGTGACATACAAGCTATCCCTCCTCACCAGTTTGGCTTTCGTCCTGGGCATTCCACGTCTCAGCAGTTGCTGCGCGTGGTGGAGGCTGCAGCCCTGGGTTTCCAGGACAAGGCATTCACTTCGGCGGTTTCTCTGGACGTGGAAAGGGCTTTCTCTACGACCTGGCACGCGGGTCTTCTGTACAAACTCATCCAACTGGAGCTACCCACTCAAGTCATACACCTTCTTCACTCTTTCCTAAAACATAGATTCTTCACTGTCACAGTGGCGGGAAAAACATCTACACGAAGGTCTATCCGCGGCGGAGTCCCCGAAGGTTCTGTGTTATCCCCGACGCTGTATAGCGTCTATGTGGCTGACCTTCCCACTGAACAGCACGTCAACATAGCACAGTATGCTGACGACGTGCTGCTATTCTCAACAAACAGACACCCACGCAGAACCTTCAACCCCATCCAAAGATATCTAATCCTCCTCCAGGAATGGTGCACGCTTTGGCGATTGTCCATTAATACGGAGAAAAGCCAAGCGATATTGTTCACCAAGCGCCGCTTTCCCGCACATTCCCCCAATTTACCTACTTCGGGCAAAGGATCAGATGGGAGAACTCAATCAAGTACTTGGGAGTGAAGCTGGACAAGGGCCTAACTTTTCGGGAGCACATCCAGGAGCAAGCTCATCGGTCGTGTGGTGCCGTGGCATCACTATACCCTGTGCTTCGGTCTGCGATGTCTGTTCCCCTAAAGTTGCGCCTCTTTATGGCTCTGGTCCTCCCTATCATGCTCTATGCGTGCGAAGTCTGGGGTATGGCCGCAGGCTCACATCTAGTTCTGCTCCAACGTGCACAGAATAAATGTCTTCGGATTATTTATTCTGTCTGTACAAGGTTCCCCGTGAGATTACTTCATGAGGCTTCATCCCTCCGATATGTGGAGGATGAAATTAGACGCCGGGCGACAAAATTTTTCGAGGGTTTGCCCCAACATCAGAGCGCCCTAGTCAGATCCCTTGGGGATTATGTTCCTCGTGAGCGTCGCTATAAGCGATACCGGTTACCCCGCATGTCTTGCGGTCACTACCGGTAACCACATGATCTCCATTCCAGCCTAAATTAAATTTCAGCTACTCCAAAATTGTCATTATGGAATATTCAAAATTATTCAAACCTTCTTCCTAGTTTATTAACTAACCCACCAGCGGTGCTCGCTGTCCGTAGCACCCGGTTCATCATTCCCTGAGGAGCAAAAAGCTACCTCCCTACACTAATCCCACTTAAATTACACCCGTCATTCTGCAACATCCACATCCCGCCACTACGTGGTTAAGCTCTTCCCAGAGCAGGTACACGATTTGACCACCCTTCGGGCTGTTCCAAACAGCCTGCCAGATTTGTGTCTGTCTGTCATACTCAATTAGATTTTTTAGCTTTGGTATTTAGTAATGAACGTAATCAGTTGTGAAATGCACTTACCAATGAGCCTTATTATGAAAACTATTGGTAAATGCTACTTGTTCTCACGTGACCTTCTCTGCGGCTTGCGAAACTTGCCTAACAACCTCCTACATGACAAAATTGCAAATATTGGATAATGCAAACGTATATTTTATTTTGGTGTAGGAAAGTACATTATTCGTATGGTAGATGCGACCCTCATCTGAGATGTGAGGGCCCTAACTTATGATCCAAATGAAGTACCAGTGAAAAGTAAGTAATTTGCCCGGATATTGATCTAGTGCACCCGTCTTCCACTACATGCGACCAAATATAGATATTATTGAAGTTCGAGATTGGTTGGTTCACTAAGTATCGGTGATTTAAATATATGCTGCTGCTAAGGGACATCTCTGTTATCATCATGTACTGTCATTTCCTACACGTTGTCAAAACAAACTTGGTGTCGAGTCGTACCTTAGTTTGGATTTTACAGATATTTCAATAATCTTCCAACGTGTTTTTGTTAAAATGTAAGAAGTGCAGCACCGTTAAGTGATTCGCCTTTTACTTTACCGAGTAGATGAGAGAACTTCCGAGGAGATAAAAGCGAAATTTAATGTCAGTACCTAAAATACTACACGGCAGCGAACTATGGACCATAACTGAAAAAGGTAAAATAAAACTTCAGGCAAATGAAATGAAATTCCTAAGAAGCTGTGCGTGATATAGAAAAATCGGCATCAAACGAAATTAAAATATATGTGAGAAGCTAAATATATTCCACCTGAATGTCAGAGTATAATAATAAAGAAGTAAATGGGTAACCCATGCACAAAAAATGGAGAAAGAAAAATTACTACGCTATTTTGTGAAGTTTAGACCAGAACGATAGGGGAGCATAGATTGACCAACAAATCGGTGGTACCAATAAAGTAAATTATGTAGACTGCAACAGGCAGTAATGCTAAAGAATGGAGAAAGAAGACCAAAAGAAGAAGAAGAAGAAGAAGAACAAGAAGAGGTTGTTGATTATGATGATGATGATGATGATTATGATGATGATGATGATGATGATGTTGATGATGATGATGATGATGATGATGATGATGATGATGATGATGATGATGATGATGATGATGATGATGATGATGATGATGATGATGATGATGATGATGATGATGATGATGATGATGATGATGATGATGATGATGATGATGATGATGATGATGATGATGATGATGATGATGATGATGATGATGATGATGATGATGATGATGATGATGATGATGATGATGGTGGTGGTGGTGGTGGTGGTGGTGGTGGTGGTGATGGTGATGGTGATGATGATTACAATAATGAACTCAGCCAGTTTGTTTCTGTTAGACTTTTCAATAACTTAAATCTTCTATTAACTTTGATTTAAGTTAATTTCTCATTCTTTATGTAGTACATTGGTAGAAGCCTACAGGTATTGCCTATCACACTGTAGACATAGAACTCTGAACTTTCAAACCTCAGTTGGACCAAAAATATTTCGAAAATATTAAACATATATTGCATATCGAGGTAGTTTGTTTCTTTTGTTTTGGTAATTTTACGTCCTCCAACGTTATGTCATATCGGACGGTAGCCGCGCCATGGTTCCGTTGTTAGACCGCTTGGCTCTCACCAAGGCGGACCGGGTTCGATCCCAGGCGACCGCAAAGTGAGATTGGTGATGGACAATACGGCGCTGGGGCGGGTTTTCTCCGGGACCTCCAGTTTCACCCGCCATCTCATTGCACGGGTGCGCCATTTTCATTTCATGTATCACCAGTGTCACCGCCTACTGTGCCGTATGTAGTAAAAGCGGGCGTTAAACACTACACATTTCATTTTCAAATCGGACGGTGAATGAAATGGGTGAAATGATGCTCAAATATGTCCACGGTCCATGAAGATTAGAGCTACCGTACATTAATCTTTCAGGATATGGAAAACCCCGAAAAATACCTTATCCAGATAGCGGATCCTAACCGACATTCGAACTAGGGACCTCTAGAATGTAAGGTACACAGCACCACTACTGTAAGGAAGAAAAGTCTAATCCATACAAACGTAGTTAAGTGAAAGCCGCTCATCATTCACGTGTAGATGAAAGAGAATCAGAAGGATGTTGCTTACACATTTCTAAGACAGAAGATGAAAACTAAAAACGAAGTTGATCATGCAGGGATAGCATACAAATTATTTCACCTGCAAGTGTAAATATTATAGTAGTATACACTACATGTATAGAGTAGACTCTAGTAACATTAAATCAATGTTGTAGAAGAAGAGAACGCAGTAAATACATTTTGGTAACCAATCTTTGTCATAAACAATAACTGGTTTGTTAGATATTATCTCAGTTCTGGACACAAAATCAAGTGACATTAAAGAAAAATATATATAAGCGAGAGGTATAATGTAATTAACTATTCCGTGACAGTAACCGTGGTAAGGTAGAGCCAGAGCCATAGCCTGGGTATGAACCACGGATGACTTAGTCTTAACCATGTCAACATACAAGCATGAAAACTAAATCACCAACACATTCCAAGTACTCGGGATACTTGTTAGAAATTATATAATCAAAGTATTATATGCACAGATTCTTTGTTGAATTTTTATTTAAATTGCTCAGAAAAGTGAATTTCCACAACACCCAGATACTCTGCGCAATTTGCTACAGGTTATCAACTATCTGAAAATGAATCTATTTCAGTAAAAATAGAATCACACCTAGGCAAGCAGATAGCACTACATGTATTCACTTTATAAAGCTTCCTTTCCCATACACAAGTATTACTTTTTCTAGGTTTTATCTAACTGTATGGCATAACTACCCTTCGATTCATTGCGATAGAACACAATTAAGTATAGTTTATATCTAAACAACATAATGCCAATTTGCTACTTATCTTTGGGTATATTTAGAAATATTCTTTCCGACGATACAATTGTACAGGTAGAGCCATCTCTGGGCAGAGGCACGCGTTCCTCCATTCCTGGTCTTCCCTGTCGGGCAATTTAAAATAACAGCAACATAGTCTTATCATAAGGTATCTTTATAACAAAACGTTAATATATTTCACTAGCACTACTTTCTCAATCCACTCTTCCACAAAGGCTTACTTTTCCACCTGCTACAAATGGAAGATAAAGGTTGTTACACATTTCCTTGTTGTTACAAGAAAGATAAAGGGACTAACTGTTTAACCAACATTTGAAACTTAACCTACGGAAGGGATTTGCACTAAAAAACCTTTGGTGATTAATATTGTTGCTATTATTGTTGTATATTATATACAAATTTGAATAAGGAGCCTCCTACTTTACTTATACACCGTTTAGAATTTATGAAGTGCAGCATTAGAACACAGAATTCGGGACTTGCGTAATATTGGTACGGGATATTTATTTGAAACGAGGAAACGTCCAAGGTATGTATTATTATCGTACCATTTTGTAAGTTTAGAGAGTGTTATTAGGTTTATTGTGCTACATTACCGAGCGCATGCTCTGCGCAATTCGGTACACGTCTCCAACTGTCTGAATATGGATCTAAGATGGCGACAGAGAAAGAACCGGAAACAAAAGTAGAGCAAGTGCACAAAGCAGGTATAATGTACATAATTAGCTCGATAGCATTTCATTAATTTTAATTCTACAGCCTATTCGTTTACATTTAAATGTTCCTGGGAAGCTAAAATTGGAAATAAAGCTGAATTGTAATATACATAAAAACAAGCTATATTGCAACATACGTGGTCCAGGGTTCCTCTCTAGGTTTGCCGTTACAAGGTTTTGAAAACTGCACTGATTTTCAATTTTTCAGGGTGATGTTTACGTAATTATTTTATATACATTTAGTAGATCAGAATTTCTTATGGAAACCTGCAAACAGCTAGCGAACTATGCCCTAGGTAGGGTTACGCTTACTATGTAGAGGAGTTGGCAGAGTGGTCAGTCTTGACTTATGGTACAGACGCGAAAAATGGATTCCGATGCTTGGAAGCCTGACCTATTGGAAGAAGGTGGGTTTGCATTAGTTAGTTGAGTCAGGACTGTTCAGTTTTCTTATTCCTAAACAGCGAATGTGGCGCACAGTTAGTTAGGCCTCACAGGAACATAAAAACAACTTTTTCACATGAAACGTAGGTGGTTTGATACAACTCTCCAGTATCAAATTAGGTATGTATCGATCGTTTTGTTGTTAACGTTATTTTCTCTCTTCGTCTCTCGCACATACATTCCTCAACCATTTAACCTCCCTATCTTCTTTTTAAATGCAATTCCAATACCCACACCTGTAGTTTCATCTGGAACGAAATACTTTTACCTTTCATAGATTAGCAATACTTAAAATAATACTAAACTGCGTGGTATTTAAAATTAAATGTGCCTTGTTCCGAATATAAATACATAATTTGCTTTGTTGCAGTTGTCAACAACAGATTATATGGACGTACTACTACAATTAATATAACCACCAAGTTACTAAACGACTTGAAACCAAAATGACTTAACGACCTAAAAAATAAATAAAATAATTATTTTGTTTGATAATGACAGTTCATATACAGAAACATGTTAACGTCACCGGTATGTCGAAGATTTTACAAAGGAGTTTTTTAAATGTCAGTAATACTTATTTGATACATTTCACGTTTAATTTATCCTCCGGTGGGACAGACTCCGGACTAAATAAATGAATGAATGAATAAATCAATGACTTAATGAATTAATGAATAAATGAAAGAACAAATGAATAATAAAGCACCCAAACTATTATATTAGACAATAAGTGAAATGATGCTTAAATTAGTGTAGCCTCCACAGAGCTTAGAGCGCTGCCATCCTTATTAGCATTACAAAATATAGAACTCAAATACTATTTAATGTTCCCGTGTTTAGTTAGGTCACCTGAGATAGATATATTTCGGAATTTACTACGGATATCATGTCGTGGGCGTTCACTACTTCTAAAACAAGTCGTGATGAACAGCGGGTGAGGCAGCTATTTGTTGGCCTAGCGCAGAAGTTTTGTCCATTAAATCGCGCAGTGTAACAGAAACATACAGTTGTCACTAAGAATCACTTTTCATGGCAAACAATTTGTTACGGGGATTCATTTCAATTACTTTATCTCACATGATATCCAATTTTTTTAAAAATAATAATTCCGTATTTTAATAATTTCAATAACATTTTGACTATTCAGTTAAAATATCAGTACATTTATTACCTTCTACATTTTGGAGCTGTTGGTATGTATTATTACTGAGTATTTAATAGTAGTTACATCACATTTAAAATATATAATTGTCTATTAGACTGGTATGAGGTCAGTCTTTACATCAAGTAACACTAACTTTTTATTTGTTGGTTATGATCGGGATCCTTTCTTAATAATATTACATTGATTACATTTAAATTTGTTAATTTTGTTTTAGCTTTGCATTAGTTCAAAATAGAATTATAATGTTTAATGCTAGGTCAATGCATATTTGTCTTTGTGATATATATTAGGAAAGTTTAATGTAAACTGCTTTGAATTTCGGTATTAATATTTGTCTTATCACTAATATTTTGAATTATTAGTCTTTATTTAATCAGTATTTTATTTGCTTTAGAGAGCTCATATTTTTTGGTTATATATTATCCTAGTGTAAAGTCTTATAATGTCGAAATATTAACTCAAGTAGGAGCTGTAGTTATTGTGCTAATATTTAAATATAAAATTATATTTATTGTTTGGATTGTATAATAAAGCATTAATTTAATTATCAGCTGTACTAGCAGGGATAATACTGATGTGGTACACTCACATGACCTTCTCTACTCTTGTACAAACACTAATTTCTCAATCTACTTCAAGATAAACATCTTATTTTAGTTACAAAGGAATACAGTAGACTTTAAGTGATAGATGTTTTTAACCGTTTGTCTGGGGGACGTCTTTGAAATTATAATGTCATTGTAAATCCCTTTTTCTGTTTTAACATTATTTTGTCTCAGCGTCCTAAGATCCAAATTGCCCCTTTCCATATCATACACATATTATAAAATACGATTTAATTAAGGAGATATCAATCTGTATACGTGTTGTCACTGAAGGCTCTCTATTGAAGTTTTGGACCTTAGCGAAATACTTTCCACACCCAAGTACGACAGAACGACTTTCGCTTTTAAAAATATAACTATTGTGGAATTGTGGAATATAATCAGGATTAAATCTGAAACGGCTGGCCTTACAAAATAAAATGTTTCAGTCATAAATTGTATGTTACAACAAGATCTACATTCCATTAGATGTAGCATTTTCTTTATCTCTTACACTTTACAGTTATTTAAAGAGATCCAGAATGAAAAGGAGTTTTACGAATATTTCCGGCATATAAAAATATGTATTTCATTTGTCATGAATATGTTTTAAAAATATAATATTTTAGTTAAAAAGATTGTATCCCATTTTCGATAAAATCGAGATATTCTAAAAAGTCTCCATTGAAGGGGGAGATTTTCTTGAAAGTCTTGCTTGTCGTCCTTTAAGAAGCGATACCTATATAAAACTTCGGCATTTAACATTCTTTAGTGTATTGGGTTATATTGTGAGGATTTATTCCACATTTGGGTATTCCATTTCTAAAGGAATCAGGACATTGTATTTTTGGGTACAATGCAATTCTACAAAAAGTACTATTTTAACGCTAAACTAGAGACCAACGAAAAAACCGGTACAAACTTGCCGTCTAAATATACGGCGTGTTTCCTGACTGACTGCGATCACAGCGACACGCAGTCTCATGCAACACAAGGTACACGTAAAACATTGCAGATGGCGCTCTCATTATAATTTCAATGTGTGTAGGTGTGTAACTTAGTTATTAAGCACCTTTTGCAACATACTGGAACAGTGATGTTTTGCTTCAACTGCAAAGTAGGTGTAAATGTTAACTATAATAAGTTAGAGGTACATTACACAAAATGTTTCATATAGCCGGAAAAGAAACATCCTGTTTCCGAAATGAAGACTCGAAGGTAGACTACTATCTGCTAGGTGGAGATATACGCTCTTTCATGGGTAAAGAGTTCGTCATCAATCCACCGTTACCAATGAGCCAAGCCTGCCACGACTTGCTTCAGCTGGAGCTTCGCGCTAGGCAAAAGTATTTGAACAAGGCTAATGAAAGCCTTATGAACAGCGCTAAGGTCAACGTTACCATTGCCATCTCAGACTTCAGAGTTTATGTGGCTCACCGCTCTAGGATTGAGGTCATCCTGAATCTGCTCACAAAGCACAACCACAGCAGTGCTTCCACATCATGGGAGACAGTTAAGAAGAGGACCTCTAAAACGTCCCAAACTGCTCCTTCCACCACCACCACAAGCACCCCCAGCAACACGTTTGCTCCTCTTGAAACGGGTCTCCATGATGAACCCACTTCACAGAAGAAGAGTAAGTGCTCCACAGCAGACCCACATCTACCACAACCAGAGCAGATGGAAGAGGATCATCATGCTTCTACAGCTTTACCAGCTACTAACACAACGCAGCAGACAGTTCCCACTGCACGGGCTAGTCGTCCCACGCCCATTTTCCTGCGAAATCCCGCAGATGCCGGGAAAGTACTCTCGTCTGGTGTGTCTGCAGAATACACCATAAAGAAGCTCCGTGGTACTGTGGCTCTCTTACCTGCCACGGCTAATGACCATCGCCGACTTAGGCTTCATTTAGAGGAGCAGAATATTGAAGCTGTCATCTCTCTCCTCTCTGAGGACCGTCACCTACATGTGACAAAGACGTGCCTCCCTTTGTTACGGAAGATGAAGTGCGAGACCACCTTGTAGCAAAAGGCTACACAGTAGAGAGGGTCGCAAAACTGACCACCAGAGGTCCCAAACCTCAACCACTTCCGCACTTCCGTGTGTCACTACAGAAGACATCAACAGTGCGTGATATCTACAAAGAAGCGCACATGTTCCACGCCACAGTAAGAGTAGAATCTTACAAGCCACCACTAAGACCACAACAGTGCACAAACTGCCAGAAGTTTACGCACAATTCTGCTGGATGTTTACCTCAACCTGCCTGTGCTTTCTGCGGCGAGGTTGGACATAAACGAGCCAACTGTCATGGACTCGGCATCCAGGGAGCTACTCCTCGATGCTACAACTGCGGGGACTCCCACTCCTGCAGATACGCAAAGTGCCCTGTTTGGCAAGAGGTACGACTTGAACTGCTGGTAGCAAAGGACGGGCAAATGTCCAAATATAATGCAAAACCCAGGGTTCGTCACAATATAGAGCTACCCAGTGAAGCTTTTAGTGGAGCACGATATCCCGTACTGCCACCGCGTACACCAATACAGTACCCTAGCTATGCAGCTGCAGTGACTAACAATGTCGGTCCAGCTCCAGTAGCAGACAAGGTGCCGGAAGTAATACAGCAATCGAAGCCACCACAACCCCCTACCTATACAGCTTCAACTGTAACACCCTCACCACCTTCCAGGCCCCCACCACCTCCCTCAACCAGGACAAGAGAGCCTCCGGCGCCCAGACCGCCCAGGGCAGAAAATCCAGAACCGCTTCGGCCTGTTTCTACTGCCAATAACGGTTCAACGTCTCATCCTACCATTCCAGATGAGGCATTCCTCATCACCATGGGGCAGATCCCCAATAATCGACAACCTCTACTTGCCGCCTATCTGGCTGAGGCCCTGAGAACTCGCCCCTCCAAAGTTCATCCCTACACCATATTCGTACATGCCGTCGCCACCTTCATGATCAATAATGGCTGTTAGAGGGGGCAATACTACAGATCTTCTATCCCTTAATGTTTGCTACTGGAACGCTAATGGACTTAGGCAGAAGCTGTATGAAACCTCCAACTTTATAGCAGACAAAGGGGTGCATATTTTGTTTGTGCAGGAAACACATTTGTCTACCAATATCAAAGCCCGAATACCTGGCATGACATGATATCGCACTGACAGAGCAGATGGTTATGGTGGCACCGCCATCTATGTGCGCCGCAACATTGCTCATCACCCATTGGTCACCCCTCAGACGCCCAACTTGGAAGCTACAGGTGTACAGGTGGACACAAATAGAGGGTCTCTTCATCTATATTCCGTCTACATCCCTACCGGCAAACCCATTGATGCTGGCGAACTGGATCAGTTATTCACTTCCACTGCTGCCACCCTGGCCATGGGCGACTATAATGGCAAAAGTCCAGCCTGGAATTCCAACATCCGAAACGCGCGAGGAGTAAATTTGAAACTCTACGTCAACAACAGAAGCCTCGTGGTACTCTCACCCTCATCTCCTACAATTCACCATGGTGATCGTAGCCCGCCGGACTGGTTAGATATAGCCTTAGCTAAAAATGTCCGATACCATCCACGGCTTTTCACCCTTCCCGAACTACCTTCTGACCACAATACTGTCCTCTTATTATTTCAATGCCGACCAAACATCAAGGCAAAACGCCTCTTACCAAACCCCCGGCGCACCAACTGGGAGGAGTTCAGCGAGATAATGGCAGTAAATCCACCGGCCTTCAATAGATGTGAGACCACCAATGACGCTGACGCTGTGCTCATGAACATTTCATTCAGCATCGCAAATGCCATAACCAGGGCTACACCACCTACCCGCAACCCCCATAGTCCGAAAGCTCCCTCGCGACCTGCGCAATCTAATCGCAGCAAAAACAAAGTTCGGCGTCGAGCACAGCATACAGGTTGTCCCCTGGATCTTAGGGAGTACAATAGATTGAGGCGTAATCTCAAACAAGAGCTTCAAGAGCATGCCAATGCAGACTGGGAACGCCGGCTCTCTACCCTGGACACAGAAGACCAGTCTCTCTGGAGAATGTCCAAAGCTCTTTTACACCTCCCGGCTCAGGACAAACCTCTTCGCCATTTCCACATCATAGCACAGTCTGCCAGAGAAAAAGTGGGACTCATGGCCACCTATCTGGAAACCACTTTCTATCCAGCTAACACCTGCCATCAGGACCACATCCAACAAACTAACGAGGCAGTTAGGACATACCTCTCCCGAGCACATGATCACGAACAGCCCCCACCTACAAACCTGACTGAACTGCAGCAATGCCTATCTTCTGTCCAACCTTTCAAAGCAGCAGGCTACGACAACATTCCATACAAGGCGCTACAACAACCACAAATCTGCTGGAAGAAAGCATTAGTAAACCTCTTCAATGATCTGCTATGACTGGCATACTTCCCGACCATCTGGAGACATGCCAATGTGATCAAACTCCCAAAACCAGGAAAGGATTCCTCTACTCCGGAGGCTTATCGACCTATTAGCTTGCTCCCCAGCTTGAGCAAGCCCTTCGAGAAAGTCATCCAAACTCGACTTATTGGAGACACTTAATATTCTAAGACCAGAGCAGTTTGGTTTTAGGAGGCAACATTCCACAGTCCACCAACTTCTCCGCCTAGTTGATCACATCATCAATGGCTTCAACAACCCGCACTTCGTCGTAGCCCTGCTTCTTGATTTAACTCACGCCTTCGACTCTGTCTGGCATGCAGGCCTTCTCTATCGCCTTATACAGTACAAATTCCTTCTTACCTTATTCACATTATCAATACCTATCTCCAAAACAGAACCTTCAGTGTCACTATGGAGGAAGTCACCTCTGACACCTTTCCTATTCATGCCGGTATACCCCAAGGCAGTGTTCTTAGACCCGTTCTTTTCTTCATATACATGAACACTCTGCCATCCTACGTCAGCTGCACGCTTTACCAGCTTGCTGGTGACACCGCGATCGCCACTAGCTCCATACGTCAGGAACTTACAGTGCGTAGACTACAAAAATATGCGGACCAATTGACCACCTGGTTCAACACCTGTCAATCCCACCAAGTCACAAGCCATCACCTTCACCAGGAGAAGGGAAGACAACGTCCCGGAACTACGCATTGCCGGCAGTTCTGTTCACTGGGCAACTCATGTCAAATATCTCGGTGTCATTCTCGACAACAGGCTTACCTGGAAACCGCATATAGAATATGTGCACAACAAGATCTCCCGTAGGATGGCCCTACTCTTTCCCCTCTATAATATAAATTCCTGCATTTCCATTCCCAATAAACTCTTGCTCTACAAGCAAGTCCTTCGTCCCGCCATTACCTATGCTTCTCAAGTATGGGGAATTGCTGCAAAAACTCACTTCAAAAGACTACAAGTCCTCCAAAGCCGTTTCCTCAGGATATCGATAAATGCTGGCTGGTATATTCCCAACGTGAATATTCACCGTGACACATCCATGAACACTCTGCGTGACTATATTCTCTCTCTATCACAAAAGTTCTTCGACTCTCTCCCGCAAAGCTTCAATACTCTCATACGAGGTTTCGGAGAGTATGACATACACCCCGGCGAAAGCTAGAAACGTCCCAGACATCTCCTCACAAACTGAAATCACCCCATCTTTAAAACTTACTAAACCATCCCTTTACTCAATATCACACTCTACCTTCTAATAAATAAAAATCCACCAACAGTATCCCACCGTATTTCCACCATCTGCCAATAACCACCACTTTTCTACCAGCAAAGGACCTAGTCCTGGCACGGGAAAAGTCAGGAAAGCACCGCCTACAAGGCGGTTCAACTTTCCAACGACGCGTACACGAGGAAATTTCTTTCATGAACATATTAACCTTTATAAATAATAACTAAACACTAGTAACACAACTTCACTTATCTTATTTAACTCTTGGGGACCGGTTTCAAAGCAAACATCTGCTTTATCCTCAGCCATTCAGCTTGACACTCACCCACTAACTGACGGACTGACCTTGACCACTACCGGAGTTTGAAGGATAGCTCCTTATCTAACTGCCATCTATCGGGGACAACACAAACTTATTGATGATGTCTATAGGAGGGATATCAAAATTCATTACGCGATCCTTATTTTTCAAAATAAATATCTTCTCCCAAACCATTAAATCTATCGGTTCCTTCAATTGTTTCAATAATTTAACTTCTGGATTTACTTCATGATTATATGACCAAAAATGACCAGCCACTGCCGATTTCTCGGTCTGTTTATATTTAATATTTCTAAAATGTTCTTTCGCTCTGGTTTCTAAATTACGCTTGGTTCTACCAATATAGATCTTATCGCATTCTAAGAACCAAGCGTAATTTAGAAACCAGAGCGAAAGAACATTTTAGAAATATTAAATATAAACAGACCGAGAAATCGGCAGTGGCTGATCATTTTTGGTCATATAATCATGAAGTAAATCCAGAAGTTAAATTATTGAAACAATTGAAGGAACCGATAGATTTAATGGTTTGGGAGAAGATATTTATTTTGAAAAATAAGGATCGCGTAATGAATTTTGATATCCCTCCTATAGACATCATCAATAAGTTTGTGTTGTCCCCGATAGATGGCAGTTAGATAAGGAGCTATCCTTCAAACTCCGGTAGTGGTCAAGGTCAGTCCGTCAGTTAGTGGGTGAGTGTCAAGCTGAATGACTGAGGATAAAGCAGATGTTTGCTTTGAAACCGGTCCCCAAGAGTTAAATAAGATAAGTGAAGTTGTGTTACTAGTGTTTAGTTATTATTTATAACCTAGTTTACTTCACTGTCAGCAGCTTCAGTTTTTTACATAAATATTAACCTTTATTTACCATATTTAGAAAGCTCTGTGAACAGTTCTAGCACATTATAAGTACACTGTGTAGAGTTATATAAACAAAACTTATAGATTATTCCATGTACTTCCACATGAAATGCATATTCTCTGCATTTCATATCTAAATTCGGTAGAATAGTCTGGAAATTAACATTCGCAGAATTAGAACCCTTATGCGTGGACTTGTATTTAAATTAATAATTGGAAAATTCTGATCATATATAGTACCATGCGCTCACATAAATTTTGAAGCAAGTATATCAATTTTGTTCGATTTATTTTGTATGTCTCTCTTTATTACTTGTTTCGCACTCAAAATTACTGAAACTGGAAACTTCTCCCAACAAGGTTGTCTTCAATACCAAATATTGATTAATCTGTTATTTTCCACAATGACCCAGTAACACTGATTGCAAGAGGCAAACCTTCAATTCGGGTTAGTATAATTGTCAGCAACACCTCTACAGGACTTAGGTAACAACAGGTGGGGAGATGAAACTTACTTCAAAATAATAAATCAGTCTTTCCAAAACTATTTACTTCTCCTGTCGTATATTTGCTGTCGAATACCAAATATTGGTTAGGTTCAAGTTAGTTACTTAACTGGTACCGAATGTAATATTGAGGCCAGAATCCCAGTTAACATCTAACCTGAGATAACAGTGCTGTCAAATTCTGGGATTATCGCTATAAACAGTTCAGTATTATATTGTACTAAACGCATACCACGTGACTCAGCTGTACATAGGTATGTAACATACAGTTTATAATCTAAGGTAACAACTTTGACACCTTTTACAAATAATATTATCATATAATTAATCCTTAAAATCCTGAATGTGAGCCAAGTAGCCGTGAAAGTATTTGAAAAAAAAGTTTTTTCATAGATACAATGAGTGCCTAAGTGACAGAGGAATGATGTCCCGAAGGACGGTACAGGAAACGTTTGTGTCTCAGTGTATTAGCGACCGGAATGTAGTGAAGGAAAGAACATTCAAACCTAATATATGAAACAGTTTATAATTTTTCGTTCAGGCATTTTCTGTAATTTTATCAACCAATTACTATATCATCTAACTATTCCTGACAGCGTTTGTCTAAGTTCTGAATGTTGTTATTATTCTCCCCGTTCCTGAGTCAATAAGTACCTCAGCTTACACAGTGGATTGTTATCTCTGTTATCTCTCTGATTTACGATTTCGGTTTTGAGTATTTAGATAAATAAATAAATAAATGATAATAAAGCTCTCAAACCTTCTTATTGGACGATGAATAAAATGATGTTCAAAGGAGTCCAGGCTCCACAGAGCTCAGAGCGCCTCCATTCATATTATTACTTTTTTATTTATACAGATTTATGAGCTCTATTTTACACAGTGGTATATGAGGGTTAGAGTTGATACATAAAAATACACAATTTTAACAAAAATATTTTAAATACTAGAAGGAAGAAAATATGTTATAATCTGATGCATATTAATTTAAACTATTTCAGACTTTTAAACACTGAGTTTTTAAACATCATGAAAGTGGTATATTAGGGTTAGAGTTGATACATAGAAAATACAAAATTTTAACAAAAATATTTTAAATACTAGAAGGAAGGAAATATGTTATAATCTGATGCATATTAATTGAAACTATTTCAGACGTTTAAACACTGAGTTTATAAACATGGTGAAGTACTTATACTGTTGTGACTTCATTAGCAAAGGTGTGAGCGGAGCAGAAAATTCAGTTCGTAGAGAGTCTAGCTTGAATATTAGTTCTTGTCTTTCTCTCCAGAAAATGGGACAACAGAAAAGGAGATGAACCACAGTTTGAAATTCTTCACCACACATGCACTTGGGGTTAGATGTTAAGTGAAAACGTGATAAGTATTCACCAAATTTACCATGTCCACTTAAAAATTGTGTCATCCATATTACCGTTACAAAATATAGAACTCAAATACTTTTTAATATTTCCGTGTTTATTTAGGCCACCTTCCCAGTTTTTTCGAATGGAAAGCAAAAAATATGGGAGTCTACATATGAATAAGGACTAAAAACGCGTATTATACACAGGGAGGTAAATTTCATATAAGGTAGTATTATTGGCAGCACTGACTTCTTATGTCCTTAGAGAGGACCATCCATAATGCAGAGTTTCTGATAGTGCTGCTTGAGTGTCTAGTCAACACTTGTGCTTGTGCCTCTAGGAGCGTAAGTTATCCCACCGTGAAATAGATAATGCTACGACGCTGCGGGACGGAGTGAGCAAATATTTTAAAGCTCTGTGGTCCGTGCTATCAACTAATTTAAAGTGGAAATAGACCACTAAGTTATTCTCCTCATTCTCTAAAAAAAATATAATTGTGAATTATTACATATAAAAAATTTGTGTTCCAGAGGTTGGAGCAAGAGGGCGCCATCATAATTATAAGTTCTTCAAAGTAGTTTAAACGGTATATTGGAATTGCTCATCGGGTATGCGGGGCTTCCGCTTCGTTATACCCCATGATGAGGTCAGGGATGCCCACAACCCTTACGTTGCGCCCTTTTCAGTCCTTGATTCTGCCAATAAAGCTTTAAGGATGCGATGTCTGGGTCATGGCCACAGGAACCAATCTGCTACAACTGCAGCGTGTACAGAATGGATGCCTTAGGGCCATGTGCTCTGTGGGCTGGTGGTTTCCCCGAAAATAACTTAATGAAGCCCCATCTCTCCACTATGTGGAAGATGTCATTAGGGGCCGGGCCACAAGGTTCTACGCCTGTTTGCCTCAACATCCGAGCCCCCTGGTCAAGTCTCAAAGAACTATCGAGCATAAGAAAGACGCTTCAAGCTCTACCGGCGACCCCGCATGGCATGCGGGCACACCCGTTGACATTAAATTGTTATTACAACGTAACAATTATTCTTACCTGAAAAATTACACTAATGATTATTCTAAATTAAACTCTTCCTTAATTGTCTCACACCAGCGGTGCACACAGGCGTTGTAACCAAGTAGGCTACCATGAGGAGTTACGGCTACCTCCTTTCTTTTCATCCAACTAAATTGAATCCACCACCCTGCAAAACACCACATATCCTGTCATTAAGCGGTTAAGTCCGTATAGGACAGGTACACGAATGACACACGTCGTGCTGACCCTCAGTCAGCCGCCAGCTGCTGCTTGCTTGCTTGGAGTTGCAATCTGATTCTTTGGATTGTTAATTTATGTTTTTTTCATTTCCAATACATATGATTAAGCTTTAACTAATATTATTTGGTATTGGTTTTATGTGATCATTGTACTCACATGATTTTCTTTGCCGTTGTGGAAGCCATTCTTACTTCCGTCATGCCAACTGAGAGAGATGGTGCCAGGCATTGCCTAATTGCCGCTGATCTTATTTGTGTAAATGTGGAATACTGGAGCACAGCTGATTTAATCGATGGGGCGATGCTTAAGGGCTACACGTTTTCTATTTAGCTTTTTATTTGGATCTCTATGCATTGGCCAGTGAAAGAAAAAAGACAGAGGAACATCCTCCCATTTGACAAACCTCTTTTAATAATTATAAAGTTCAAACACACCTTCTCACATATGGGGCTTGTACCCCTATCTAAATGCGGATCCGAAAACCAAAGCGAGAAAAGCCCTCTCATATTCCAATTCATTTGTGAATATAGTGTTCTATTTGAAAAGCTTTTCCTTTCTCTGTAAATATTGTAATTTATTAGATTCATATGACATGTCTAACAATAACTGTTTACTTTTATGGATGAATGTAAACCTGGCCCCAATACATTCTTGTTTAAAACTAGGCTGCATTTATTAATTAATAGCTTGCTTCGGGTTAAATGGAACCAGGAGGGCACTAAATAAACAATACTTAAATCAATTGTCCGTAGAATACAGAAAATCGAGGTTGACATCTCTCAAATTTAACTGATGGCTTACTTTGCTCAAGCGAGGGAAGTATAAAAGAGCATTCCTGAGGCGATTGTCAAATGTCTACATAGAAGGTCATTATAAGGTTGCCTTAAAAGTGTGGAACGAGTGACTAATTAAATAAAATTTTGTTTTGAACTGTCTGTCACATAGCTTTTAGTTTAAATCTATTCAACTATCTGACTACTTAGACAAAACAGAGATTGTAAACTTTACAATTCTCGTACGCCATGTACTACAACACAAGGTGGGATTTAAAAGATGTAATTAAAAGAAATTGTATCTCACTTCCGTGCTTTCAGTTACATACATATATAGATTATCAAGATCACATAAACCATCTCATACACAAATTCAGCGCAGACCGCTGTCGTAATCGAGCACTGGGGAATGGAAGTTCTGTAGATACACTTATATTGGTATACTAATTATATTGTAACTCTATTTGGGAATATGAAATATTAATATGGAGCAGCTAAGTAGAAAGTAAATATATATTTCTTGTGCAACAGCAGGTTAAACGCATGATTTCCAACACATAGAGCAAGCACTTTAGGAAATATCTTTCAGAAGTCTGAAGACATTAAACCCCCTTGTATGTATATATTCTTAGTCTGAAAGTCCTATGTACGCATATGGTAAGCAGCCTTAACTATTTAATGGAAAATAATACTCCCATGAGTACTTATGATAAAGTGAAGCACAAAATTAATATAATTTTGAATCGAACTATTACTCAGTGCCTCATATACTGCTAGTGTTTTCGTAGGACGCGTTTCTTTAGGACGTTCAACAGAATTTTTACACAATTTACACAATTACATCATTTACAACAAAACTTGAATGAAGTGATGAACTAAGAGATAAAATAAACACCAGCACGGAGTTCACCATCGTATATACCCATTATCAACAACTTGTACACTAACGGTGTGACTTCCAATTCAAATATGCCGCGAATAAGTTCGTCATCTTCACGGAAGTGCGGTTGTAGCCAAACTAGACGTACCTAATGCCATCTGCTGGGTACACGTAAAAGCATAGTTCCAATCCCATTAGGGTAAACATTAATGGATGCTGCTGCTTCTGACGACCGTAAGATCACACCGTTAGCTCAACGTAAACAGTTCTTTGTAACAAATATATAAAAGAACTCTTTTTACTGTAACTTTTGTAGCTTACCAGCTTATTTGTTCTCTCTCTATCTCTCTCTCTCTCACACACACACACTCAAACACACACACACACTGCAATGGAGTGACAGGTAAAGAGAGAGACAGAGAGAGACAGAACCACTTCCTATCTCACATACATATGTCGATCTTGCCGCATAATTTTTTTTTCAGTTGCCTGTAAATATATATATGTGGTGTAATATTTTGAACGTACTGCAATAGTTCCTTTATTTCAGATTAGGAAACAAGTGGAATCGAGCAAATTATCATTACTTCATCCACATTACCTTATTCACAACTCATGTATGTCCAAAAACTAATTCAATTTATAAATAGGTATATTACACGAGGATGCAAATTTAAATTCCATCCATCCCTCCATTCCTCCATCCCTCCTTCCCTCCATCCCTCTCTCTAACCATCCCTCCTTCCTTCCTTCCTTCCCTCTTTCCTTCCTTCCCTCCATGCATCCCTCCTTCCTTCCTTCCTTCCCTCCATCCATCCCCCCTTCCTTCCTTCCTTCCTTCGTTCCCTCCTTCCTCCCCTCCCTCCATCCCTCCCTCCATCACTCCCGCCCTCCCTCCTACCCACCATCCATCGCTCCCTCCTTCCCTCCATCCATCCATCCCTCCCTCCATCCCTCCATCCCTCCCTCCATCCCTCCATCCCTCCATTCCTCCATCCCTCCTTCCGTCCTTCCTTCCTTCCTTCCTTCCAAAACAGCCAGAACTGTGTATGTGAAGAACCTGGTAGACCGTCCACACGACATGCATGAGATGGGTCGTTAGAACATCCAGAAGGCGAGCGACCACATGAATACCCGATACGACAGGCAAGCCAATAGCCAAGGATTCCAACAAGGTGGCCTGGTCTGGTTGTTACGCCTTAACCGGACCAAGCGGCGCTGTCCGAAACTTCAACAGCCATGGTAAAGACCGTACCGGGTGGTGAAGAATATTAACGACGTGGTCTATCGTATCCAGATTGTGCCCCGAGGAAAGATGTTGGTGGTACCCTTGGAACCTCTGGCCCGCTACGATGATGCTGTTCGGGACGACCAGACTTGAGGAGGGAGCAGTGTCGCGAAGCCGTTAACTACGATAGCGCGGCTAGTGTAGGCAAATAGCCGGCAAATAAATATAGCTGAGATAAAGGTCTTGCCGGCATAGGTTGAGCTACGCTTCTGGAATTTGATAGAATATTCGGTTTCTTTATTGTACTGGAACAGTCCCGAATTTATCAATGAGGTATACAAGAAGGCTCCGACTCGCCAAGGGTCAGTCCTAAGAAGAAAATATTCTTTTTGCTGTTGAAATTTACGTCCTCCACCGTTAAGTCATATCGGACAATGAATGGAATGGATGAAACGATGCTCAAATAAGTCCGGGGTCTATAGAGCTTAGAGCTACCTAACATTCGTCTTAAAAGATAAGGGAGAACCCGAGAAACACTCTTATTCAAGTAACTCACCGTGACCGAGATTCTAACTCGGGAACTCCTGAACGCTACCACCACGCTACCAAGGCGGGCAAAATCAGTCTTGGAAAGATCTTGTGTAGCAAGAATGTTGTAAACAGAGATAATTAGAACGTTTGTTTGGATCACTGAACTTGGTATACTGTGTGTATGTGACGTAATTCCCTTACGTACGGATTAAACAGAGTGTACCTCTAGGCAAATAAAAAACATTTGGGATTTCTGCAAATTGGACTATTAATTCTACCAACCCAAGAATTCACAATACCATAAGCAGCAATAAAATCTAATTCATAATTATTGAACATAATTACAATTTGTCATAAAATTTTATACATAAGTACAAAGATTGTTTATACGCTAACCGATATTACAGGTAGTGCCATCTATGCGCAGAAATACAAGGCCGTTGTAAATTATGTACCCTAGCGGACAATCAATAGAATTAAGAGATCGTCTCGTATCTAAAAGCATATGCTTACAACATTAAGTGCACATATTCTAATTACTTTCCCAAGCCAGTCTTCCAAAAAGACTTATCCGTTTTTTGATGTAGCTTAGTTACACATTTCGTTGTATATACAAAATAAATACAAGAGACCTAAGTGATAGTCTAACCGAAAATATTCGTATTCAATAGCTGTTAAGCTATCATAGGTATCGGCAAATTCTAATAACAAGTTGTTTATATCTATTTAAAAAACAGTAAACAGGCTCAAGCTGCACTGTATAACGTTTAGCAACATTTTGCACTTTATCCTTGTGTTCCCAGTCTGGATGCTGCAGTACCAATCTGACAATTACAACTTTGGACTCTGAGTTTATCTGTGCATGGACTCACAGACGTGCCACTGCCATCTTCACTAAATGGATCTTATGACATCAAAGTGACTTAAAAGTTACATTATTAATTAAAGCTTGGTATATAATTTCTGGGTAGAATGAAATACCTTATGTACTCGCTATGTACATGATAGAATAAACAAAAAGTGTAAGAATTTCAAACTCAAACCAATAATAAGTAATACCGCCAGAGAAATGGGTGATTGCTTTAGTGCGATGTAAACATTTTAAGTGATGTAAGATTATATGTATATGTTACTGTTTAATGTATATCAACGATACATACACCATAACGAGAGAAAGATGACATATCACTTATCAATAAATTCCAGTAGCTGGTGATAGCATAGAAGACATTTTTGCTTAAATTGACTCCGCTGTGAGTGACAGTTTGATTTTAAGTTATTGATAAAAAGTTTAGAACCTACTTCGCTCAGCGATATGGAGATGGCACCACCTGTAATATAATATTGTGGGGAATTATGTCAATGATTATTTACATTCTCATAGGAATTTCTAGCTTTATTCATTAGACACACTTTATATTTTGATTTGTCTTTAGTTACGCAGCAATAAGCAGTAGTTACGGAATATGCGAGAGAATATCGAAAGAACAGACAATAATATGTGAGAAAAGAAGTTTGCTAAAGTATACATATCTCAATGATTTTCACTGCAGTTTCTCATAGGTTTTTGGAATTCAGACAATAATAATGCGATGAATTTTGTTGGAACTTGTAACATATTAAAATGAACACACATTCTGAAATATCACACGAGGTAGCTTGTTTGATCCTCTAATTTTGATCAGGATTTGAAATGTCCTTAAGTCCTCTTCGAGATATCGAAGAGTCAACACCGTCTAGAGAGCACAGTAGGAAGGCCAAAGCAGCCCGTTTCTAGGCTTGTCACTTAGCTACCAGCGACCTTCGAGGAAGCATCACAGCAGCCATCTAGCTGCAGCTTCGGGACAGCATCGTGTCTGCGAGCACGTAGAAGCGGCATCAGAGCCAGCTAGAGCTACAGCCAACAAAGTGACTGGGCAAAGTATCAAGGCTGCAGCCAACAGCCCAAGTGACTGGATTTTATGCGCCCTTACGGGGCCTCTGATACTCGGGCTTATTGCACCTTGTTCTTTCTCTGTTTTCTATTTTTCCCTCTATCTATTACATTAAGGTTCCCCGAGGCATTCCGTTTTCTTGCACGCAGCTTATCTGCTTCTAATTGGTTGACAGCTGTGCTCTCATTGGTCATTATATTGGATCCTCCTATTTGTCAATACATGGAACCCAACATCATCAACATCCATGCTCGGCGTTCTTCAATAACCACCCCTGAGTTTTATAGCATGGATTCCTCTGCTAATACCCAATCAAATAGAGAGGCTGATGCTTCCTCTTCCGGAAATAATGATCCGTCTCTACACGCTTTTGCTGGAACAACAACCACAGCTGAAGTAACAGAAATGTCAGCTAAGGAATACTATACACAAGGCGGTGATTGCCGCCCCTTTATGGGTAAAAACCTAATATTAAGCCCAAAAATCCCAATCTCACCAGCAGTTGCCAGGCAATTGCAACTAGAGCTTAGGGCTCGACTGGCTTACTTAAACAAGGCAAATGAGGTCTTTCGTATTTTGCTCTCTGCTGCCGACCCAAATGCGGTTGCTGCAGAATTTCGCATTTATTCGGCGCACCGTTCGAGGGTTGAAGCCCTCACTGGATATTTATTGCAACTTGAACGGCAATTAAAGTGCAACCCAATCTGGCAAACCCCAGATCTCAAGAGGAAAGCCAAACCCCTGAAATCAGGCACTCAGGCACAACCACCAGAGACTACAAATTGATTTTAAGCCCTCTCAGATATAGCGCCAATCCAGACTATCCGGCTCTTGCTCATGCTAGTCAAAAGAAACGCGAGTTCTCCGTGTCTTCGCCACTAACTGAGCAAATGGATGTAGATATCTGAAATGTCTGCCCAACCCTCTGCTCAAGCCGAGCAAGAACAACTCATCTCTGCCAAACAGCTTCCACCATCACAGTGAACTACACCCATATTCCTTCGAGAACCAGGGCAGGCTCATGACCTTACAAATGTGCTTCATACAAAACACCCGGATATTCAATTTATTCTTAAAAATATGGAAGGTACCATTGCCATTTACCGCCCACGCCCTCCGATCACCGCTTCATTAGGAAACGGCTAACACTAGAAGTACGGTAATTAACCACCCCTCTGCCTGAAGAAAATCTACTATACGTGGCCCTTAAGGACCTCCCAATGTATGTCACAGAAGCTGATGTCCAAACTCATTTGCAAGAACTTAACTACCCAGTGGGGAGAGTTGGTGAGTTACGTTAAAACCGCTCTCCCACGCAGCAGAAACTTCCAGAATTTAGGAAGTAGCTGTGCACAATGAGCTCCGGTCATCGGACATATACAGAGAAACAGGGATATTTGATGCCATAGTTAGGGTAGAAGCTTAGCAACCTTCTGCTCGCACTCTAAAATGTACAAATTGCCAGACGTTTCAACATAGTGCTACGGGATGCAGTCTTAAGCCAGTGTGCACATACTGTGGGAAGCCTAGACATAGACGTTCAGACCTCAAAGTTATTGGAATTGCGGGTAAAGACATATCTGCTACAACTGTGGCGGAAATCATTCCTGCTGATACGACAAGTGCACCCCCTGGAAAGAAGCAGGGATAGAAATGGTCCTTAATAAAAATGGACAACGCACCTAGTTCGATGCCCCTCCCAAAGTCTCATATCCCTTGGGGATTCAAAAGGCGGCATTTAAGGGCACTCGCTACCGAGGACTGCCTCCATCTAAACGGCTGCAGCATGTATCTTACGCAGAAGCACTCTCATCTTCTCAACGAATGCCGCAGGGTGAATCTTTACCGCTGTCTACCACCACAGATTCTAATCCTTCGATCGTCCCCAACACATTAGTGGTACCACTTCCACCACAACCACCAACTTCCAAACAGCCTGAACTTAAACAGCCAAGCTTTGACAAACCAACAATCACAACAGCATTCCTCCTGCCATAGCACCAAAACCTCGCCTCCCTGCATCAAAACAAGTAATGCACCAGAGAATGTCGACGTGTGCTCCAGCCTCCACTGCCTCTTCGCCGACTCAACACAAATTCTCATCTCTTCCAGATGAACAGCTCTTGAATGTAATGTCCCGCATTCCGCTACATTTTCAGGCTGATTTTGTTGCATCTCTGGCTGAAGCCTTGGCTATGCGGCCCTCATCTATTCCACCACAAAGTATTTTAGTCCACACTGTCTTCGTATTCCTTGGTAATCATGGCACACACGAATAATAGCATTCGTCACCTTCTGTACCTGTGAATTTGTTCTTGGAATGCCAACGGTCTCAGAAACAATTTGCGCGAAGCAGCCAACTTCATTGTAAAAAAAAAATATGGGCATACTTCTGGTCCAAGAAACCCACTTCTCTAAAAATCTCAAGGCCACCATCCCCGGCATGCAATGCCATCGTGCTGGCAGAGCTATGGAAGCACAGCAGTGTACATACGACGTGGTATCCTACATCATCGATTACTTTTGTCAGCTACTGAAGGATTGGAAGGGACAGGAGTCCAAGTTCAAACAGACAAGGGCCCCCTCAAAGTCTACTCAGGGTATGTCTCTCCTGGTAGAGCCATCTCCTAGCGGGACTTGTATTTAACTTTTACGGGCGCCTCAGCATTTGCATTGGGACACTTTAATGCTAAGAGTACTCTATGGAATTCCACCATAAAAAATCAACGTGGTCGCCTCCTGGAACGCTATTTATAGGGAAAAAACCTGGCTGTGCTCGCTTGCTCCTACTATGACTCATGTAGTTCGCTGTCCACCAGATTGGATATACATAGCTCTTTTACAAAATGTCCGCTTTCATCGGAAAATATTTTCTCTCCCCAAACTCTCTTCTGATCATTATCCTCTACTAATTTTCTTTCAGGCTAAAGTGAAGCCTCAACCCCTAAATCCATCAATTCACCCAAAGTGTACAAATTGGAGTAAATTCAACAAAATCATGACTAGCAAGCCAGCGCAAGCAGAACCATGTGCAGATGCATAATTGTCTGATGAACTTGCAAACACCACCACCGCCACCATCTTAGTTGCCAGGAAAGAAGCAAACCAGTTCGTCGAGACCCATTCAATCCCCGGAAACCCCTTCCCCAACCAATACGACAGCTAATATCCGCCAAAAACAGAGCAAGCCGTAGATACCAGAATACATGCCACCACAGGATAAACAGGAGTGGAATAGACTCCAAGCACTGGTGAAGATGGAAATCCCTGACTTCAGTAATGACGAATGCGAACGACGTCTCAGCAACCTTGATCCTGCAGATGTCTCTCTCTGGAGGATGTCTAAGTCATTGCTACGCATCCCCTCTTCTGATGCGCCACTGACTAATGGGAGAAATATGTGTGAAATGTGTAGTGTTTAATGCCCGCGTTTACTACATACAGCACCGCAGGCGATGACACTGATGGTATATGAGATGAAGATGGAGCACCGGTGGAATGAGATGTCGGGCTATACCGGAAGTTCCGGAGAAAACCCGCCCCAGCGCCATGTTGTCCATCACAAATCTCACTTTTCGGTCGCCCGGGATCGAACCCGGTCCACCTTGGTGAGAGCCAAGCGGTCTAACCACTGAGCCACAATGCAGCCCTAATGGGAGAAGAATAGCCCAATCGTCCAGAGAAAAGATGGAACTACTCGCCGAACATCTGGCCTCCACCTTTGATCCAGCGGAATCCCCAGCTGCTGAGCAGGTAGCAGAGATAGAAGAGGTTGTGAACCGCTACATACGGCCTCCTTACGATACCGACGACGTACTCGTTACAACACCACAGGAGGTTGGACAAATTGTTGCTTCAGTTCGTGTTGTTAAAGCTGCTGTATGTGATAAAATAACCTATGCCACCATCAGAGACATTACGAAAAAATAAATTGAATTACTCGTCCATCTCTTCAACAGTTTGCCTCCGCTCTCCCTTATCCTGCTACTTGGAAGCATGCCCCCATACTTATCTTCTCAAATCCAGGCAACGATTCCAAGACATATCACAAACCACTTCCCATCAGTCTTCTTCCTGCACTTAGTAAACTATTTGAGAAGGTACCACAACGTCGCTTACAGCATATCATGGATGACTTAAATATCCTCTTACCTGAACAATTTGGTTTTCGGAGGCAACATTCCACCTCACATCAACTTCTACGTTTCGTCGATGATGCAATCCGTGGCTTCAACAACAGACATTACGTTGTAATCCTATTTCTCGAAATCTCTAAGGCATTCGATTCTGTGTGGCACGAAGGTCTTCCTTTTCGCTTCATTCAATATGCCTTTCCCCCTTACCTGATCAATTTAATCAATAACTACCTAGCAAATCGCAACTTTGCCGTTGCTAGAGATGATATTGTCTTCCAGCCACATTCCATTCATGCAGGGGTTCCACAGGGCAGTGTCCTTGGCACCTTGCTCTTCCTAACCTACATAAATACCATACCTACCATAAGTGGCTGCAACTTATATTTATTTGCGGATGACACAGCCATTTCCATGGCATCCACTAGACACCTGATACCAGTACATGCTCAATGATATGCTAATATGCTGTCTGCGTGTTTATTCTTTTGGAGGCTACAGATTAACGCTAACAAATTGCAAGCTGTTACTTTCAGTCGTCACCAGCTGTAAGATGTTCGGGAGCTGCGTGTGGCAGGAGCCGTAGTACACTGGAAATCTGAAGCCCAATATCTAAGGGTACAACTAGATATGCGACTTACTTGGAAAGCCCATATTACATAGGTGGCCAATAAAGTCTACAGACGAATGTCCATGCTCTCTCCCCTTTACAACAGGAACTGTCCCCTAGCACTAAGAAACAAATTATTCATTTATAAGCAGGTACTAAGACCCGCCTTGACATATGCTTGCCAAATATTGGGAGTTGCAGCTAAAACCCACCTTAACAAACTCCATGTGCTACAGAACAGATATCTACGCATAGCAACAGGTGCTGTCTGGTACATACCAAACGCAAATATTCACTCTGATTTATCATTTCCTAAATTGACTGACTACATTCTTGACCTTTCACGTAAGTTGTACACCAGCATTCCAGACAGTTTTAACCATCTAATCCATGGCCTCTGGGAATATGATATTGACCCCGGAAACACCTATCATCATCCCAGAGCAGCTTTAGGCACTTAATATCATCTCATCATTGCAGCTGCAAATTCGAAATTATTCTTTCACATCTTCCATACCTAACTTTACATTAACCCTGCTAGAAATAAAACCCACTGCCTAACCACCATATGTTTATCAACTACTTCTGTGCCAGTTAGGGACAATGTCCCGGGATGGCTAAATGCAGAAGGCCCCTACTCTTCGGAGCAGGATATACTTTCAACGACACCACTGATGCTACTGCTATGTAAAGGTAATATGCGTTGGAACTTATATCTGATAAAACAAATGACATGTATGTTTATAATCATGAAAGAAGCTAAAGCTTCTGATATTTCATTTAAATATTGCTAGCGCTATTATTCACAAAATCATGATGACGTGTGTTCGGTAAATTTGCATAACAAAAAGTGTAGCTTGAATATTGTGAGGAGATTCCCAGAAGTGCTTTCCGTTCAGAATAACTGAATGTATGACTGCGGATTGACACGCAAATGTCCTTCTACCGCACTTTTGGAAGGAAAAACAGAAGGAAAAACACTTACAAATAGCTAAATTGTTTAGGTTCGAAAAACTAGTTATATGTTCCGAATCGTCTGTAGTTGTCAGGTCAAGCAGTGCTTCTTCTTAAAATATATTGACTTATATGACTTTCTCTACACATTTTGTAAATAAATATGTGAAAATGTCTACTTCTATTAGAGTAAAGTGCAACGAGAAAGATAATAGCCGCCCAGTGGCTGAGTGGTTGGGCTGACCGGCACACACCAAGAGGGACTGGGTTCAATCCCAGGAAGCCGCAAAGTGAAATAAGTGGTGGACAATACGGAGCTACGGGAGGTTTTCCACGGGTCCTCCGGTTTTACCTGCAAACATTTCAACAGTTACTCCATTATCCTTCTTCCTGTCATTTCATCTGACCCTCCTTCTGCCAATCACTCCTCTCGCCCTCATACCAGGCACCCATGCTGGATTCTCTCTTTCACTGATCCAAGGATTCCGTTCCTCAACCCGTTTAAGGGTTAAGAAGAACAACAATGTCCGGTAGGAGTATAAGAGGACAGTTGAAGAAGAAGATGAAGAACAAGAAGAAGAGACAGATAATTGTAGATATACATTTTATGTATGTACTAAAAGGTACTAGAATAATTCCAGAATGCAGAAGGCTTTAGGTAGTTCTCAAATGTTTAACGTGCTGGTGCAATATAAGGCTTGGAAATGTCGGTATCTTTCCTCCAGCAAGAGACAGAAAACGAATACTCACTTCCATTTAAAAATGTTGCTTACATTTGCCAATAACTGTCAGCTCTGATGAATGTTAAGGTGACTTATTATTTTGTATCCAGAGAGGAGAACCGTAGTGCGTGACTTTTAATATATCCTGTATCTCTGTTGCACCTACAAAAAAATCGGCAATGAGACTACTTCTGTGAAAGGGTATGCTAAGTTTTGAATTGTTGGGAAGATAAGTCGCTGTAAATGAGTGAATTGAGAATTCACTGTGTTTGTAAATACGTTAAGTTACTTACATAGCATACAATATTTTAGTTTACAGACACCAGCCGGGAAAAACACGTTGGCTCAGAAAAAAACGGAAGTTGCAGTTGCTGTCCACAGATGGCACTACCTGTAATATGGTATACTAGGAAAGACGAATTGTAATTTACGAAGATGTATAAAATTTGTAACTGCGTTCGTTAGGTTTAGCAATTCGACTCTCAGCAGCCGAGCAGTGAGGACGTCTCCTCAAGAGCTTTAGTGACAGCGGATTGCCATCATCGGGAGCGACCTCCGGGCAGCTTTCGGCAAACGTGCTACTCCGAGGGATAAGAAGACGGACCTCGCAGAAAACGTAGCAGCAGCAGGCCTTCTTCTGAGGGACAACCCACAGCAGCCTTCACCAGCTTCACCAGCCAAAATAAGACATTACAGGTAGTGGGGCCACTTAAGACCAGAGCCACCCAGTCCCTAGTGACTGGATAAGGCCCACTCTGTGTATCAGGTGTCCGGTCCTCTGCGATGCAAGCTGTTTAGCACCCGCTGCCTAGAGGTAAGGGCACCCATGGGATGTTTTATTTTGCACTGCACCTTCGGGTGCAGGGCCGTAAGTGTACCTGCCCATATAATTTCATTTGAGTTCCTTATCATAAATTTTCATCATGGCAGAAGCCACACCACCCACTTCGACCCGAATACGGTCTGATGAATGGGCCGCAACGGCCAGCCCAGCTATGGGTTTCTAGAGACAGTAGTGATTGGTGAGGAGGGGTCAGAACTAATTCTGCGAACTGGAACAAGGAATTGGTAGAGCACTCTGATATTGTTGGTTCAGTGGTGGTAGAACTGGTTGTTGCTGAGGTCCTGACCAATACAGGCGTTTCTTGATGAGTAGGTCCACTAAGCCATGTTTGATCTCCGCAACAGAAAATGCCTGTTATGCTCTGGTTGTTGGCCTATCGCTATTTGTAAGCTTTCTGCGGCCATAAAAGCTTCATTACCGAAATGATCTGGGTTGAGAGGCAAAATACCAGTGCACTGCAAGCCATGGGCTGCTGTTTATTTGAATTTTTATATAAGATTAATGGAAATTAACAAATCACTTTAAGTGATCCGGTGAGTAAAATAATTCAACATTCAAATACGTGTTGCATAATGGCGCTTGCCTGGCGGGTAAGAGCGCTCAGGATTGTGTACCATTAGCTGCCGAAGACATCTTGGACTTATCATGAAAATCACGCATCAAACACATCACAAAATTGATTAAAGTATAAAATGGTAGCGATATATAGGGACTCTCAACTTATGTACCTTGTAAAGCATGTTTAGAAATCTATCTAGTGTTACGCTGTAATGATCCTGGTGTATCAGCACTAAGAAATTCGCACAAATCACGCTTCTTCTCAACAATCCTACATACACTGCTCCACAGCCACGATACTCCTGTGCGTAACCACGACTCTCCAATATATGTCAGTGGTAAGCAGTAACTACTGCAATCATTGATCCATTGTACTACTCTCCCTTAATGCTTCTCGTATCGTCTAAAAGTATAGTAGCAGTATAACCCGTGCTTCACACATTTTATAAATAATTATCCGTTAATTAATTACCTCTACTGAGTAGCCAGAGAAAAATGAAACAATCAAACAATTAGTATTCTGGAAATGCTAATGAACTGTCCCAAAAATGCCACATTGCACTAAAATCGAATGCATATCATCATTATCATCTTTAAATTCAAGAATCAACAAACATTTTCCAAATTTAACATTGAATTCATATTTTAGGTAAGATAAAATCTTTGATAGTGAACCAATTTAAGACGCTTCCATTCTTACGCACTATTATTTGTTTCTTTGACGTAGTGTGTATACATTCTCGCTACTCTTAGCTTTTTGAAGAAGAAACGCGTTTAAATATACAGTAAATCGAAAGAATACAGTCAAATATCTTAGAAAACTCTGTAAAGTGTTAAAATTATTGTTTCTCGGAATGAGAGATTACAAGTAGGGCCATCTATGAACGGCAAACAGCAGTTTTTTGGTATTTTTATTGTTACTCAGAAAAAACTTATTTCCTAACAGAGAATCGGTAACAGAATGATTGTCTCTCATTTTAGAGTACGTTTAAGTTTGATTTTACTTTGGAAGTGATTCGGCACTGCGATCAGTCTTGAGCTGTTGTACCTATGCAAAAATTGGCGCATCCCCGGGAGGGAGGGCGAGAAAACAAAGGATGGCCGTCACAAGGAGCCACGACAGAGCAGAGGGCATAGGCCTACATTTTTACTTAAGTGGAAATCTCCCCCAGTATAACAACCGCCCCAGGACAACATACATTCCATTCCAATTAATAATAAAGATCAAATCGAGGGGCAGAAAATCCGGGGGATGTAATTAACCTATCTAGCATTCGCCTGGCGATCCGGGATAACCCCCAAAGTAGCTCTTGCTTTAGGTAGTGGCCACGGGAATCGAACCCGTACCTCCCAAATGCAGGCTAGAGATGTATCCGCCTGATCCATTCTGCTCGGTCTGTCGTATGCCAATATGTGTATAAGTAACGATTTAGAGAAGTTATTACATTGTGATGTACATAAAACCTAGATATTGTCACATGTGATAAAAATTCGATCGACTGTTGGCGTCTCTTAAGCTTTGTGCTGAGCCGTTGCAATCACTAGAAGATCTAGAATGGGGACTTGCATTTTTAAGATATAACGATATTCTAAAATTAAAACTAAAAGCAAAGAACATATCGCAATTTTTAATTACATTACATAAACTTATATAATGTACGCTGATTAATTAGATTTTATGAGTTACAAGAAAAGCAATCCTACAAATGTTAGTCAGAACGAAAAGCAGGTCTGAGACTTTTCCCAAAATATTAAAGCTAGACTTTTTCTTATATAAATATACCGAACAGACGTCATCATGTTCAAATCGGTAGCTATAATTAACAAAGTTAAGAAAAGCACAAAATGTATCTCTTTTGCAGTTAGAAATCACATTGTATGCTTTATTGCAAACTCTTATGTTACGGAGCAATATATCTCTCTATGGTATAAGGTTTACTTTTAGTTATTACGAGAACAAACTTGTTCCACCCAAACATTTTTCCTCCGAGATTAGCCAGACATCCCAGTTTTGAGGCTCTCTGTAGAAATAATACCATTTTCAACAAAATCTCATTGTTGGGGTATCTGGTAGTTGTGAATAACACTTATCCGTTGAGAATATTATACAATTATTACTAATTAAATACAACGGCTGATGGGCCCAGATCGTTTCCAGTTTGCATAAAGTCTAAAATATATGCAACAAAAGTTGTATATAATATAGTGAGGGAAACAGTTGTCCTAGTTTTGTTCAGCAAGTATGCGCCATTTTTACTTTGCAAAAATTGTATATTCAAAAGTAGAAGTTTATAAGAAATTGCTACAAATACCAGTGTTTGTCGTATCAAACCTCTAAAGAAAGACAACTGTGATACGTGGAAAGTGAAACTACAAAGCGTTCTTACTCGCATTGGCCTTTCTGACTATGTGACCGGAGAGAAAACAAAGAGGCCAAATGACGTCAAATCTGAGGAGCAAGTGATTCAAATACAAAGACAGAAGTGATTCTTATGATTTCACCTTCAGAATTAAAACAAATAAAGAATTACTTAACCTCAAAGGACGAAAATGTACAGGTCCTGCTCGGAAAGTTACGTTTTTGAAGCAATTAATTGTACGGAAAATGCACAACACATATAAAACGTAGATATTCCAACAAATTCTTGGATATTATTGACAAATTAAAGGAATAATGTCGCGATAAATGAAGACTGATTGGCAATAATTATGCTGCATTCTCTAAAATATTAATTTGAGTATTTTCGTAATGCGGTTGAATCAAGGGATGTGTTGAAGCCCTAACATTTAATATATTGGACCCAAATGAAGCCAGACAAAAAGACAACACTTCAAGTGAAGCAGCACTATAAACAGGTAATAACAAATATCAACAGAGAAATGCCAAATACCAGAAGTAACATCCGTTCACAAAGCAAATTTCAAGAGGAAATCTCAATGTTCAATTTGAAGCTGAATGTCTACTCACAAATTTAGTAGTACCAACACTCGCATGTATTTGACAAGTTCATCAATTTTGTTCGAGTTATGATGTATGTCTCAGTCCTGATTCACATTTATTCGTACAACAAATCAATGGAAGTTTAAAGCTTGTCACAATATTTTTATTTTGAGTAATTATGTTTGATTGTTCTAGTATTCTCAACAATGCTCCGCAAGGAAAGAGAAGCAGAAGTGCAAAACTTATAAAAGGTTTAATATAGCTGACAGCAGCGCCTCTACAGGATATACCTAGCAATAGACGAGACATTACACATACTTCACAATAAGAAATGATTATTTCTTGAGTTTAGCTTCAAGTTAGTTAATTCATGGATACTTAATGTCAATATACAAACTTTAGATATATTGCAGTAACATTTCTGTCTATAAAGTCGTGAAGACACAGGAGACAGCATATTTTAAGTGACTGTCAAATGTTCTAAAGTACTTAACTAGGGGATAAATTTTTAAATTCCCTTCTATTTGTATCTACAACAGAAAATAAAGCATCTCATTCTTACATTCATATAACTATCTCAAAACTTTCATAGATCGAAACTGGGCCTCTGCATTTCGTGCACTAATTTGACATATTCGTAAATACGTTTTAATTCGAGGATACTTCGAAACGTGCGTTGTTACTGAACCCTCGGTATTGAATTATTGGACGGTAATGCAATACTTTCCAATCCGAGTAAGTCCATAATACAGGAACTAGAAACGAATTCCGTTTTAGAAATGTATAATTATTGGGAAATTGTGAAATATAACCAAGAGAAAATCTAAAATGGTTGACTCTACAAAATAGAATGTATCAGACATAAAATGAATGTTATAACAAGATCTACAGTATACGTGTAGTAAGATTTTGTTTATATGTTACAGTTTACGGTTATGTAAAGTTATTCAGGATGATACGACATCTGAGGACATTCCCTGCACATTTAGCATATCTATCTCATTTGTCACTAATATATTTCAATCATATACTACTTCAATTATAGTATTGGTGTTATTTTAACAAAAATAAAGTAAGAAATATCTTCGGTTAGTTGGTAGTGTTGTGTCTTTAGCTTTAGTCGTGTAAATGTATAAGCTTGTTATATAACCGATTTTGCTCTTTTGAGTTTCGCTGACAAAACCTACGCAACTCCTCCTCTACCTGATATGTATGTTTTTAGTGCATAAAATAAAGCAAGATAAGAGTAAAAGAAAAGTCCAAAATCGAAACTGGGCAGAAAACCAGTAGTAATGTCCCTCGTGTCTAGTGAGTGCGACTACAGCGCACATAGTGGAAGTCTCCTGAAAGGTAAACTACACATAGTAACTTATAGAGGGCGCTGAGGTTCAAATTGCTGCTTAGATATGAAGTTGTCTTAGTTATTAGGAATGGTTTAAAAATGCAAGACTAATAATGTTTCTTTTAGGTTCAAAGGTAGTTCTAAATGTAGATAATAATCAAATGGAGCCATGTTGTGTATAAAAGGTCAATATAGACAAGCAATAATTATTGTGTTTCGGAGAGAAGGTCTCCATATTCTGGTTTATATATAACAGATTTAACCAGTTTTGATTATTCATTTCAATTTAGCAATTTAAGATAAATAGCTGTACATTGTGAATATTGTTGTGATACAAAACCATTAAACGCAGAACTCCCCAAATGAGATGTCATCAAAACACTTGTTTGTTACTGAACCACTTAGATCTATTCTTGACAATGCTGATTGAACAATTTGTGTACAGTTGTTAAAAATTGCAAATATTGTGCAAACATAAGATCACATAGAGAATATTATAAATCAAGATATTAGGAATTTTAAGACAATGTGATCACACATTGATAAAAACTGATCACTGTAAAACGTGAACACAATGAGAAATATTGGGTTCAATAGATTTGGCAACAGAAAATCGGCAAATGAATCATATGAGTTATCAATTATTGTAAACGGGAGAAACATGTAGCAAGAATAACACAAACGGCCAAAGAAATGGAAATAAATAAAATAGAATTAAAATGCTTACAAAGTTAAATATAGTCTTGAATCAAGTTAGAGGCTAATGTATATTTTAATCGTCTTTCTTTACTCTGCCTCAAAATGAAGTGTATCTATTGACAAAAGAGACCAGAAATAAGAGTAAATTTCTGAATATTCAGCCCAAGATATATCTAATATTACAACATATCCTGCATGTGACCGCCACAAAGCTGGAGCTACGAGAGCTGTTCAATAAAGAATGACCACAATATTTTCGTCAACGTACCCTTACTCATCCTCATCATTTCGACCGTCCTTATCCAAATAGTCTCCCCTGAATGCGATGAACTTCTCCCGGCGTTTTTGCCAGTCTTCAAAAACGTGATGGAAACCATTTTTGAGAGATCCTTCAGAATCGTCTCCGCAGCCTTCGCCACTGCTCCGGATGATGGATAATGCCCCCAACGCAAAGGTTTCTTCTAGTTAGGGAATAGAAAAAATCACATGGGGCTAAAGCCGGACTACGGGATGGTGAGGGATTCACTTCACGTTGATTTTTGCAAGCTATTCAGCATCAATATTGGCAATATGCGGCCGCGCATTATCTTGGTGCAACATCCAGCCTGCTTCATGGAAATGTGGTCTTTCTCTACTGTTATTGTTGTTTATTCTTATCCGACAGCCTTTCATTAAACAACCAACCTTACTTATGAAGGAAAACTTTCCAAATAATCCGCAGAGCTCAGTACGGCAGAACTTTTAGGTTGAACTAGTTTTATTTACCATTATACGGTACAATAGACTTGGCAGTAGATATTCCTAGCATCATAACTGTAAACCTCTGTTCGCTTTCGTATGTAGTACCGAGCATTGGCATACATTTTAAGAAAATTACATTACATCACCGTATTAGTGGTAATACGTATCTTTTATTGTTGTGTCCTACTTTAATTTCATAGTCCTGTTTGGGAATTTTGATCGGTTTCTTTCAGAAGGCACTGAAAGCTGTCAAAACATTTAAGTTTAAATGAAAATTTGGCATTGAAATTATCGTTCAAATCCTATAACATCTGGAACTCTACTAGATTTTAGTAACTTCACTTTGCTAATGCTTTTAATGACGAAATTATCTGAGGCATTTATACTAAGATAATAACATTAAACGTATAAGTCAACATGGTTCACGTCGTCTTAAGCTAATGAGGAATTTACAGAAAATTGAGGATATGTATTTCATTTATTACTAAAACACCATAAGCATATAATATCTTTAACAAATCTTTAAAGTCATTCTTGATGAACTGAAGATGTTTGAGAAACATTCCATCTAAAGTTGTGCTGTTGTAGAATTCGTTGGAAGTTCTCGTGTTTCGTCCATGAAAACAGAGAAACAAGCCTTTTACAGAAATATTAATATTTTTAACAAAAAAACTACACTTATCTTCAGAAAAATGTGTAAATTCTTGTTGTAACGGAGATCGATTTCAAAAGTAGATTGTTTGCATCGTCACCCCATCAATAATCTTCGTAGTCAAGGATTCCGGTTAACATGTTCTTATGTTTTTCAGTGTTACAAAAATCTGAAAAACGAAACACACCTAAAAGCGGAATCAACTACTGGTATTTCAAAATTCATTACGTGACGTTTATTTCTTTAAATGAATATATTTTCCAAACCATTTAAACGATCTACGTAATAAGTATTTTACATTTTTAGGTGTTTACCTAATTTCCAGATATGATATTTGCACACACACACACACACACACACACACACACTCACACAAACACACACCGCCGCGCCATGCAGGAGTGCTTATAACACTCGACACTCACTAAAGCGGTCCAGGTCCCAGAAGACCGCCTGTGAGATCTGTGGCAGAAAAGCAGTGTAGGGTCAGGTTTCCTCCTAGTTCTCTCGCCATTTAATTCCCTCGGCACTCCATCTTCATTTTATGTATCATAATTGCCACCGTCTGCCGTGCCGCATGTAGTAAAAGCGGACGTTAAACACTACAACACACATACACACGCACCAAACAAAGTTCTTATAAAATATCTTCCTCCAAATATGAATTCCCGGTACAATCTTGAAATGGAGCTTTTTGATATACTTTAATTCTTCCTCTCCCTGCTATTTAACTTCGTGTTACAGAAAATATTTCAATCTAAAACAAAGATCAAGGTAAATAGTCGGCACAGACCTGCAGATCAAATGTCCCGCGTGTTTACCGAGTGAGGCTGACCACAGCGTCACGCGGTGGCAGTCGCATGAAACACAAAGTACTCTTAGAATGGTACAGATGTCTCGCAGGTCGTAATTGCTATGTGTAGAGCATTGTGTCTTAGTTATTAGTTTTCCATAACTTTAGAATAGGGACACGCTGTGTTGTTTTGTCAAAATACATATACTAAATAGCAAGAAGGAATTATTTGATATATAATAACTATAATTGGCCCACACAAGTATTCCTTTTCGGAATAAATGTCTCCAATAGCATATATAAGTTAAAGAACCAACCGTGCTTATTTTATTTTTTTTTTTTTATTTTATTGGTAATCTACCAAGAGTTGTTGGTCTCAAAATTAAACAAAAATTCAGTCAAAAATTCAGTCAAAATTCATTTCAAACTAAAATAAAATAAAATAATTCTTTCTACGCCAGGGTGCTAGTGATAGCATTCTATCCTTTTAGAGGAGTCAATAGACTACCTCTTATGCATTCCACCATCCTCAAATAAAAACAGTCATCCTAACCCATCCCGAAAAGAAAATCCTATCTGTGGTTAAACTCTATCCTGGGTGGGCACACAGCAACAATCTTCAGGCTAACACAAGCCTACCAGTATCTGCGAGCGAGCGAGCTTATTTTATTGCTCATTCCATTATGGTTCCATGTATTTTGTGAATGTTCCTGAGATATTTGTAAACTAATATAGGAATATCCTTATCAGATGTCGAGCGTAAGAGCAGTGTACATTAAAGTCCATTTTTGACGTGTTGTCGTTAAACCAATTTTAGATCTGGCAGTAAACATTCATAGGTTCAGGGACAACCTGCTTTTATTCTTATTGACATTTAATATAGGCAAAAATATTAAGAAAAGTCCATGAAATACATTCGTTAAAGCTGTCTCTTCAATCACATTGCAATTAATGGAACATCGAAACTTGTTCCCGTAAATTAGTTTCAAGAAAAATCTTTGACTGACGTCGACATCTTGCATAATGGTCTATTAGAACAACAGAAGCGGGGAGAACATCCTATTAAGGTTAGTGTAATCGGCATCAGCGCCTCTACAGAGCTTAACCAGGAATGGTCGCGAGATCAAACTTACTTCACAATAAGAAATTATTCTTTCGTGATCTAATTACATTTGCTCTCAGATGTTGGTGTGGTTAGCTACATGATAAGTACTTATCCTCTACCAAAGGCAATGGACAGGTCGGATAACGTATATGAACTAAATATTTATTAATAAGTACAGCATTCTACAAATTTTGAACACGTAGTTATGATATAAATCCAATGAAACATTTCTTATGAAAAAATCCACCACTTTCCAAAACAGGCGCTGAGCTGTGTACATTAATATGGATTTTTCACATTTTATCTGTTTTGACAGTGTTGTACCCAATTGATTTGGCAGATATACACAGAGCAAACAAGTCAGTGCAGCTACTTCTTTATGTCTGTTACACGCAACACCACATGCTGTTGTGTCCACATATATGGAGTTTTGGTAACATGTCAATTAGTCCCGAAATCGAAACTCTGTGATAAGTTTTTCCCCTTATCCTTACAAGAGGAATGTCTGAAAACTCTGAGCTCCGTGAGTCTTGGACTCATTTGAGCATCGTTCCATTCTTCCTAGTTTATCAGTTAACTTTGGACGCTTTCCCTTATCTTAATAGATGAAAATTTGGTGACTAAGCTCTATGTAGCCTGTACTCATTTTAATATCATTTCATCCTTCGTCCGATATGACTTAACGTTAGAGGTTTTCTCTTATCCTAAAAGATGAGTATCTGATAACTAGAAGATCCATATACCCAGTAATCATTTGAAAATCATTTATCTGATTTTAATTGCTACTGAACCAATTGATGAGCTTCTCAGTATTGGAAACCTAAACATGAAAATTTTCGAAGCCAATTAAGCCATATAAAAAGACAACAATTAAAGCAAAAAGCTCTATATGCCGGTAATAACATATATCAGCATAGAAGTCGTAATAATCAGAGGAAACTGCCGTTCACAGAGCTATGTGCCAGAGGAAATCTCAAGTAGTCTCTCTGTGAAGTGTGCTCGAAGACAAATGACAGTACATCTGAATGCTGGTCAAAGAAAAAGAATTTAAAGAGACCTGAGCACACCTTCATGGTAGAACAATGTTCAGTTTGAGGCTGAATGTCTACTCTCGCCTGTAGTAGTACCAACATTTGCATGTATTTGACAAGTTCATCAATTTTTTCGACTTATGTTGCATATCTCTGACCTCATTTCACACTCGAACAACAAATTAATTGAAGTTTGAAACTTCCCACTATATTTTTATTTACATTAACTTTTTTTGAGTGTTCTAGTATTTTCCATAATATTCCACACGGTAAGAGAAGCGGAGGAGCAAAACTTATAAATAGGTTTAATATGACTGACGGCAGCACCTCTACAGGATTTATCTAGCAATATTAGGGACATTAAACATACTTAACACTAAGAAATGATTCTCTTATGTGTTTAGCTTCAAGTTAGTTAATTCATGGATACTTAATATCAATATAAAAACTTCAGATATATTGCAGTAACATTTCTGTGTATAAAGTCGTTAAGAGAAAAAAGCAGTGTAAATTTTAAGTTACAGTCAAATTATTTTAAAATGCTTAACTAGGGAATAGCCTGGAAATTCGCTTCTCCAACAGAAAACAAGAGACCTCATTCTTATATTCACATAGCTCTGCAATAGCTTTCTTAAATCGTATTTGGGTCCCTGTATTTCGTGCACGGACGTGACATATTTGTATATACGTTCTAAATCGGGGACTTCGAACCGTGTGTTCCTACCAAAACCGCCATGTTGAATTATTGAACGGCAATGCAACTTAAGCAATTAGGTAATACCAAGTAATAAAGGCATATCATTTGAGAAAAATATAACTATCGGGAAAGTGAGAAAAATAACCAAGAGTAAATATGAAATGATCTGTAAGATGATATCTCAAGTAGTCTCCCTTTTAAGGGAATTAGAATGGAAAGGACCTCCGAGGACATTCCCTACAATTTTACCATATCCTTTTTGTTTGGCATAAACATATTTAAATCATATGCTATTTCAATTAAAGTATCAGAGCTACTTTCGGGAAAAATATAAGAATCGTTTCCATTTATTTAGTAGCGTCCTATTGTGGGGATATCTTTAACTTCTTGGCGTGTAAATGTTTTATAAATTTGGCATATAACCGAAATCCCAGTTTTAAGCTATTCTTGGAAAATCTGGTTTTGTTTTAGATTCAGGTTATCCTAAAATATATATCTGCAGCACACTACGTCAGTAAATGTATGGTTAGAATGCAACTCCTACTCCACCTGCTATGTATGTTGGTTTACAAAAAATAAAACAACACTAGAATAAAGCAGACCAGCAAAGCTGCAGTTGTAACTTCCCTCATGTGTAGTGAGTGCGACTGCAGCGCCCATGTTGGAAGTCTCATGAAACAGGAAGTGCAAGCCAAAGTTGTAATTACTTCGTATGTATGAATATGTCTTAGGTATTAGGAATTATTTTAAAAATATAGGAGGTAATGCTTCTTTCAGATACAAAGGCAATTGTGAATGTAAGGGATAATAAACTGGAGCCATGTTGCAAACAAAAGTCAATAAAGGGCAGCAATGAGTATTGGCAGTATTGAGTTACGGAGGGTAAGGCTCCTGGAGCTGGTTTATGTATAACAGATTCAACCAGTTTTATGTATACCTTCATTTCAATTCTTCATTTTCCTTTTGGCACTATGCCTATGCATTGGTCATTCCACGATAAATTAAATTACAAAAAATTGGGCAGTGGGAGCAGAAAATGTTAAATACCAAACCCTCGGGCAATTCGTTATGGAAATTATTAAAGGCATTTAAATTCTCCTCGAGCGCTAACTCAGGCACTGAGGCGATACACACTCGCCTCGGCCTGCACTTCTCCTCTGAGGAGATAGCCGAGGTCTTTGCAGACTGTCTGGAAACAAGATTTACAGAAAACTCAGCGACGAACCCCAAGTTAGAACGGGATGTCCAGACTTGGGTACTAAGCAGGGTGGCTCAGAACCATGAGCAAAACTTACCCCACACAACGCCGCAGGAGGTGTACAAGCTCATTGGGAAGCTACCTAATGGGAACGGACAGGGTGACTAATTAGGAACTCAAACATCTCCCGAGAAAAAAGCCCTGGTGCGACTTACAAAAATGTTCAACACTTGTTTGCAGCAAAATTATTTCCCTGACACTTGGAAACGAACCAAGGCAATTATGCTCCCTAAGCATGGTAAAAGCACCAGGCAAGCTCAAAATTACCGCACCATTAGTCTCCTGTCTACTATTCGTAAATTGCTCGAGAAAGTATTCCTATTTCGACTCCAAAAACAATTTGCGGCAATTGACATTTCAAATTAACAATTTGGCTTTATAAAGGGGCACTCAACAGACCTTCAACTTTTAAGACCAGTAGATGATGTCACCGAGCAATTTAACAATGGAGCTTCAACGTGGGCGCTATTTTTGGACGGAGAAGCCGCATTTTATCGGTGCTGACACAACGGCCTGATTTACAAGCTGCAACGAGAGTTTCCCGGCCTGCAAAATTCACTGCCATTGCTGCATAATTTTTTAAAGAAAACGCGCTTCTACGTCCAAGTGGGTCGCTCCCCCTCAAAGGAGAGAGTGTTGCAGGCTGGCGTAGCGGTACATTGACCGCTTCCTTTCATGACTTCATGACTGGAAAATCAAAATTAATGAGAACAAATGCCAAGTTATACATTTTACAAAGCGGCGCCCTTTGGTAATGGACCTAACGGTCAGTGGTCAAATATTGCACTGTCGTCAGGAATTCAAGTACCTCGGCGTGACGTTGACACGCACGATGCATTGTACCACCCACCTAAGAGATAGCGCCAACAATGTTCGGCAGAGATTAAAGATGTGCGCCCCCATATTTAGGAGCAAACAGCTAAAGCTGCGCTCGTAGATCATCCTATATACATCCTTTATATTATCCGTGGTCCTGTACGCCTGCGTGGTCTGGGCCAACGCCTCCAACACCGCCCGATAGTATCTCCAAACCCTAAAAAATCTATCCCTACGCAAAATCCTGTCTGCTCCTATCCGAACAACAACTGCCACCATTCACCAAGAAACCCACGTCCCTTACATCAACGAGACCATCAACAAACTTGCTTCTTCCATCTGGGCGCACATCCGACACCATCAAACCCCACCATACACAATATTGGGAAAGGCGAACCCAAGCACCGAAAACACGCCAGAATCAAAGCATATTGAAGAAAAACAAAAATATAAAAACAACACGACTGCAAAGTAATGCGCGCCCAACCCTTCCTGGCTCAGGCCACTCTCCTCGGCAGAGGCCGCCATCATCGGCAACCCAGGAGTCAGCTATCCGCTGCCGAACAGCCTAACTGCGAACATTGTAAATAGTTTACATAGCCAAGTCGGTACAGTGTACTGTGTGTGATATTGGAACGTACGTGGTATGCTTAGGTGTGTGTGTGGGCGCAAGATAAGCGCGGTGCAAATATGTAAATATAAAAACAAGAAAAAAGAGACAGATAAATAACGAGATAAAACTGGTTCTGGGCGGCCTCAGAACAGGTTGCCGTATGGGTTTTAGAAGAACCACAAAGACAATAAAAACCACACCCAGAATTATGAACCCATATATATTTAGATAAAAAGCCTTAAGCCTTCTTTGTCTCTTCATTTCAATACCACTTTTGATATGTTGTATATTTGAATCATTATAGATGGTTGTTACATTAATACGATTGAGCAACGAACATTGTGAAATAATCCAGCACCTGCCAGATTAGATAATCACAAAAGTTGTATGCATTTGTGACCTTATTTTGCCATTTTCTAAACATTTGTATTTTGTATCAAACATTTATATAAGTTTGAAGGTAAGTACATTATGTTTGCGTAGATCTGTAAAATTTAATTCAATCAGAGCTATACAGAGAATACGTGTCGTAAGACTGCGTCGTCTTATTGCCTCTGTTTGAAAATTTGATTTAATATTTAGGGAACGCGCTGAAATTGTAGTCCAAATGTTTACGTTTAGGTGTAATTTCTTGTACTAAATACCGAAATTAAAATTATGTATCACAGGATACTCTCAAAATACACAATTTTAAGCTTTTAATGAAGGAAAATTTCCAATGTTTCCAAGTCTAGGTTTGCAAACAAAAAACAAACAGAATTGTTAAAAATGAATTACATCAAAACTTGCTTCTTGACAGCAAAAAATATTTAAAATCAATTATATCCAACAAGAACGTGAGGTCGATTATCCTTTGATTATTGCGCTACGGAGTGAACCTGATAAGTAAAGACATTGTACACTCTCATGGACTCAGTTTATTGTTGTGTAACCTGTTGTGTATTGAATAATTGACAGGCTGTTTATGTTATCAGGTTGGACATTCTAAAATAGCCTGCTTCACCTCATGATTACTTTGTATCTTTTTATACGTTTAATTGAGAATAATATACAATTAGTTAAAAAATAAATACTAAAGCTGATGGGCCCATCTCGTTCCCTGTTTGCATGAAGTGTAAAATATATGCAACAAAGTTGCATTTAATGTAGTGAGGGAAACAGCTGTCCTAGTTTTGTTCAGCAGGTATGCGTAATTTTTACTTCAAAAGTTGTATGTGCAAAAGAAAGGGTTTATATGAAATTGTTACATATACCAATGTTTGTCGTATCGAACCTCTAAAGAAAGACAATTGTGATAAGTGGAATGTTAAACTACAAGCCGTGCTTACTCGCATTGGACTTTCTGACTATGTGACCGGAGAAAAAAAAAAAGCGGCCATGTGACGTCAAATCTGAGGAGAAAGTGATTTAAATACAAAGACAGAAGTGATTCCTATGATTTCCCCTACAGAATTTAAACAAATAAAGCATTACTTAACCTCAAAATACGAAAATTATAAGTTCTGCTCGGAAAGCAACCTTTCTGATGCAATTAGTTGTACAGAAATTGCACAACACAGAGATAATACGTAGATAATCCAACAAATTCTTGGACATTGTTGACAAATTAAAGGAATAATGTCGCGATAATTGAAGACTGATTGGAAATAATTATGCTGTATTCTCTACAATCTTAATTTGAATGTTTTCGAAATGCCGTTGAATCAAGGGATGTGATGAAACACCAACATTTTATATCTTGGACGTCACTGAAGCCAGACAAGAATACAACACTTCAAGGAAGCAACACTATAAACAGGTACTAACAGATATCAACAGAGAAATGCCAAAAAAGAAGTAACAACCGTTCACAAAGCAATTTGTAAGAGGAAATCTTAAGTAGTCTCTCTCTGAGGTCTGTACGAAGACAAATGGCAGTGCATCTGAATGCTGGTCAATGAAAAAGAATTTAAAGAAATCTCACCACACCTTCATGGTAGAACAATATTCAGTTTGAGGCTCAATGTCTACACGCGATTGTAGTAGTACCAACACTCGCATATTTTAGACAAGTTCATCAATTTTGTTCGAGTTCTGATGCATGTCTGTGTCCTCATTCACACTTATTCGTACAACAAATCAATTGAAGTTTAATGCTTGTCACAATAATTTTATTTTCAGTAATTATGTTTTATTGCTCTAGTATTTTCTATAATGTTCCACTAGGAAAGAGAAGCGGAAGAGCAAAACTTATAAAAAGGTTTAATATAGCTGACAGCAGCGCCTCTACAGGATATGCCTAGCAATAGTCGAGACATTAAACATACTTCACAATAAGAAATGGCTATTTCTTGAGTTTAGCTTAAAGTTAATTAGTTCATGGATACTTAATGTCAATATACAAACTTTAGATATATTGGAGTAACATTTCTGTCTATAAAGTCGTGAAAAAATAGGAGACAGTGTACTTTAAGTGACAGTCAAATGTTTTAAAAGTACCTAACTAGGGGACTGATTTTTTAATTCCCTTGTATTTGTATCTACAATAGAAAATAAAAGATCTCATTGTTACATTCATATAACTTTCTCAAACCTTTCATTGATCGAAGCTGGGCCTCTGCATTTCGTGCACTAATGTGACATATTCGTAAATACGTTTTAATTCGAGGGACTTCGAAACGAGTGTTGTTACCGAAATTTCGGTATAGAATTATTGGACGGTAATGCAATACTTTCAAATTCGAGTAAGTCCATAATTCAGAAACTAAAAACGAATTCCGTTTTAGAAAACTATAATTATTTGTAATCTATTAAATATAACAAAGAGTAAACCCAAAATGGTTGACTCTATAAAAAATGTATCAGACATGAAATGAATGTTATAACAAGATCTACATTATACGTGTAGTAAGATTTTGTTTTTATCCTACAGTTTACAGTTATGTAAAGTGATTCACGATACGACTACTAAGGACATTCCCTGCAAATTTAGCATATCAGTGTCATTTGTCACAAACATATTTCAATCATATTCTACTTCAAATTAAAGTATTAGAGTTATTTTTTGACAGAAATAATGTAAGAAACATTTTCGGTTAATTGTTAGTGCTCTATGTCGGAGTGTGTCTTTAACTCTAGGCGTGTAAATGTTGCATACGTTTGGTATATAACCGATTTTGCTGTTTTGAGTTTCGCTGAGAAAATCTGCTTTGGTTTTAGATTCAGGAGATCCTAAGATATATATCACCAGTACAATATCGTTATTAAATGTCTGTACCTGCGATGTATGTTTTTGGTACATAACATAAAGCAAGATAACAGTAAAACAAAAGTCGAAAAACGAAACTGGGCAGAAAACCAGTTGAAATGTCCCTCGTGTCTAGTGTGTGCGACTACAGCGCACAAGTGGAAATCTCCTGAAAGGTGAAGTACACATAGCAATTTATAGATGGCGCTAAGGTTCTAATTGCTGCTTAGGTATGAATGTGTCTTAGTTATTAGGAATTATTAAATATGCGAGAAAAGTAATGTCTCTTTCAGGTTTAAGGATAATTATATATGTAAATAATAGTCAACTGGAGCCATGTTGTGCAAAAAAAGTCAATATAGACAAGCAATAACTATTGTGTTTCGGAGGGAAAGTCTCCGTAAGCTGGTTTATATATAACAGGTTTAACCAGTTTTGTTTATATGTTCTATTCAATTTACCTGGAATGGGTCATGACCATAGCTGGGTTCCTTAGATTTGGCAGCAGTAAATCGGCAAATGAATCATATGAGGTCTCAATTATCATAAACGGGAGAAACATATATCAAGAATATTACGAACGGCCAAAGAAATGGAAATAAATAAAATATAATTAATAAGCTAACAGAGATAAATAGAGTCTGGAATCAAGTTAGAGGCTAATGTATATTTTAATCGCTTTTCTTTACTCTGCCTCAGACCTCAAGTGTATCTATTGACTAAGGAGACAAGAAATAAGAGTAAATTGCTGAATATTCAGCCCAAGATATGTTTATGTTACAACATATCCTGCATGTGATCGATACAAAGCTGTAGCTACGAGAGCTGTTCAATAAAGAATGATCACAATGTTTATGTCAACGTACCCTTACTCATCCTCACAATTTCGATGGTCCTTATCAAAATAGTCTCCCCTGAATGCGATGCACTTGTCCCAGGGTTTCTGCCAGTCTTCAAAAACATGATGGAAACCATTTGTGAGAGGTCCTTCAGAATCATCTCCGCAGCCTTCACCACTGCCTCTGATGATGGAATGTGCCTCCCACGAATGGGTTTCTTCAAGTTAGGGAACAGAAAAAATCACATGGGGCTAAATCCGGACTATAGGGATGGTGAGGTATGCACTTCACGTTGATTTTTGCAAGCTATTCAGCAACAATATTGGCAATATGCGGCCGCGCATTATCGTGGAGCAACATCCATTTTGCTTCAGGGAAATGTTATCTTTCTCTACTATTATTGTTGTTTATTCTTATCCGACAGCCTGCCATACACATCTAATTAAACAGCCAACGTTGCTTATGAGGGAAAACTTTCCAAATAATATGCTGAGCTCAGTTAGCTCTGTTTACCCTTATACGCTACTTGCCAGTAGATATTCGTAGCATCATAACTGTAAACCTCTGTTCGCTTGCGTATGTAGTACCGAGCATTGGCATACATTATAAGAAAAGTACATTACATCACCGTATGAGTGGTAATACGTATATTTTATTGTTGTGTCCTACTTTAATTTCATAGTCCTGTTTGTGAATTTTGAATGGTATTTTCCAGAAGGCACTGAAAACTGTCAAAATGTTTAAGTTTAGATGGAACTTTGGCATTGAAATTATCGTTCAAATCCTATAGCATCTGGAACTCTACAAGATTTTAGTAACTTCACATAACTAATGTTTTAATGACGAAATTATCTGTGGCATTTATACTAAGAAAATAAAATTAAACATATAAGCCAAACTGGCTCACGTCGTCTTAAGCTAATGAGGAATTTACAGAAAATTGAAGATATGTATTTAATTTATTACTAAAACACAATAAGCATATAATAGCTTTAACAAATCTTTAAAGTCATTCTTGATATAGTGGAGATGTTTGAGAAACATTCCATCTAAAGTTGTGCTTTTGTAGAATTCGTTGGAAGTTCTCATGTTTCGTCCTTGAAAACAGTGAAATAAGCCTTTTACAGAAATATAAATATTTGTAACAAAAAACGAACCTTATCTTAAGAACATTGTGTAAATTCTTCTTTGTAATGGACATCGATTTCAAAAGTAGATTGTTTTCATCGTCAGTCTTTAAATAAACTTCGTAGTCAAGGATTCCGGTTACCCTGTCCTTATGTTTCTCAGTATTACCAAAATATGAAAAACGAAACACACCTAAAAGCAGAATCAACTACAGGTATTTCAAAATTCAATACGCGATGTTTATTTTTTAAAATTAATATATTTTCCACAAACCATTAAAACTATCTACGTAATAAGCATTTTAAAGGTAGAGGTGTTTACCTAATTTCCTGATATGAGCTTTGCACACACACACATACACACACACAAACACACACACTCACACACACAGCCGCACCGTGGACGAGTGCTTATACCATTCGACACTCACTAAAGCGGTCCAGGTCCCAGAAGACCGCATGTGAGATCTGTGGTAGATAAAGCAGTGTACTGTCGGGTTTCCTCCTTGTTCTCTCGCCATTTAATTCCCCCGGTACTCCATCTTCATTTTATGTACCATAATTGCCACCGTACTCGGTGCCGCACTTAGTAAAAGTTGACGTTAAACACTACAACACACACACACACACCCGCACCAAAGAAAGTTCTTATAAAAACTCTTCCTCCAAAATATGACTTACCAGTAAAATCTTGACATGGAGCTTTTTGATATAATTTAATTCTTCCTCTACCTGCTATGTAACTTCGCGGTACAGAAAATATTTAAATCTAAAACAAAGATCAAGGGAAATAGTCGGCAGGGACCTGCAGATCAAATGTCCCGCGTGTTTACCGAGTCACTCCGACCACAACGACACGCGGTGGCAGTCGCATGAAACACTAACTACACTTAGAATGGTACAGATGTCTCGCAGGTCGTAATTGCTATGTGTAGAGCATTATTTCTTAGTTATTAGTCTTCTATAGCATTAGAATAGCGACACGTTGTGTTGATTTGTCAAAACGCATTTCCTAAATAGAAAAAATAGCAAGGAGTTATTTGATGTATAAAAAACTATAATTGGCCTGTGCAAGTATTCTTTTTCGGAAGAAATGTCTCCAAAAGCATATATAAGTTAAAGACCCAACCGCGCTTATTTTGTTGCTCATTTCATGCTTGGTCTGTATGTGTTTTGAATGTTCCTGAAAAGTTTGTTAACTAATCTAGGATTTTCCTTATCAGATGTCGAGCGAAAGAGCAGTGTATAATAAAGTCCATTTTTGGCGTGTTGTCGTTTAACAATTTTAGATCTGGCAGTAAATATTCCTAAGTTCAGAGAAAAGCAGCTTATGTTCTTATTAAAATTTAATATTGGCAAAAATATTAAGACAAGTCCATGAAATACATTCATTACTGCTCTCTTCAATCACATTGCAATTAATGGAAAATCGAAACCTGTCTCTGTAATTTAGTTTCAAGAAAACTCCTTGACTGACGTCGACATTTTGCATAACGGTCCATTAGAACAAAAGAAGCAGAGAAAACATCCTATTAAGGTTAGTGTAATCGGCATCAGCGCCTCTACAGGGCGTAACCTGTAATAGTCGCCAGATCAAACTTACTTCCAAATAAGAAATTATTCTTTCGTGATCTAATTACATTTACTGTCAAATGTTGGTGTCGTTAGCTACATATTAAGTACTTAAACTCCACCAAAGGCAATGGAAAGGTCGGATAACGCAAGTAACTGAAATATTTATTAAGAACTACAACAATCTACAAATTTTGATCACGTGGTTATAATTTAAATCCAATTAAACATTTCTTATGAAAAAATCCACCACTTTCAAAAACAAATGCTGAGCTGTGTACATTAATATGGATCTTTCACTTCTTTATCTGTTTTGACAATATTGTACCCAATTGATTTGGCAGATATACATAGAGCAAACTAGTCAGTGCAGTTGTTTCTTTATGCCTCTGTTACACACAACACCACATGCTGTTGTGTCCACGCATATGGGGTTTCGGTAACCTGTCAATTAGTCCCGAAATGGAAAATCTGTGATAAGTTTTCCCCTTATCCTTAAAAGTAGCATGTCTGAAAACTCTGAGCTCCGTGAGTCTTGCACTCTTTTGAGCATCGTTTCATTTTTACTAATTTATCACTTAGCTTTAGACGCTTTCCTATATCCTGATAGATGAAAATCTTCTAACTAAGCTCTATGTAGTCTGTACTCATTTTAACATCATTTCATCCTTCGTCTGATATGACTTAACTTTGGAGGATTTCTCTTATCCTAAAAGATGAGTATCCGCTAACTAGAAGCTCCATGTACCCTGTAATCATTTGAAAATCATTTATCTGATCTTCATTGCCACTGAAACAATTGATGAGCTACTCAGTATTAGAAACCTAAAAATTAGAATCTTGGAAGCAAATGGACCCAGATAAAAAGACAACAATTAAAGCAAAAAGCACTATCTGCCGGTAATAACAGATGTCAGCAGAGAAGTGGTAATAATCAGAAGAAACAACCGTTCACAGAGCAATGTGCAAGAGGAAATCCCAGGTAGTCTCTCCGTGAAGTCTGCTCGAAGACAGATGACAGTATATCTGAATGCTGGTCAAATAAAAAGAATTTAAAGAAACCTGAGCACACGTTCATGGAAGAACACTGCTCAGTTTGAGGCTGAATGTCTACTCACGAATGTAGTATTTCCAACAATTGCATGTATTTGACAATTTCATCAATTTTGTTCGAGTTATGTTGCATATCGCTGTCCTCATTCAAAGTAATTGAAGTTTGAAACTTGTCGCTATTTTTTTGTTTACAATAAATTTTTTGGTTGTTCTAATATTCTATATAATGTTGCACAAGGAAATGGACGCGGAGGAGTAAAACGTATTAATAGGTTTAATATAACTGACGGCAGCGCCCCTATAGGATTTACCTAGCAATATTCGGGATATTAAACATACTTCACAATAACAAATGATTCTTTCTTGTGTTTAGCTTTATGTTAGTTAATTCATGGATACTTAATATCAATATGCAAAATTCAGATATATTGCAGTAACATTTCTGTCTATAAAGTCGTGAAGAGAAGAAACAGTGTAAATTTTAAGTTACAGTCAAATAATTTTAAGGTGCTTAACTAGGGAATAACTTGGAAATTCGCTTCTCCAACAGAAATTAGAAGTTCTCATATTTATATTCATATAGCTTTCTCATAGCATTTTTAAATCCTATTTGGGTCCCTGTATTTCGTGCATGGACGTCACATATTTGTAAATACGTTCTAAATCGGGGACTTCGAAACGTGTGTTGCTACCGAAACTGCCTTGTTGAATTATTGGACGGCAATGCAACTTAAGCAATTAGGTAATAGAAAGTAATAAAGACTTATCATTTTAGAAAAATATAACTATCGGGAAGGTGAGAAAGATAACCAAGAGTAAATCTGAAATGATTTGTAAGATGAAATCTCAAGTAGTCTCCCTTTTAAGGGAATTAGAATGTAAAAGGACGTCTTAGGACATTTCCTGCAATTTTAACATATTCATTTAATTTGGCATAACCATATTTAAAACATATGCTATTTCAATTAAAGTATTAGAGCTACTTTTGGGGAAAATATAGGAATCGTTTCCATTTATTTATTAGCGCACTATTGCGGGGTTATCTTTAGCTTCTTGTCGTGTAAATGTTTTATAATTTTGGTATGAAACCGAAATCCCAATTTTAAGCTATTCTTGAAAAATCTGGTTTTGTTTTAGATTCAGGTTATCCTCAAATATATATCTGCAGCACACTATGTCAGTATATGTCTGGTTAGAATGCAACTCCTACTCCACCTGCCATGTATGTTGGTTTACAGAAAATAAAACAAGATAACACCAAGATAAAGCAGACCAAAAAGAACTGCATTGTAATTTCCCTCGTGTGTAGTGAGTGGGACCGCAGCGCACATGGTGGAAGCTACATGAAACAGGAAGTGCACGTGGCCAGTTATAGATGACGCCAAAATTGTAGTTACTTCATATGTATGAATATGTCTTAGTTATTAGGTATTATTTTAAATATATAAGAATAGTAATGCTTCTTTCAGGGTTAAAGGTAATTATAAATGTATGGGATAATAAACTGGGGCCATGTTGCAAACAAAAGTCAATAAAGGGAAGCAATGAGTATTGTGTTTCGGAGGGTAAATCTCCTGAAGCCGGTTTATGTATAACAGATTCAACCAGTTTTATGTAAACCTTCATTTCAATTCTTCATTGCTGTGAACTTTGTAAATACTGTCCATAGCGAAGACTGTACCCGTCTGATATGGCTTAACGTTGGAGGACGTAAAATTACAAAAAAGAAAAAAAAAGACAGTACAGTGTAGTGCGTGTGGTATTGGAACGTACGTCAGGTCGCCGTATGGGTTTTAGAAGAACCCCAAAGATAATAATAAACCATACCGACAATGATAAAACCGTACAAATTTAGAGCATGTAAGCCGGGTTCAATATACCGGCACCAGGCAAATAAGCTCCAAATAAAAAGCCTTAAGCCTTGCTGATAATGAACTACCCCACTCACCCCTTACCCCAATTTCATGATGTAGCACGCTATATCTAATTATAGTTCATTGAAGTTTCATTTCAATTAAACGTTAATTGGGAACTAAGCTAGAACCCCTACTAGTAACATTGGGGTTGCGTACATTTTAATTTGCCTTCCACATCGTTTTGTCATTTGGCAATATTGGTTACAATATTTGTTTCATATTATTTAACATTAGTTGATATTATTTTATGTATTTGTATAAAGTACTTTACCCCGATATTGTAATGATACATTAATGCAGCTAGTGAGAAGGCGATTTTTATCATTTTGTTCATATTATTTTGCTTTTCGATTGTAACTTTTTATGTAAACGTTTTTAGCGATTATTTAATCCGGGATTTAATCCCTTATTATGATATTTCAAGATGTAAGTTTATTGTTTATAACTTATTGATTATTGATAATAAATATAATCTCAGGATTTAATAATTGACGTACTTAAAATGTCTGAGATTTTGGTTAAAGGATAGGTTTTACTTAATAATTTTAAGGTTAAGATGGATAAGATGCAATTAAAGTTATTATATTAAAAGTATCATATTACAATAAAAACTTTGAGCTAATTAAAAATCCTATAATTGTTTCATATAAAGTGTACATAATCTGAAAATTTTCGTGTCGGAAAATTTGTGTTTGAACTTTGTGTTTAATTTACATTTAAATAAAATAATCTCGGACAGGGGACATTAACTTAAGGTTGTTTAAGCACTTAAGCTCCTCTATAAACAAATAAAGAAGTCGGAGATGTAGAATTTAAGCAATTGTCAAATGCTTCATAGCTGGTCACTATATGAAGACCTACATTTTTGCATGGCAAACAAAAACAAACTACGACTTCTTGTAAGTTGATAAAAGTAAAAGCAATGATAAATTCAGCAAATAACAAGGAATATTTACGAATTTGTTCACTCCACCAAAAAAGTCTTTGATACAAATTGTATGTTTTAACAAGATCTACATTTTCTATTATCTCTTACAGTTTATCATTTATAGAAGCGTCCTCCAGAATAAGACCACTTTAGAGACTACTAACAAACTGTACATTTGCCATAACATATCTCAGAAATACGGCATTCTAATCAACATTTTTATGTCAAATTCTTTTAAAATTTCTAAAAGTGTTACATTTTAAATTTGGCTGGAGCGGGATATTTTCTCAGAAGATATAGAACTTCTGCATCTTAAAGTATGTTATGCACTCGTCACCCACACTTACGTACATTAGGGATTCTTTCTAAAGTATTGTTATTAAAAGGACCTCAAAACGAGTATTAACATCAATATCTGGGTATCGAATTATTCGAAGATGATGCAACATTTCCATACTCAAGTATGACGAAAGAAATGTAGAAGGCAATAACGACTAGTCCTTTTAGAAAAGTGTAACTGTTGGTAAATTGAGAAATATGATCAAGAGGAAATGTGAAAGGTTGACTCTACAAAACAAAATGCATCAGATAATTTGTGTATTATAACAAGACCTACTTTATATGTGTAGTAACATTTTGTTCATCTCTTACAATTTACAGTTATGTATCTTTACAGTTATGTTTACAGTTTACAGTTATTCCTGCAAATTTAGCACATCCATTTCATTTGGTACCAACTCTTAAAACATATACCACTACATTTAAAGTATTAGAACTATTTTTGACAGAAATGTCAAAAAATTTTCCAGTTAATTGGTAGTGCACTATTGCGTGGTTATTTTTAACTGCTTAGTGCGGAGATCTTGTACATGTTTGGTATCTGACAAATTTTGAAATTTAGAGTTTTGCTGATCATATGTTTTTGCTATGGATTCACGTGAACCTAAAAGATATATCTGCAGCACAATACGTCATGAAATATCTGGTTAGAGGGCAACTCCTTCTCTACCTGCTATGTGTACTTGTGGTACAGAAAATAAAACAAGATAACATTAACATAAAGTCGAAAGGCGCAACTGGGTGTAAACCTGCAGTTGAAATTTCCCTTTTGTTTAGTGCGTGTGACTACAGCGCACAAGTTGGAAGTCGCATGAAACAGGAAGTGCACGCAACAACTTATAAATGACGCGAATGTAATAATTGCTTCGAAAGTATGAATATGTCTTAGTTATTAGGAACCATTACTAGAATACAATAATAGTGCTTTGTTTAGCATTTAAAATTATACTGAATGTGAAAGAAGATAAACTGTAGCTCTGTTGCATACAAGAATCAATATAGACAAAAATAAGTATTGTGTTTCGCAGCGAAAGTCTGCTAATGCTAGTTTATTTAAAATAGATTCAACCAGTTCTACGTTAGGGACACACAAGCGGTGCACTCGAGTTGGCTACCAAGAGGAGCTACGGCTACCTCCTTTCACTTCATCCACCTAAATTTAAACCACCACTCTGCAAAACCCCTCATGTCCTGTCATTTAGTGGTTATGTCCGTGTAGGACAGGTATACGAATGACACACGTCGTTGTGATCCTCAGTCAGCCGCCAGCTGCTAGAAAGAGAGAGAGAGAGAGAGAGAGAGAGAGAGAGAGAGAGAGAGAGAGAGAGAGAGAGAGAGAGAGAGAGAGAGAGAGAGAGAGAGAGAGAGAGAGAGAGAGAGAGAGAGAGAGAGAGTGTGTGTGTGTGTTCTACGTTAGGACGGCGCTTCCTATTGGAAACGACACTACACCACAGTACATCCCTCACTGTGAATTCGCGAGGGCATATTCAGGGCTTCGGCCATGCTTATGTCCTCGCAACTAGTCTCAGCTTGGTTAGGCCATACGGCCAACCTGTACACGCTCTCCATGAATCTGCAGGTGCTTATAGCGGTACCTCTGGAATTCCTCTCCTGACTACTCTCAGCCGGAGGTTTCATAGTGGGTAGTACCTTCGGGTGAAGGTCACACTCCCGGCTGCACCATCCCAGTACAGCCGGGGTTAGTCCATAAATAGACTTTTCCTCCAACAGAAAAGAAAAGTTTCTTTGTACCATGACATACTTAGGGTTAGTTAAACCTGTGCAGAGTTGTACCTGAAACCAAATAGACATTTATGGTATAATTTCGACATCTCCAAATGAGATGTCAAGACACGGGTTTGGTACTCTGCCAGTTAGATCTATTCTTGAAAAAAGTTTAGGGTAACTAATTTATAAATATGAGTACAGTGGTTCAACATTGTCAACATTATGCAAACAGGAGCGCTTAAAGAAAAGGGCATATCAAGATATTAGGAATTTTATGACAATGTAAATCCAAAATGCTAGAAATATATAACAATAATAATACGAAAGACCAAATATATGGAAATAAATAAGGAAGAGTTGAAAGGCTAGCAAAGGTGAAGATTGTCTTGAATCAAGTTGGAAGCTAATGGATCTTTAAACGCTTTTCTTTACTTTGCCTCAACACTACCGAGCAGCTATCAGAGATAAAGGACGGATCTTGGTTAACAAAGCAGATATAATGTATTGTCACCTAATTATCCGAAGGCACGGCGATCCGGCAGCTGGGTGGGCGACAGGAGGCATTCAGGTCTCGCCTACCCATTCATCTTGTGTCATTCACTTAAGGGGATGGTTAGGGAAGTTTCGCGAGGCGCTTTACCGTCTCTTTCCCTCCCTCTGACGTCTGGAACCATCGGGATGGTTCACTGCGCCGCAAAACTTCAACACACAGCGATCTGCGTATGTAAGAAGCAGTTCAGTTCAGTTGTTTGCGAGGAGCCGTGTGGAACGCCGTGCTAGTGAATGAACTGGAAGACTGTGTACGTGTATCAGAGGAGTTGTACGTCATTGTTAGTGGGGGGTGGACCTGTTGCAGACGAACTGGTGAATTGTAATTGGGTGCGCTACGTATTTCTATGTAATTGGCAAGTCTTCCAACTGTAATTCGGTGGAAATAAACAACATTTTTAGTTTGTGCAATTAGACTTTGAATTTCACGAACCCAAAACGTCACAACAGGTGTCAGTAAATGGGATATTACGGCGATGGAGGCTGCATTGGTACTGCTTTTAGAAATGTTGGAGACGGCAAAACACAACCTGGCAGCGGAACTGAAAGAAATAAAGACGACGAATGACAACCTAGCTGCGAAGACGAAAGCTGCGAACATCAACTTGGCCACGACAGTGACCACACAGATGGCCGAAATGACCACGGAAATGAAGGTGGCGAACGAGGCTCTGGCCACCAAAATTGAAGAACGGTTGTCCGCCGTGGGGGATGACGTGACGGAGCTGGATAACTGGTAAGCCGATGGGCCAAGTGGACGAGCGCGTCAAAGTCCTAGCGAACCGCTTTATTTACCTAGAGGAAAAGCCGACAGTAACGCCAAGTAACAGAACACCATGTTGGAAGACGTCGAAGACCTTGCTATTTGCGTAAACAACCTGGAAGGAAAGTCCGACAAAAGCATCAAGTCCCTGAAAGCCATGGTGGAAGACGTCGTCGGCACTAGGTTAAAGTATTTGAAGGCCGACGCGCCGGCACTTGACTCATCGGCGCGCATCAAACTTCCGAAATATGACGGCGCGTAAACGATCAAAGTCTTCCGCCGCCAGTTCGACACGGTGGCCAGGCATAATAATTCGTCACCGGAGAAAGAGGCCGCACAGCTAATAGCCAGCCACATGGGACGGTCCGCATAACTCCTGAACGCGGTCCAGACAGAGGTGGCTTCCAAGGATATCTGCGAAGCTTTGGCGAACCGGTTCGGAAACCACCGCCTAGCCGCAGCCTATCGCAGTCAGCTGAAGACAAGGTCACAACAGCCAGAGGAGACGCTGCAGGAGTTCACCCTGGCAATTGAGCAGCTGGCTAGCAAGGCCTTGGTTGACCTTCCACCTGAGTTATATCCCGGGAAGCCGCCTACGCCTTAGTCGACGGGGTACGAGACACCGAGATATGTCAGCGCCTAATGCTCGGCGACTACATAACCATCCACAAGGGGAAGACGGCGGTATTGAGGATGGAGACGACCAAGGTGACGGCTACCCCGACGTCGAGGACGAGGTGTGTCAGCTACACCGGAGACAGAAGACTAGCCGAGGGACGCTGACGAGGACCTAGTGTCCTGTGTTGGGGATATGGACAGCAGGGAGACCTCGAGAGGGACTGTCGACACCAGGAAGAGCAGCCTGAAGAACGAGTAAGTCCCGGCGTGGAGAAGAGCACGTCGGTGCCGTCCACACATTCTCCCCGAGTGAAAGTGCGCGCCCTCAGCCGGCGGATGGACGACAGCCTCTTCGCGGATGGTTCGGTGAGAGGGAAGCCGTACTGTGTGCTGGTGGACAAAGGGGCAGCCGTGACCATCATCAGACCTGACATAGCCAAGGTTTTGCCGTCCAGGAAACCGAGCAGGCCAAATTACCTGATGACGGCATCGGGTGACAGCTTCTCTGCGGAGAAGGAGGTTCTGCTGAAGTTGACCTGGCACGGAGTTCCGAGCGACTGTATGTGTTCGTTGCGAGGGTGACTGAGGAGGTGATTCGGGGACTGGATGGCCTCAGGTACCACGAGGCGACGGTCGACATCGGCAAGAAAGTCCTGCGGCCCAATGGAGAAGACGTTATATTCCGTCAACACGAAGAGGGTCTTGGAATCTGCAGGGTCGTCCAGAGCGAAGGCGTGGTTGTCCGCGCGAGGAGTGAGGTGGTGGTGTCGGCGCGACTGCAAGGCCAGAGAACCAGGAATATGATGCTGGATCAGAAGACGCCTGTACACGTACTATATTTAGCCAGGGCACTGTTGCATTTCCGAGAGGAGGTGCCAGTGAGACTGCGAAATCCAACGAACGCAGATTTCGACGTCCAGGTCGGGACGGACTTGGGAACATACAAGCCCGTGGTAAGCGTAATAGCAATTGACAAGGCACTGGAGGCAGTGCCAACGCAAAATCTGGGGCCACGGCTAGAAGGCCTGCTAGACAGGGTGGCCAGCCACCTAACCGCAGAGCAGCTAGAGAAATTTCGACAACTTCTGAGACGATTTCAGCGTGTCTTCATCCAAGGCAGTAGTGACTACTGCTGCACGGTCAAAGTGTTTCACCGCATCGATAGCGCGGTTGCCCGGCCTTCTGGGCAACCACCTAGACGCGTTCCGCTGGCGAAGAAAGGGGCGGTACGATACATGCGGGATGACATGAGAACCAGGGGAGTGATTGAAGAGTCTGAGAGCCCTTGGTGTTCCCCTATAGTCTTGGTGACGAAGAAGAACGGCGAGCCACGCTTCTGCGTTGACTACAGGAAGATGAACGCTGTCACCCGGAAGGACTGCTTGACCTTAACACGGATTGAAGGCACGCTGGAGACGCTTTTTGGTGCACAGTGCTTCGCGACCCTGTACCTCAAGAAGGCTACTGGCAGGTAGCTGTAGATGCGAAAGACAAGAAGATGACCGCAATCTCGACAGGCCAAGGGCTCTGGAAGTTCACAGATATGCCCTTTGGCCTCTGCAATGCACCAGCTACCTTCCAACGCCTCATGGAATCAGTGAAGAGAGAACGTACTTACGACGCCTGCTTGCTATACCTGGACGACATCGTATTCATCGGTAGGACTTTTGAAGGCCAACTCGAGATTCTGAATAAGGTGCTGCAGAGACTGCAGGCCACCTATTTGAAGCTGAACGCAAAGAAGTGCCAGCTCTTCCGCAAGGAAGTGAACTACTTGGTCCATATAGTATCAGCAACCGTAGTGGCCACTGACCCGGAGAAGACACTGGCTGTGAGAGATTGGCCTATCCCAAAGGATAAGATAGGGTTGCGCATTTTCCTGGGGGTGTGCAGTTACTTCCGACGCCTCATAAGGGGGCTCTCCAACATCCACAAGCCCCTCACCCGCCTGACAGAAGAACACTTAACTTATGTGCTGACGGACGTCGCCGAAGAACCTTTCCAGCACCTGAAAAAGACGCTGCGCAGTGCTCCAATTTTTGGATTTCCACAAGCAGTTGGCGCCTTCATTGTAGACACCAAAGCCAGCGACCACCGTATTGCAGGCGTCCTATCCAAAGTCTAGGACGGTTACGAGCGGGTGATAGCCTACTACAGCAAGAAGCTATCCAAGGCAGAAAAGAACTACTTTGTCACCCGGCGAGAGTTACTGGAGACAGTAAAGACCTTGGACCGCTTCCACAAATACCTGTACGGTAAATCATTCCAACTGAGGACTGGCCATTCTGCCCTAACCTGGCTATTGAGCTTTAAGAACCTGGAAGGACGGACAGCACGTTGAGTCTAGAGGTTGCAGGAGTACGCCTTCAACTCTGAACATCACAGAGGGAAGATCCCGAAGACCTTGTCCAAAAGCGTGCTGCCAGTGCACAGATTGGAAGAGAAGGAGCACGCCGCAGCAGTCCGAGTGGTCATGGCAGGGACTGCGGATTGCTGGGATAGCGCAGCCCTGAGGAGGGAGCAGCTGGCGGACGCAGGCTTGGTGCCACTCTTGAGGGAATTGGAGGCAGGGACAAGACCAACCTGGGAGGATAACGCACCCAGAAGCGCCACATACAAGTCGTACTGGGCCCACTGGGACTCGAAGATCTGAGAGGGCGTGCTGTTCCGGGTATGGGAATCACCCGATGGTGTGTGTGTAGTGATTAACGCCCGCTTTTACTACATACGGCACCGCAGGCGCGAACCGATGGGAAGACGCAGAGAAAACAGTGGGTGCTTCCCCGAAATTAAGGTCCCGGAAATCTTGGAGGAACTGCACGTCAGTACTTCAGGAGGACACCTTGGAGCGAACCGAAAGATTTCAAACTACGACAGCGCTAATAATGGCGGAGGCTCCCAGCAGTAGCTGAGAGATGGTGTCGTCAATGTCATTTGCGCGGCGATTCGCAGCCCCCAGACTAGAAGCCGGGGTCGCATTTAGCAGTGCAACTTTGGAGCGCCATTCCAACGGATCGCTTTCCACATAGGTGGACTATTCCCAGTGTCCGACCGAGGCAACAAGTACCTGATGGCAGTCGTGGACTATCTCACAAGGTGGCCGGATATGTATGCCTTCCCGAACCATGAGGCAAAGACAATCACAGACTGCCCTGTGGGGGAAAGTGTTTTGCTAACCTGGGGTGCCTTTAGAGTTGCACACTGACTAGGGTACCAATTTTGAGTTCAACCTAATTAAACAGGCACTACAAAGGCTTTTGGGTGAACAAGAACCGGACGAAGCCTCTACGTTCCCAGTCGGATAGCATGGTCAAAAGATACACACCTTAGAGGAACACCTGAGGAAGGTCTTGACCAGCCATCGGCGAGACTGGGATGTCAAGGTGCCACTGTTCTTGCTGACCTACCGGTCGGCAACACACGAGACCACGGGGATGACGCAAGCCAGCTTAACTTTTGGCCGAAGGTTACGCCTCCCCTGTGACCTGGCTTTTGGAAGCCCTCCAGAAGCGAAACAGCCAGCGCACAAGTGTGTGGAGAACCTTGTGGAGCACCTCCACGACATGCATGAGATGGCACGCCAGAACATATAGAAGGCGAGCGACCGCATGAAGACCCGATACGACAGTCAAGCCAAGAGCCCTGGGTGCTAGCAGCGTGACCTGCTCTCTTTGTACCGCACTACCCGGACCAAACGACGCTGCCCTAATCTCCATCAGCCATGGCAAGGGTCGTATCGGGTGGTGAAGAGGAATAACGACGTGGTGTACCGCATCCAGAAGGTGCCCCGAGCAAAATTGTGGTGTTGCAACTGGATAGCCTAGTCCACTACGGTGGTGCTTTTCGGGACGGCCAGCTTTGAGGAGGGAGCAGTGTCACCTAATTATCGGAAGGCATGGCCAACCGGCTGCTGGGTGGGCGACAGGAGGCATTTAGACCACGCCTACCCATTTATCTTGTGGCGTTCACTGAAGTGGGTGGTTAGGGAGGTATCGCGAGGCACTTTACCGCCTCTTTCCCCTCCCCCTTGACGTCTGGAACCATTGGGATGATTCACTGAGCCGCGAAACGTCCAGAAATAGCTATCTGCGTATATAAAGGACGCAGTGGACGAGTTCAGCTCAGTTCTTGGCGAGCAGCCGTGAGGATCGCCATGCTAGTAAACGGACTGGAAGACTTTGTACGTGTATCAGAGGATTTTTAAGTAATTGTGACTGTGGAGTGGACCTGTGACACGAACTGGTGAATTGTAATTGTATGCGCTACGTAATTCTATGAAATCGGCAAGAGATCCACAAAGTCACGGTACTATTTGTGTAATATGTATTATAAAGTGAGAAAAATTTTTTTCTACGGATAAACATAATTGTTTATCGAGGTGTTCTGTTATTTGTGAATGAGATAATTATAAATTGTGATAGATACATCTCAGACAACATACAATGGATTGTTAAGTATTAAAACTAACAAAAGATACAAAGATCTGTGTTATTCTTATACACCTGAGCATACCCTGTTGGTGAAATCTGATTGGTCCTTCCAAGCTGCCTAAGAAAACAGAAAGATGGCGGTGAAGTCCAGAATCGACACGACATTGTAAGTATGACATCAGATACACAACAACGCATCCATATATTGACAGTTTGTAGCACTTAGCATTTCTTTATTGTATCTTCTTGAGCAACCTTCAGCTCTAGTTTGGAACTTCATTTCTGCTGACTATCTTTTTATCTTTCTTTTTCTCACTCATGTAAAGTAACACACGTAAAGGCGTTTTTTGTGCTCTTAACGTTGTTTCTTTACTATCCTTGTTTTTAGAATTCTTCTGGTACTTCTGCATATATATTGAAAACGTTTTGTTTTATTTTGCATATTCTGACTCCATTCACTTTTACTTCTCACTGCGAGCTATAGCAACTGGCAACTTGTTAAAATATTTTATATCATGTTTTATAATACTCCATTAGAAGAAGAAAGGGAAGACGCAACCCCGCATTCAGTGTTAGTACAATTGATAGCAGCACTTCTCAACGGGTTTACCTAGCATCAGTCGGGAGATAAAACTTATTTCAAAATAAGAGGCAGTTCTTTCGAAGTCTAAGTATATTTGCTATCGACTACCAAATGTTTGTGTGGTTAGCTTCAGGTTAGTTACTTAACCGTTACCCAAGGTAATGGTTAGCGCTGACTTCCAGTTAACATCCAACCTGAAATCACAATACTGTCCAATTATGGGATTGTCTCTATTAATAGTTCAGTATTATATTGTAGTAAACATATACTACGCGAGTAGATATACAGCATACAGTTTATAGAGTAAGGTGAAAACATGGACCTTTTTAAGAAACAGGTCTATTGTGGCGTTTATTATATAAACTAAAATTATATCAATGCAGAAGCATTTATTTTCAGTTCTTTATAATATTCAACTGAATATTAACTCAAGTAGGAAACGATCAAATGCATGAATATTGTATGATAAAATTATACGAGTTATTTACCAAATGTTCTGTTGCCATGCTCAGTCTTATGTCTGACAAACTGTTTGTATAAATCAAGAAGGATTGCTAAACTTAGAAACAACTCAACAGTGTATATTTATAGAGACTGACTTGGAGTACGATTATCAGACTTTAAACATTTTAACCACCGAAAAGTGAGACAAAATAACAAGATTTGACTCTCTCAGGTTCTTATTCAATAGAAACCGATAGATTTGGCAGATATACACAGAGCAAACAGGTCAGTACAAATTTTTCTTTATTTCTGTGTTACACACATCGCCAAATGCTGCATGCTGAGTCGTGGCTCAGTGGTTAGACCACTTGGCTCTCACCAAGGCGGCCCGGGTTCGATCCCAGGCGACCGCAAATTGAGATTTGTGGTGGACAACACGGCACTGGGGCGGGTTTTCTCCGGGATCTCCGGTTTCCCCAGCCATCTCATTCCACCGGTGTTTCATCTTCATCTCATGTATAATTAGTGTCATCGCCTGCGGTGCCGTATGTAGTAAAAGCGGGCGTTAAACGCCACACACACCAAATGCTGCTGTGTTCACGTATGTGGCTTTTCGGTAGTATGTCAGCTACTCCCGAAGTATAAACCCTGTAATGAGGTTTCCCTTTTTCTTAAAGAGGAATTTCGGAAAACTCTAATCTGGTGATCCTTGGACTCATTTGTATATTGTTCCATTCTTCCTAAGTTATCAGTTAACGCTAGAGGTTTTCCCTTATCCTGAAAGATGAATGTCTTGTAACTCTAAGCCCTAGGTTCCTTGTACTCATTTGAACATCATTTCATTTATCGTCCGATATGAGATAGCGTTGTAGGTTTTCCCTTGTCTGGTAACTCTAAGCTCGATGTACCCTGTACTCATTTGAAATTATTTCACACATCGTCCGATATGAAATATCGTTGAAGGTTTTCCCTTATCGTGAAACTTGAATATCTGGTAACTCTAAGCTCTATGTGCCCTGTACTTATTAGAACATCATTTCATTCATCGTCCAAAATGACTTAAAGTTCGAGGTTTTCTCTTATACTGAAAAATGAATCACTGGTAACTCTAAGCTCTATGAACCCTGTACTCATTTGAACATGATGTCATTCGTCGTCCGATTTTACTCAACGTTGGAGGTTTTATCTTATTCTGAAAGATGAATGTTTGGTAACCCTATGCTCTATGTACCCGGTACTCATTTGAACACCATCTCATTCGTCGTCCGATATGACTTAACGTTCGAGGTTTTCTCTCATACTGAAAGATGAATGTCTAGTAACTCTAAGCTCTATGTACCCTGTAGTTATTTGAACATCATTTCGTTCATCGTCCGATATGAGTTAACTATATTTGTGAGTAACTTTATGAAGCTGTGAAAATAGCAAATATAATGACAGCACCTGAGGATTTCTTGTAGTTCTATCTCAAACATCAAGTATTAATCTTTGAACATCCAGGAAAGCTATGTATAGGAAGTACGTTAAACATCTAAAGTAGATGATATTGTGAAGATGTGGGTTCGAAGAATTTAAAGTCCAGATTCCCGAAATTCTAAATGTTCTGTATTTACTTTGAAATTCACTGTTCAGTTCTCACGTAACAACATTGCATCACATATCACAATCCACAACACAAAGGCAATGGCAATAACAAACATTAGCTTTCGTTACAACACTTCACAGCTTACTCTCACTTTTATTCCATGTCTCTATAACAACTCCTTGGCGAATCGTTGCCTTCTTAAATACCTCATTGATAAATTCGAGACTCTTCCAGTAGAATAAAAGAACGAATATTTCATCACATTCCAGAAGCGTAACTTCTGGCCGGCGAGTCCTTCATCTTAGCTATCTTCATTTGCCGTCCCCTTTGTGTACACTAGCCACGCTATTGTTAACTACTTATGCAAGCCCGTTATTACCGTGAAACTTTATCCACCTCTTGTTATTTATTTGCGTCGAAATTTGTTATTCCTCTTAGCGCGACAATATTATATAAATGTTAATATTCCCAAGAACAATTCTTTAAAACCCGCTTATTGTTTGTTTCCGCCACAACCTGTATCACAGTCATCCATAGTGAAGGGGATTTTGAGGACATATCTAGAAAGTGTAATGTAGTGATTTCACTTTTTGGGAATACACCTTAAACAATATTTCATTTTAAGCTAAATCGTTAGTCGTTTTTGACAATGGCAGAGCTTTCGAAAAAGATTCCATATAAAATATAGTTTGTGTGCAGAATTTTCTTAAAAATTTTGGTGTCTCATTCAATAAGGTGCTAAAATAAAATATTTTGGTACTTGATTATTTAACGAAACCTTTATAGACAAACATACGAGTGACGTTACCAACATGTACACCGGTAGCGTGATACACTCCTGTAAATTGACAGAAATTTAATAAGCCAAATATTTATTTAATTTATAGCTTTAGTTAATTATTAAAGTAAACACACTACCTGGAAGCGTAAAATTTGCTTTTTGTTAACTAACTTTCAGTTAACTGTTGCTTAAATAATTGTTGATCAAATTTAATAAGTAAAGTATTACAACAGGTTTAAGTCAATAGCAAAGTATTTCAAATAGAAAACTAAAGGAATCAAAAATAGAACATTTGACACTTGTCTTGTTTATACCGAGCTGGATGTCTCATGTGGTTCCTTTGTCGTCCGCACTCGGGATTGGGATTTCATTTGGGAGGGGATTTTGTACGTAGCCTACCATGCTGGGCCCATTGTTCCTATGTCCCCAGTTAGTGGCACCACCGGGAGAAAGTATGAAACGAAGGAGACAGAGGGTGGTCGAACCAAGGAGCCACGACAGTAGAGAGGGCAGGTTCCCTACAGAGATCAAACTTACTTCAAAATAAGAAATAATTATTTCAAGATCTAACTACATTAATTAGTAATTAATTAAATATTTATACATTCCATATGTTAAAAACTGCATGGAAGCAAAAGCAAAAGCAAGGAACAATTACACACCTTTCAGGTAGTATAATGTAAATAATATAATGTATTAGCAAACTTTCTCAGGGATTTGTTAATTCAAGAATCACAAGAATTTAATAGAGATGTTAGTGAATATATGTGTATATAAAATTTCCATATTAAAGAATAAAGTTTCATAATTTCGTAATTAATATACACAAAACGACTCTCCACACCCAGATCCAGCTACCTATTAAATGATTTACAATATAGATGAAGGCAAACACTAAAAGAATGATATTCTTAAAAGCATGAAAAAAAGCATGTTAAAAGCATGAAAGACTCCAGGATATTGGAAAATCATTCTAAATTTTAAATCTAACAACGATCCAAAATGATGCTGCACGAGACCACCTACAACTTTATTAAGAACAACTATTTGTATAGATACTAGGAAAAGAATATTCATTACTTTGAAAAAATATGGTATTTTAACAGAAATTAATATAGATTTAGTTCAAACTGCAGCTTAGATATTTTGACTTGGGTAAATAATAGAAGCTTTGTTGATAACAGATGAAGTATATCTGGATAGTAGCTAGACGTATGACTGATTTAAGCGCATAATACTGAAAGTAATAACGACCTGCAATTTTAGAGAAGCATAACTATTGGAAAATCAAGAAAAATGACAACGAAAAAATCTGAAATTCTTCACTCGCTACAAAATAAAGTGTATCAGATATATACCCTGCGTTATAACAAGATTTACATTATATGTGTAGCAATTTTGTGTAGAATTCATTTCCTCCTCTACCTTTTATGCATGCTTTGTGGTACAGAATGTAGCATTAACAGTGTAAAGACAACGCAACGAACAAAACCGGTACAAACCTGCAGCTCAAATGCCGCGCGTGTTCTACAGCGGCACACAGTGACAGTCCCATACAACACGAAGTACACGTTGGGTGTTACAGATGCCGCCACATTATAATTTCTATGTATATTATTATGACATATTTTATAATATGTCATTGCTGTTATGAATCTTTTACAAAGTATTAGAACAGTAATGCTTCATTTTATTTTGAAACATATCCGGGATGTGAACGATACAGAGTTTAAATTATATTATATACAAAAAAAAAAAAAAAAACGGACACGGAAAAGAAAAGTTGCGTTTCGGATCAGAGGCCCATAAAAAGTATATAAATCCAGCGTATTTGTGTTTTCGTGTATATATTCCTTCCCATTCGTTTACCATTTTTTGAATCTGCGTCTTTTAGTATGTAGTACTGAACATTCACATGCATTTTAAAACTACGTGAATTTTGGGGAACTGCTCTTGATGAAGGTTGATGTAAAATTTATTTAACTCATCTCTGTAGTGTCAATACGTGCCTTTTAAAATTGTGTTGTACGTATAAATACTAGTTTCAATTAATATTTTTGTAATATGTACATCGTTATATTCTTTATTTTTAATATTTAGTTTTAAGAATATTAATAAGTTATATTAAATGTTTATTTACTTTTAATTTAACGGTATAATCTTACTACTATGCACTCTTTGATTTAACTGTGATTTGTTAGGCAATTTAATTTAGTCAAAATGTTTAGGTTTATGTGTAATTTCGGACACAGAATACCGAAATTAAAAATATGTATGATGGGATACCCTGCAGGTACACATTTCATGCTTTTAATGAACAAAAATTGTCAATATTTCGATGTCTAGGTTTGAAATCAAATAACAAAGAAAATTTTTAAAGCTGACTTATATCACAGCTTGTTTCTCGACTGCAAAGATATTTAAAATCAATTATATCCAAGAAGAACGTTAGGTTAATTATCCATTGTTTATTGCGCTACGGAGAGAACTTCTTGTCAACTAAATACATTGTACACTCTCAATGACTCAGTTTGTCGATATTGTGTAACCTGTTTTATAGTGAACAATAGACCGGCTTTTAATATTCTAAAGTTTTACATACTAAAATTGTTGGCTTCACCTCATAATGAATTTTGGATATTTTGATATGTGTTATTGAGAATAATATATAATTAATTATTAAATAAATGAAACAGCTTAGTGGTTCAGATAATTCCCAGTTTGTATAAAGTGTAAAATATGAGCAAAATAAGCAATATAGAATATTATGAGGGAAAATGTCGTAGTTTCTGTTCAGAAAGTATTGGCCACATTTACTTTGCAAAAATAGTACGTCCAAAGAAAAAGGTCTATAAGAAATTGCTACAAATACCAGTGTTTGTCGTATTGAACACCTAAGGAAAGACAACTGCGATACGTGGACAATACAAATACAAACCGTTATCACTAGCATTGACAGGAGAAAAAACAAAGACACCAAATGACGCCAAACCGGAAACCAAAGTGATTCTAGTGCAAAGTCAGAACTTATTCTTATGATTTCACATACAGAATTAAAACAAATAAAACATTATTTAACCTCAAAAAACGTAAATGTTCAGACCCTGCTAGGAAAGCTACGCTTCTCCAACATTTAATTGTACCAAAAAAGCACAGCGCAGATAATATTCGTAATGATCTCTACACATTCTTAGATATCTTTGACAAACTAAAAGAAATTAACGTCGCGATAAATGAAGACTGATTGGTCCAGATTATGCTGTATTCCCTACCATCTTAATTTGAATATTTTCGAATTACCGTTGAATCAAGGGTTGAGCTACCCAGTGTTGAAAACCTAACATTTAATATATTGTACAAAAATTAAGCCAGACAAAAAAGAAAACTTCAAGTGAAGGAGCACTAAATGCTGGTAATAACAGATATCAACAGAGAAATGGTAATCAGTAGAAACGATCGTTCACAAAGCAATTTGCAAGAGGAAGTCTCAAGTATTCTCCCTGTGTAGTCTGTTCGAAGACAAATAACAGTACATCTAAATGTTGGTCAAATAAAAGGTATTTAAAGAACACTGAGCACACCTTCATGGTGGAACAATGTTCAGTTTGAGGCCGAACGTCTACTCGCGACAATTATTCCTACAACTAATTAATTAAGTTTAGAAACTTATCGCAATATTTATATTTACAGTAACTGTTTTTTTTTTCTTCTAGTACTTTTATTAATGTTCCACAAGGTAACAGATGTGGAAGAGCAAGACTTATAGATAGGTAAAATGTAGCTGACATCAGCGCCCCTACAGGATTTACCTAGCAATAGTCCAGACTTTAAACATACTCAAAATAAGAAATGATTCTTTCTTGTGTTTAGCTTAAAGTTAGTTGACTAATTGATACTTAATATCAATATACAAACTCTAGATATATTGCAGTAACATTACTCTCTATAAAGACGTGATGAGTCGGTTTTAAGTGACAGTCAAATGGTTTAAAAGTACTTATGTAGGGGTGACTTTGAAATTCGCTTCTCTTTTTATCTCCAACAGAAAATAAAAGATCTCATCCTTTCATTCATATATCTTTCTCGTTACTGTTTGAGAACGAAATTGCCCTCTTTATTTCGTGCACGGATGGGCCATATTTGTAAATACTTTTTAGTTCTAGGGACTTAAAAAACATGTGTTGGTACTAAAACCTCGGTATTGAATTTTTGGACTGCACTGAAATGCTTAGCAACTCGAGGAAGTACGCAATAGAAAGAAAAAACGACTTGTCGGTTTAGAAAAATATAAACTCTTGGGAAATTTTTAAGTATAACCAAGAGCAAATCTGACTTGGTTGACTCCAGAAATTAAACTATATCGGACATAAATAGTGTTTTATAACAGGATCTACGTCATATGGGTAGGGCGAAATTGGTTATGACTTGCAATTTATAGTTGTGTAAAGTGATTCAGACTGAAAAGGACTTCTGAGGATATTTCCTGCAAATTTAGCATATCTATTTTCCTTTGGAATAAACATATTTCAATAATATACCACTTCAATTGAAGCATAGCCCGCCTCGGTAGCGTAGATGGTAGCATGTCTGCCTCACGTTCAAGAGGTCCCGAGTTCGAATCTCAGTCAGGGTGAGTTACCTCAATAAGGTTTTTCCGGGGTTTTCCCTTATCCTTACAGACGAATGTCGGGTAACTCTAAGCTCCATGGACCGTGGACACATTTGAGCATTATTCACCCATTTCATTCACCGTCCGATATGACTTAACGTTGGAGGACGTAAAATTACAAAAATAAGAAACAAAAAAATTAAAGCATTAGAGCTAATTTGATAAAATTGTAAGAATTTGTTCCAGTTAATTGGCAGTGCAATATTGCGGGGTTATGTTTAACTTCTTAGAGCGAAGATGTTGTACAATATCGGTATTTAACTGATTTTCCAGTTTTGAGTATTGCTGAAAAATCTCCTTTTGTTTTAGATGCAGGTGATCCTAAAATATATAATATGTATTACTGGTTCGGTAATATGCCATTTAGATCTATTCTTGACACTGTGTTGTTAGAACTAGTTTACCAATATGAGCAAAGCGGTTTTAGTTGAACATAGGTATTATCCTGCTGATAAAAGCGATACCCTGGCTTTATCTTTATTAGCAGAAGCCTCACAGATAACTCAACAATTACTCCACGTGGACATAACGTCTATACGTTATTTGTGATTCGTGCGCATTCCACTGGATGAAGTGATGTGTTCATTGGAGGTTAGCAGTCGTTCGGGAAGCGTGGGGGTTCTCCACTCTCACTCTGACAGGAATAATCACTGCGTTATCTGAGATGTTTGTACTAACATAGATAAAGCCATGGTGACGTTTTGAGCAGTACAATGTGTGCAAACATTATAATAGCCCCTAAAGAAAGAAACACAAAAATTTCCATATAAGGGGTAGTCTGCAATTGGGATACTTTCTTGAAAGTCTTGCCCGACGTCCTTGTAGATGCGGAACTTATATGCAATTTTGGTATTTAATTGCTTTTCTATTTTGAATTTGGATGAGAAACTTTTCTTATATTCAGGTTTTCCATATATATATTCGCGATGAAATTTCGACACTTCTTGGATAGAATACAACTACTCCTTTACCTAATATGTATCTTCATAATACGCAAAATTCTGTTTTAACGCTAAAATAAAGCCCAGTGAAAGCAAGCTGCACTAACATGCAGTTCAAATATCCCGCGTGTTTCCTGACTGCGATCACAGCGATACGCAGTGGGAGTCTCACGCAACACGGAGTACGAGTATGATATTACAGATGGCGCACAGGCTATGTTCTTGAAGTATGTTATAATATGCCTAAGTTATTAATTTACTTTAGCAAAATATTAGAACTGTTATGTTTTCCTTTACTGGAAAACACATCATAATTGTGAATAATAGTAATTTGGAGGTATATCACATGGAAATATCACTACAAACGAAAAAGGAATATTGTGATTTGGAACGAAAGTCCACACAAAGTTGAATAAGTATAACAAATTCAAGTGTTTCTTTTCATAAATTTATTCCATTCATATCCAATTACTTATTTATATGAATAACTATAGGGGGCTATAAATATTTTGAACCAAGGCAACTAGAGTACTCAGGTAGGCCATTCCGGAGAGTCGCGCTGCCATTGGCTAACGCGCATGACGTCACTGAGAATACAGTTCAACCGCGAGAGTTAAACACTAGCCCCTCAGTATGTGTTATTTAAGCTCTGCTACGTGTAAAATCGGAAGGAATAAACATCCACTTGTGTATTATAATGAAGGTTCCCTCTAACAGTTGTATTAAGAGTTTAAAACATGTTACTATTCATATGTACTTAATCAGTGTAGCTCAAGAAAATGACGAAGCAACCCATTGAAGATTTTTCTTTGCTGCAAGTTTCCTGATCATTTCTGCCTTCGCTCTTTTGTTTAAGTGCCTAATTTTAATGAAGGTTCTTATCCTCACATTAAGAGAGATCACTTTGTGATGAATTTCGGGAAACTTGGAACTTATTATAGAAATTAAGTTTTGCATCACTCCATTACACTTCGCAGCACTTTGTCCATGGAAGCTACAAAATATTACTTCTGTATCTTGTTCTGCCGTTTCAAAACACTGTTTTCTTTCTTCAGGGCTTGCATCTGAGTCTTTAGTCTAATTATTTCCTCTTCAGCAACAACAGAGTGGTCAGGAGCTACCTCCGTGCTGGTCGACGGGTCAAATTTTTTTTTTTTTTTTGGGGGGGGGGAGAGATAAAGATACTATAGTAGACAGCGCCCTCTTTCGCACGGTCCTAACTTCGCACCGGCGATCTCTTGCTGATATTGCCTATTAATAAAAACAGTTTTTTTAATTATTATTATTATTATTATTATTATTATTATTATTATTATTATTATTATTATTATTATTATTATTATTATTATTATTATTATTATTATTAATTATTCCACGCATCAAACTTTTCTTATAAAAAAGAAGCGAATAAACTCAGTGTACACATAGAAACAAATACATAAATGGAATGTGTATCTGATAATTACCTGCAAATTGGTTTTGCTGGTACTTGCTACTACCGCCTCAAATACATCCCCATGCCAATTAGGAAGTTTCTATGACGGTACAGCGTCGCCCTTTAATTTTCTTTTCAGCGGCAAACCTAACAGCTCGTTTTTTTAAATCCCGTTCATAGTTTTCGGGCAGGAAGTGATCGGAACAAATCCTTGCATTATTTACATTAACCGGATCAGCCCTTTTACAGCGTAAAACCCACTTGCGCTGTAGTTCTCAATCTTTAGGCAAACAATGGAAAATCACATTCGTGGTTTTATACGAAGTATGTTTGCTTTCAGCAACAGCGCAATGGTTTTCATAATGTTACGACAAAAAACACAGACAATAACTACAATAGCTCATAAGCAACTGCATCTCGTTTATTTCATCAGAAGGATTGTGGAATTTGCATGCATGTCTGCTTGGTGCGTGCCATCTCGAACGTTGCATAATATTGCATTACGCACATTCACGTATAAGCGATCTTGCGTTGTATTCTCAGTGACGTCACGCCCCTCAGTCAGCAGTGACAGTGTTTTGCGCGGGAAGGCGGGAATGGCCTGCCCTGATTTTGAACAGTGATATAAATCCTGTTAAGCAACCACCATTATTTATGAATTAACCCAGGTATTTCCAAACGAGATGCCGTGCATCAGAAAAGTTGCTTGCATTGAATATTTGGGTTGATATACAATCGATTTGGCAGTAGAAATTCGTAGCATTAGACACTTCTTGCTCTTACTTGTATTTTTAATTTCAAGAATTTATTCGTATGTAATACCGAACGTTGACATAAAATTTAGGGTCCATTTTATTTTGCATATTCCTGTGCCCATTAATACTTATTTCGCTCTCATAATTACTGAAACTAGAAGATCATTTCAATATCTTAATTCTCAACAGCAAACAGTGATTGATCTGGTATTTTTATACAATGGTCCATAAAAAGCAAAGAGACAAACTACCAACTAGGGTTATTTCAATAGACTACAGCGCCAGTACAGGATTTACGTAACAGCACTTGGGGATTTCATTTCCTAGTATTAAGCGCCCGCGTTTACTAAATTCGGCACCGAAGGCGATGAAACTCATGAGATGGATTAGGAAACCGCAGCACCCTGAAGGAACCCGACCCGACGCCGTTTTATTCATCACAAGTCTCACATGCAGTAGCCTGGGATCAAAGCTTTGGATCTCCTTGTGTGCACAATGCATAAGAAAAGAATGTACTAGAAAATATGCGAATACAGGAGACTTTAAGTGATAGCTAAATGTTTTAAAACTGGTTGTCTAGATAACGTCTTTGAAATTCCGTTCTCTTTGTAGGTTAAAGCCTTACGTTTTGAGACAAGTATTTCAGTACTGACCTCAATAACAAGTCATATTTTACAAATGATTAATTTCACAAAAGCATTTTGGGATAAATTGTTCCTATATTTTAGCAAGATCTGCATTTTTGTGTAGTAATGGTTTGTATATCTCTTACAGTTATACAAACGTTATTAAGTATTGAGGGGCCTTCTAAAATAATTTCAGGAAATTCAAGTGTATCACAATATATAAAAATGCAGTAAATGTAATTTATTTTAACAAAAATGATTAGCAATTTTAGAGAAAATGTTTTAGAAGAACCTTGCATGTAAAGTGTAGCATGAGAATTTTCTTAAACTAAAATATCACGTTTGGTATTTAACTGATCTTAGCATTTTAAGTTATGTTCTTGATACATAAACACACGAGAAATGTTTCCCACTTGTAATTTTGATCATTTCTCGATATCGAATGGAAGGTAACTGTTTCCTCTACTTGCTGTATGTACGTAGTAGAGAATATAACACTTACATTCTGTCGGAAATTTCAAGTATATAGACTAATGAAAATATTAGAAAACGTTGGGCGTGCCAAGTATGCCTCATACATTTATAGTTTAATGGGTGACACAATTTCATGACCTTAAATGTACTTAATGGCGAGAGCCTCTTTTGTATTTACTAATATGTAAATGAGCCGCTGAGGGACAAATTTCCTGAACACTGGTAGTTCGATGTGTTCATCACAATTGACAGCAGCTCACTAAATAAAACATTTATTTTATTATATCTCCCGTTAAGCGTAGTTAAAATACACAAACTAGAAATGTAGTACATCTTCATAAAATCGTGAATTCATATTAATTTGTTATGGGGAAAGAATTAAACGCTTTTGGTCAAATTTAGCGTGTGCTTTAGGCTAAGTAAATAATTGTAACAAGTTCAAGTCAATAGTAAAGTAGTCTAAAGGGTAATATTTGGATCAAAAACACATCATCACTATAACCTTGTTGTTAAGTGACGCGATTTGCTGCACATTATTTCGCTGTGTATGGATAAAGCGTTTGCATCAATAATTCGAAACTACTATGTGTGTTGTTGTTCTTAGGTTAACACCACGTTAACATGGTGAGGCTTATTTTACGATTGAAATACTTAAAGGTTTAAACGAAATAATTTTCCCTCCCACCTGTAGACTACGGACTTACGTGAGTATACTTGCCAAAATATTTTGAAAACTGAAATGATTAATACTGCCAAAACTTCGTGATTATAATTTCTGCTTTCATGTTGTCACACGGACGCTACATTCAAATTGGAAATATATTTTACGGAAGCGATATGCGATAGTTGCTTTCTCTGTATCACTTTGTCTGACCTTCTGTTTTGTATACCTTGCTCTGTACTTTGTTTCTTTTAGTGGGTTGCAGGTAAATGCCGCTAATTTTCTGATATATTACCATATGAATCCGGTTTAAAACTTAATTGAATTTGTATATGTCTGGATATGACCTGTAAAACAAGTGGTGAAATGCCTCACATACGTTTGTAGTGTGAGTACCTTCAGACGAGAGCTCGGCCCATTCTCGACGATTAAACATGGCCTCCTCAATTATATAATAATCAACAAGCTAGTCACTAAATTGTTCTATCTTTTGAAATAACGGCTTGTTATCAGTAATATCAAATACAAAACAATCTCCTACATCATGTGGAGGTAAATAAAACAAACCAAAACAGTGTTTAAGCCACTTACCGACTTCAGACGAATTGTCTTTGAACACACTTGCTCGTCCAATGCTTTGTAGTTGACGTCACCAGGCCTGCCCGTGATGGAACCTACAACCCAAAAGTTGAGTTGAGTCACTCCATTTTGACTTCATTACTTCATTTATGGAAATCTCGAAATCTGCAACTATTGTCTTATGTTGAAGTTTCAGCCCTAAATGTTCGTACTCTTCAACTATGGAACGAAGTACCAAGGAATACATGTCTATGTTTTAATTTGACAGTAAACAAAAGACTGCTGGAATGTAACGTCCATTATGAAGGAAATGGAATGTAAATAACTGCGTAAAGTATTTTGTACTACATCCATAATTGTCGCATCGTAAGTTGTGGATTGGCGTTTTGCCTCCACGTTCTATTCAGCTGCGTAAATAAGGAGAGGGGATAAACACGTCACTGACACGTCATTGCGGTCGCCTAGCAACCAACAATCCACCAATCAAAAGTAAACTGTTGCTATAGCAACCCGGCACGCTTATCCTACGTTGCGAACTCTATCGCACTACACCACGTGCTTTATGCATGATGCTAGTCTATCAGAATGTTGAGGTTTATAATAAGCAGACATTGCTACTATTATTGCTTCGCTTATGAATCTGCGGTATTACAATACCGTCGTTGTTCGTTGCCCTTTCGTATGAGAAGGTATGCGTTGTTGGAAGCGAACAGGTGTGCATTTAGTTTCAAGGAATATCTTGTGAGGTTTTCTGGGTGAATGGCCAACCTTTTCAGTTTTATGACCAACCCTCCTTACCTGCTTTGTAAGCTCCAGTTCTAACATGAATAACCCTTACGGAACTTAGGGTATTTCTCCCTGACATCACTGCCAAAGTAAGAGTGTAGTGCTTCAAGTAGTGAATGTTTCACAAGTGTAGATTTAAATTTTCGCAACATAATTCGTGTGTTTCAGTAATCAGCTTCAGTGTTTCAGTGTAACTTTAATATTTAGCCAATTATCGTTACTAATGGCTGTCACAAACTCTTGTACTACAGAAACAGAAATAAAGAAGTTATCTGTGAAGATCACAAAAATGTTTTTTGGGTACGGAATCCCTATTAAAGAACAAGTAAGGTAAATTATATCTGCGTGTTCAAGACTATTTAAAAAGTACGAATTGCTTGAACTGGTAAAAGCAAACCGCAATTCCCAAAATATATAATTAATAAAACTGCTGCAGAAAAAGGCCACAAAATTATTAAACCTCCTCCCTACCATTGCCATTTTAATGCAATAGAGTTGGTTTGGGCCCAAATAAGGGGATATGTAGCGCGCAACAATACAGATTTCACTATAACATATGTTATAAAACTAACAGAAGAAGCAATAACAAAAATAAGTGCTAAGATTTGGGAAGATGCTGTTTGTCTCACAAAAAAGTTATAGTGGTAGCATGGGAAAACGAAGGCGTTTTTGAAGAATGTGGAAGAACTCATAATTTCCGTGGGAGATTGCAGTAACTTTAACGACGACGGTGGCGACGGCGTCAACGACGACGGTCAGAAAAGCAGTACCAATGAGAGCAGCGCCTCCGAGAAAAGCGGCATATTTCCGTTGGAATAGAATGAATACAGACCCGTATGAAAAAATAAAATAGAATGCACAATTCTGTGCAAGTATGGCAATTTGTTCCTCTAAATCTTAACTGAGGCTAACCATTTATTATTTTCTCATTCCGAAGGTTTCGTATGCTGTAATTAGGTAACTGTTCACTTAAACATGTAGACAGTCCTACGGCAGTCCTACGATTAACACTGCAGTACGCAAATTTCTAGGAATATGTGCGTGTGCATTGGCGCAACCGAATTTCCTCCTCACCTGTAGCATCCATCTTCGTTGCCTAGCACGTGGAGAGGAACGCTAAAGTGGCAACTGTGCTATCCCCTCTCGTTCCCCACTCCTTCAACTGTCAATCACCAACTTATAATGTACCCATAATAATAGTCCCATCTATGTAAAGCGTTTGTAATTCACAGAAACATTGCAAAGCATTTGCCCATACAAAAATAATCCTAGTTTTTTCGTGATCATTGAGTAGCACAGGATCTTCGTCAGTAGACGACATTGGTTGTACTTTACTTACAGCGTCGTGAACTCAAGTATCTTTGTAGGTATTTCGGTATATGGTCACGTCGTTCTCGTAATAGTTTAACGACACTGAAATGTAAGACACTAGCACAAGTCTCTGGAGTTTAATTCCATGTTGCACTTATTACAATGTCTGGTTCACTGGCACACGACGCACGTACGACAGTCGTGATTATGACCGCCTAAAGTTAACGTTATTGTTTTGTCAGGACAACGCCAACATATACGTGCATCTATTGTATGTGTGCGCCTTACGAAACTTGAACTTATATGCAAGCAAGTCCTCTCTTAGTTTGCTGCCCCTTTCGACTACTTCCATGATAACCTTTACTGTTCACTACTCTATCTCTCCCACGCGACGAGTCTACGACTGAAACAAAACACTGCACTAAGTTCTAGTCCATTTATTGTACTACCAACTTAACATAAATACAAATTCTTAGACAAACATGTCGTTGGCGCTCAGCTATTATACCTAATTTAATCAGTTCTTTATTTGGCTTAGATCGTTCCTATTATTTAGTTATTTATTATCAGAATGTAAAATCTTATACTTTCGGAATATTAACTCAAGTAGGAGCTGCACGAAATGCGTAAATTTTGTTAGATAAAATCATATTTATGATTTATATTGTATAATTAATGTTTAATTTCATTATTAGTTGTATTAGCGTAGATGGTACTCAAATTACCTGCAAATATAGCAACTCAGACCTCAGTCCAATGTTAGACCTTGGAGTGTATTTATTAGTTTGTTTTGGCAAGACTTTTACCAACTGACTTTTACACGTTTATTAGTAATTCTAGTATTATAAATATTGTCACGGCAGCGGGCATAAAAGTTTCAACGCAGACACATAAGAGACGGCGGATAGCGTTTCACGGTAATAAATAGCTTGCATAAGCAGTTAACGATAGCCCACCCTCCCACCCACCCACCCACCCACCCACCCATCCATCCATCCATCCATCCATCCATCCATCCATCCATCCATCCATCCATCCCTCCATCCCTCCCTCCCTCCCTCCCTCCCTCCCTCCCTCCATCCATCCATGACTCAAGGGTCTTAGGTACATAAAATGAATGACGTGTTGAAGCAGATGAGTATGGATCATTCTTGGATAAATGCAGAGTATGGATATAGAGGCTTCTGGAAAGAAGTTAAGCTAAGATCAGAAGATATTGATAGACCAGACATTTTCGCCAATACAAGTGACTATATATGACGATAGTTTATTCTGCATCTCTGGATCAGTAGGCGCATCTGTAATTCTTAAGCGATGAGTTCCTTTTCTTTCCGAAGGTCGTAGTAACGGTATTGATAAAGTTAATATTACAACTGTAGAAGAATGGTCAAATAATACCTTTGCTGTTCAAAGATGGAAATCTAATTCCTCAATAGCATTTCTAAGCACTTTGATACAGTTCCAAATACTATTAGTAGAGTCTTTACAACCAGCGTTAGATGTCACGATGAACTATTTCTTTTGTTGCGCTCTTGCTACTTAAGCATTTTTGATGCACACACAAAAATTTTCCGTACAAACCCGGGGAATTAAATGCACGTCTTACTAATAAGACATTCTTAAGCAGGAGAACTAAATATTTTAAAACATTTAACTTCTTATCATATTACGTTGTCATGGTTACACCATTACCTACTTTACATTATTTCTTTGTCATATTATTAAAACTAATCTCTTTGACCATTCTTAACAAAACATGAAGTCTCCAAAATAACTGCTACAACGCCTTACTGCGGTACAGAGAGTCTGCTACTTCTGAAAATGTAGGGATTTATACTGAATTTTGGACAAGCTACCCCACATATTAAACAATTAATATGCAATATGTAACAAATAAATGGTACTGAATGAAAACTTAGTTTTCATTGCAATAAAAGCTTTACAGATACCAGACGTTAATTAAGTATGTTTAAGCTTTCAGGTTCGCCTATAAACAGATAACGAAGTCGAAGAGGTAGACCTCAGGCTATAGACGAATACTTTAAACCTGGTCGCTATTTGATGACTTCCTTACTTTGCATGGTCTATAGATAACAAAAACAAACGATGACTACATCTAATATGACAAAAGTAAAAGTAAAAGTATTGACATATATATATATATATATATATATATATATATATATATCTGTGTGCATGCATTTTCTCTTACAGTTTGCCACTTTGCCAGTTATCCAGAATAAGGAACACTTATGAAGCTTACCTGCAAACTTAGTATATGCATGCCGTATGTTATGAACAGGCTCTAGATGAATCCTCTTAGTGGAAATTTTTAGAGCAGTTTTTAGAGAAAATCATAATTTTTAAAAGGTTTTAATTTTTGTGTGGTATTTTAATATTTTTGTGAAAAGTCTTCACGTGTATAAATTTGGTATTTAACAGACCTTTTAGTTTTGAGTCTTGCTGGAAAAAGTATTTTTCACCTGGTGCCAAAATATCTATATTAAGTTCCAGTTTGATATTTCATTTTTCTACTAAAAGCAACTCTTCCTCTACCTATTATGTTTAATACGGTACAGAAAATATTATTTAACGCTAAAATAACGTCCAACGAAGAAACCGGTACAAACCTGCAGTTCAAATATCCCGTGTGTTCCCTCCGACAACAGCGACACGCAGTGGAAATTTCTTTAGCTTTCTTTTTTCTTTTTTTCGGCTGTGGTGTACTCAGCTATCGTTGAGAAGATGACGGCGCCGGTGGAATAGAGGATGCCTTCCCCCAGGGATGCAGGGGGCAGAGCACCTGCCCTGTGTAGTGATTGTGCCCTCCAAAAGAGGCATAACAGTGATGGCGGCAGCGGAGGTCATGCTGTGTGACAACCGAGGTGAGGCAGGAGGTACCACAGTAGTTGCACCTCGGTTCAGCTGCGCAGAATTCTGCTGTATATCCGTAGGCGCAGGAGCGGTGGCATGGAGCTCGTTGAGTCTGTCGGCTGGCCTCGGTCCTCTGCACCTGTGGCCGGTAACCAGGGCAGGTTCCAGATCTGCGGTGCTGGCTAGCTCCACTCTGACCCTCGGTGTCGGGCTCTGGGCTGATGTGAAGCGGTGTACCCTTGTAGCTGAAGGCCACTGATGCTGCGCACGAAGCATGCTTGTAGGTCCTGGGACACTCCCTTCACCCCTATACTGGTACGATGTGTGGTTGGTGTCAGCTGACGGCTAACTGCCGATGTGAGCTGTCCTGCTCTCGGCTAAGAGGCAAGGTCAGGTGCTGACTGTGGTGCCCTCGCAGCTGTGTTTGGATGGTGGTTGCGTAGCGGCGGCTCGTTGGCAGCCGCTGTTGACTGACTTGCTTCCAGCTGGGAAGCAGAGCCAGGATCTGGTAGAGACTGTGGCGAGCTAAGCTCCTCTCCGGTTGTTCCCTGCTTAGTGGCAGTAGTCTTCTTGACTCGAACCTCTTTGTTGCGGTGATGTTGACTGCTAGGACTCTCTAGGAGTTGGCTGGGCAGCTAGCGGGCTTCCAGAGGGGAAGCGGGCTTCAGTGAAGAGCTACTTGCCCAGAACTTCTCGGTCAGCTCCGTGGGAGGCTTCCTTCCAGCCACCGTTAGTGGCGGAGAGGCGGGAGACGGTGCCCGAGAGCTGGCAGGCGATGGCTGCTCTGGTTGGCTGGTCTTCTTGCCTTTAGCTGCGTTTTTCTTTGCCATTCTGCGTAAGTCGGCGTTGTCTCCTCAAGGTGATGTTTACTCCTCAGTCTCCTTATTAAAATAAATTATTATTCCCTTGTACTAATTAGTAATCCTTTTAATATGCCATTAAATGCATATTCAACTTTAATTTTACAAAGCTGACTTTGTCGCAATCTTCGAAAACGAAGTTTAAATTAATTGCTAGCGTATATTACTATATTACTTAATTATAACATAATATTTAGAAAAGAGGCCAGTTTTGAATGTCTTAAACCAACACTGCCTTCAACACATTTTGTTTATTAACATGTATGATAAGAACCTTTCTTCCGTTATGTTATGTAAATGAAAATTTTTCAAATAAGTGCATTCAACAGATCCGTAAAGTTCTAAATTTTTCAACATCAGACATATTTGAATGAATGTATGAATTACAATAGCTAAAAACGCCAGTATATATATATACATATATCCGTTTTGGAATGGTTCCATGTTTAGTTATAATTACTTTTTTCTTCGACGTTTGTGTATATACGTTCTTAGCTATTCTTAGTACTGGAGAAATAACACGCACTAAAATATATGCTAAACCTAAAGAGTAGAGTTATGTAACTTATAAAGATTTATAAATATTTGTATCTATTTTTTCTCGGTATAAAATGTTGCAGCTAGTGCCATCTGTGGCCAGCAAAACAAGGTTGAACTTGAACTTACATTTTTGTGAGCCAACATGTTTTCCTTGACGGAAATGTGTAAACTAAAATATTGCCTGGTACGTAGCAGTTTTTAAAAGTATCTTCAAGTATTTACACTTACACTACATTCTCAAGTCACTCATTCACGATGGCTCATCTTTGCAACTCCTCGGAATTTAATATACCGCTTTACAGAAGTAGTCTCAGTGTCCATTTCCTAGTAGGCACAACAGGTATACAGGATATATTAAATATCTTGCACTGTGGTTTTCCTCTCTGGATACAACATAATGCGCCTCCTTAACATTTCGCAGATCTAATAGGTCATCGGCAAATGTAAGCAACCTTTTTTAAACGGATGTGGTTATTCCTTTTCATATCTCATGGCGAAGGAAAGATTGCGGAATTTAAAAGACATACATATCATCAGTATGTTAAATAGTTTAAAATTCCCCAAAGCCAGCCACGTACTGATATAATTTTAGTAAATTTTAGCAAATACTTACAAAATTGTGTACCGTTTTCTACGGGTATCAATAATATTAAAACTATCTGTGAAAGCAGTGGGGAGGTTTGGGCAGGTAAAGGCACCAAAACATACTAAACACTTTACAACAAGCTTTATTATTCTAAATAATTGAAAACTTAGAAATTTTCAAAAACGTAACTTTGACACTGATCAGAGAGTGCTTTTTACAATTTCTTTTAGTATTTATATTTGTGCACCAACCCAGTGAAATATTCATAATAATTCACAGAACATGGGAAGAAAAATTGGAAAATTTAATCGAATTGTATGTCGGAAAATGGCTAACTCATTAAAAATATACTTGAAAGATTTGTAGTGTTTAAACCGGACATACATTGTTTGTGTAGGTACTAATATTTTTTCTATCTGCTACAGCGTACCAGATATACAGTTCGTTTGGAACAAAGAGCTTGAAAATAATTAAAGTTAGACGTCTCAATTACCGTTAGTAATTTAAAATGGATGAGCACCAGTTTTCACCCTCTGAAGTGTTTGTATTTAAATTTGAGGCTATTTTTTGGTTTCCTTTTCGGCCCATGCTGCTGAAAGTTGCGCAAGCACATGCACTCACAAAGGGGGAGAGGGAGAGGAGAAAAAGATGGAGTCTTAGAGAGATTCTGAAAAAAGCAATATTTAGACTCATAAGGCCACAAGACCCTCGTTTCCTTTGTAATTTCTACAGTCACTTCTATTGGTGTGCTACATAGTTCAGTTATTTGTATTTACATTGGTGTAAAAACGTTGTACGTATTTGACTGTAAAAAATATATCCCTCATTTAAAAATTCAGACCTGTAATAGCGATTTATGCGTGGACAGCTAAAGAGGTCAAAAGGCATTTCATGTAGTAAATGAGACATAGGTAAATTTGTTGTGAAGGAATTTCTGTTACATCCCTGTTGGTTTTCCCACTTTACAAGCTCAGAAAATGGTGAACATCACATGTTATGCGTGACCACTCTTATTTAATCTCTGATATATTTCGTGCTTCACTTTGTTATTTAATTTACTATTATTCGTTTAATGCAACCTGAGAAGTCTGGGCTGGCAGAGCATTGTTTTCATAACGACCATAGAGCCAACTTTTGGGAGACGACCATCTTGGCAAAATGCTACAGTTCCTGGGAGCAGAGAATTAGGGAGGCTTTGGACATTTACTACGAGAGGAGCACGCTTAATCGTGATGCTGGATTTCGGTTCAGCTCCTCTTAAGAGCCGGCCTTCAAAAGGAAATCCGTCGATTTAAGAATCACCGATGAATACAGCTTGCTGATCAAGTTAAGTATTTACGTTTCCTTGACCCAATTAATTTTCTATACTCACGCCATTTCCTGACCTGGCATTTAATTTATTGAAAACAGTCTTTTGTTCAGTAACTCGAATTTTAATGGTGTTTTGTTTTTGTCTTTGTATGTGTTGTCCTGCGCCTTGCCGTAGCGTGCTAAGGAAGCATGCTTTGTTCCCTGGTCAAGGAAAGCGCCCCGGGTTCGTTCCCACCCATGTGGTGGGGATTTTAGGTCCCGGGTATAGGACCGGCGCCCACTCAGCATCGTGAGGAAAGTGAGGAGCTTACGCTAGCTAAACGGCCCTGGTCACGAAAATCAACGTTCCGGCTGGGGGATGCAGAGATGCTGACCAATTTGGTCCCCCTATCGGTTGGATCATCGCCCACATCTTCCGTACGTTAGTGGGCGTGAGGCCGGCAGTCGGGTTGGTAGGCGCTGGCTCTCTAAGGGCTGTCGTGCAAGTGGTTAAGCTTAACTTTATATTTTTGTGTTATATCCAGTGATTCGTTTGCGGTTATAACATTTTATAAGTATCCTGTTGATGGGAGAAATGCACACTACCGAAACGTATATTTGCAATCGTCTTTTCACCTGGCTTGCTTCCCGAGAACAACTTGAGCATATTCGTCGCCAGGAAAGCTTTAGGTCTTATTTTATAAATTTCCCTTTATTATTGACTGTAAGTGCTTTAGTTTAACCTTTGATAGCACCTTTTGTGATGTTATAGTTTGTTGAATTTCCAGATATTTTCCTTAGAACCATTGACAACTGTGAGGTTTGCTTCAAACTAGAATTCATGTAAAATCTGCTGTAAAAACTCTGCCAACTTCCACAAGTGTCTCTGAGCTTATCGTCAGCGTATTAAACATATTTGTGGTTGGGCACGCAACAGAAGATTTGGAGCCTACCAGCAGCAGAGATAGACGGATGAGCGTTCACAATATTTAAGAACTTTACACATTATTATACAGATTGTAGTTGTGTTGCTTCATTAAATAATACTAACAATACTAACAATACCAACAATACCAGCATTACCAATATTACCAACAATACCAACATTACCCACAATACCAACATTAACAACAATACCAAAATTACCAACAATATCAACAATACCAACAATACCAACAATACCAACAGTACCAACAATACCAACAATACCAAAAATAACAGCAATACCAACAATACCAACAATACCAACAATACCAACAACGCCAACAATTCTAACAACACTAACAACACTAACAGCACTAACAAACCTAACAAACCTAACAACACTAACACTAACAACACTAAAAACACTAAAAACACTAACACTAACAATACTAACATCACTAACAACACTAACAATAATAACAATACTAACAATACTAATACTAACACTAATAATACTAATACTAATAATACTAATACTAATAATACTAGTACTAATACTAATACTAATACTTATAATACTAATACTAATAATACTAATACTAATAATACTAATACTAATACCAATACTAATATTACTAATAATACTAATAATACTAATAACACTAATAATACTAATAATACTTATAATCATCATCATCATCATTATCATCATAATCATCATCATAATCATCATAATCATCACAATCATCAATACACAATCATCATAATCACAATCATCATAATCATAATAATCATAAACAGAATAATCATAATCATATTAATCATAATCATAATAATAATCATCATAATCATAATCGTCATAATCATGATCATCATCATCATCATAATTATAGTCATAATCATCATCATAATCAACATAATAATCATAATCATAGTCATCATAATAATCATAATCATCATAATAATCATAATCAACAAAGCCATTACAAAAAACTTCTACATGCGTGTTTTCGTGGAAATGAACTGTATACCTCATAGCCGTGCAGCAGCACCATTCAGAGTACTTAAACCTTTGAAGAATAGTGAGTTGAGAATGTATGATGAATATAAAACACTCAATGTCAGTCAAAATATAGAAAGCGGACGCTCTGTTAGTTATATGGATTGCCCGGTCGGATGTACAATGTTTTTATCCATCAGGCGCTGTTGCCCATAGATGGCTCTACTTGTAATACCTTAAATATTGAATAAAAATTTTTAGTTATATATGACATTTTTTTATTAAATTGCAATTATGTTATTTTTTATGTCTTAGATTTAATTGCAGCGTTTGGAGTGAAGGTACAGTCCATCTGTTGTGCATAATGAGAGTATACTGAACGGACAAATAATTGTGAATGGGAAAGGAAGTGGCTACAACTAAGTATATCTCTGGGCATTTGTGCCAGAAAAAATCATTGACCGCTTAAATACAGAAACGAAAGACATTTTAACAGTCAGTTTGGAAAACCCTAGTTATTGTCGACTGAATGTTCCACCTATATTCAATACATTCTCTTAGTGCTGTAAAGTACATTAAAACTAAGAAGCTCTTCTCGTTCATTGGGATAAACATGAGTTCGAAATGTCATTTGGCACTGTTTATTTGCTCAATACTTTTGGGATTTAATATCCACTTTTACAAGCTTCACCACCTGCTCAGTGTCATTCTTTTTAAAATGTTCTGAATTTCATCGCATGATACTCTGTTCCTACTGCGACAAATTATTATTCAGCATACCATGTACTTATAGTAGTAGAGATGACGTATAAGCAAATAACTTTTATTACTTATTTTCGGTTTGTATTCATTCAAGCATTCTGCACCTTTTAAGTGGTGACAGAGAGAGCACTCGCAATATCACGGTTCTTATATTTTCTTGAAGACACGATGGCAGCAGGTGCATACTGTGGTCTAATCCTTTAGTAGGTGTAGACTATGTGTTGGCTATAATATTTAATATTCATTGTAGACCTAGAAGTTTATGAAACTGCAGAATGGTGTCACATTTGACTGCAATATAAGTACATACGGGTAATTTACACCTAGTAAAACTGTTTTTGAAAAAAAATACTGTGCTTTAACGAGAGCTAAAATTTCATTTGAGTAACATTTTACCTATAATACATCGCTTAACTCGTCCAAAGCTTGATTGCTGCAGTAGGTGTGTACATTATTTTGTATTTTTAACACTCTTTAGAGATAGTCTGTTGCATATATAAACACACAAGTATCTGTATTTGTAAATTCTTTTTGTGATACCACATTGTCTCCAAACGGATTTCCGCTTATCAAACGATTTCGAACATATTCGGTAGAATTCAGTACCTTCGTTAAAATCAGCTATATTAAGGAAATCATTTAGTAATATTTTATAAAATAAAAACGTTACGAATTGTTTTATTTTTGTGTAGAGAATGCTCTAGAAAGCTACTTGTCGAATGGTTACAACATGCTGAACTTACGTACAATGTTTGCAATCTCAGCAACGCCTTCTTTGGGTTTTTCTGTTCAATTAGATTCCCTGACCTTTTTCTGAAGGTCTTTGCTGCTTGGTGCAGGTCCTAAAACTTCGCACTTTTATTGAAACTGAGGATAAAGTTTTTGTTGAAATTCAATATTGAACATAAGTGGTTAGAATTGATACCAAAAGAGGATTTAAACGACTGGTTTGTCTTTCTGACGATATAATTTAAATATTTGTATTTACTTTGAGATAAGAAACTTGGCAAGGCTTTTGCACCGATAAGCCTTCCGCAAGACCCGGCCATGATATAATTGCGGATATCACATTGCATTTTAATAGTTGAATGTTTAATAATTTACAGCGTAATTACTGACACTCAGCGTAAGCCAAGTATTCGTTATGTATTTCGTGAAATACTCACCAAGATAACAATTTTCAGTACAGAAACAGGATTAAGTTAAACACAGAAGATCACATTGATCAGATATGGAAATTCCTGTTGAAAAAATCCTTAGTTTCATCCCCATACTTACACACCGTTGCAAAGCATTGCTGGTGGTGCCTTTACAGAGCATTCAAGAATTGCAGTGACTCATAGTGGTAATGTGGGTGACTAAAATAAGGAGATTATTGAGTGCTTAAAGAAGTATAAATACGTAGCGTGCTAGGCGTCTCGGTTTCTATACCCGGCCGTGGGAATGTGGATTTTTCTCCGACTAAGGTAAATCTTCATCATCTCGAGTCTGGAAGTAAGAATGAGAGTGCGCATGTATGCGTGACCTAAAGATTGAACCCAACGAATACGAGTTAAACACTTCGAAATATTCCAAAGGAGAACGGCAGCCGCTTTGTCCATTGGAATTAAAGCTGTGGTGTTAACGGAATACAAAAAGGAGCAAGGTAGCTGGTCAACACCCACTGAAGATGGTCTAAACCAGACCGAAAAGCGCTTATGGAGATATGGAGAACATCTTATCTGAGTGAGTAATCTCAAAAACTGCTTGACAACTACTCATTTTCTATATAAAAGATATCTCATTTTTCATAACTTGACAATATCTTCTGTAAAAGGAGTATTAATTGTCCATTAAAACGAGGTTTTGGTATGGCGGATTTGTAGGAAAACTTTAATCTGATTTGACTACGCAGGTTTATAGGAAATAAAGTTCTAGTGCCCATCTAATGCACAAAATAGTGTTTAGAAGATTCTATTTTGATGCGTTGTTGCCTGCGGACACTATGATTCATAACCAAAGTTTCGAATAAATACTAAATAGCGGTCATATGTGTTCACTGTCGCTGAGAAACTCTACTAGCCAAACTCCAAAAACTATATCTTCTTAATGCAAAAGTTAAAGTTGGTACTTTATTTTTCCTGAAATATCCCTTAAAGATTTAATCAAAATGCAATACTTTAATATTTACACGACAAGCAATCAATATAACCGCAATTACCTGGCGATAGACTGTGGATTCCGCTTCATTCTGAATGGTTGTTCAAAGTTTATAATGAGCAAACCATGACATATCTACAAGTGTATTAGTAGTTCACCTATTTATTATCCAACTTCTTTTGTTATTCTTACTTAACACAAAGGTATATATGGAATATAAATTACAAATTTATTAGTATAATACAATTTACAAAAATATAATAAAGTTCCATATCAAGCTGACAAACAGTAAACATTAAGATGAATTACTTAGCTTAAGAAACATTTTGTTTAAGAAAGCGATGTGATATTGATAGGTTTTTTTAATTCATCAGAATATGTGTAAGTGGTTTTGAGAAAGTGTAACCTAAGGATTGCAGCATTCAAATAAAATGTGAGGGACATCTTAGAGATGATTGACACAAATACAGTGAGACGTGGATTTGATTTTGAATCGAAATAAATAATGTCGCAAACCCGAATCTACGGTCGCGCAGTTTTTGAGACAAAGGGGGCTGATAGGCGGGCAGTGTGAAACCCAAGTGCCGGCAGACAAGATAACAAGCAGACAAAGATCTGCCGAAACCTGAAATAAATAGAAATTTCCAGTTACTTCTGGACTGATAGAGATAATTCTTTTTCTGCTTTATTTTAGAATGATCTAGAAGTTATCAGGAGATACATAAGCGATTGAGACACGCTAGCCGGCAGTTGTAAACAAAGTTAGTTGCAAGTAGTGAAACTGTGTCGTGAAACGAGAGACAGCTGGAAGTGTTATTGTAACGAGAGCTAATGATGTAATCTGCTGTCACTGTTATTTTCATCGACCTTGGTAGACTGATGATGTACTTAACGTAATGCTGCTGTAAACTATAAGAGTATCTCTACGAAATTAAAGGCGATTTTTAAATTCTGCAACTCGGCCTTTTAAATATACGAACCCACAAAATCACAATTGGTGTCAGGAAGCGGGACGACGACAGCATCACCGAGAAGATGTAAGAAATGAAGATCGAACTAACAACGAAGACTGAAGCTGCAAATAGCAACTTGGCCGCGACGATGACCACGAAGATGACCGACACCAGGAAGATCAGCCGGAGGAACCAGTAAGGACCGGCGTGGCGAGGAGCACATCGGCGCCAAGACCACCTTCCCCTCGAGGGACATTGCGCGCCATCAGCCGACGTTTGGATGATAGTTTCATCGCGGACTGTTGGGTCAGAAAGAAGCCGTGCCGCGTACTCGTAGACATCGGGGCAGCCGTGACTACTATCAGACGTGACGTGGCCAAGGTTTTGCAATCCGGGAAAAAACGCCGATCGTACCAGCTAGTGACGGCATCGGGCGACACCTAGACCGTGAAGAGGGAGGCATTGCGGCAGTTGACCTTGGGACGTAGTGCCGTGCGTTAGTGGTGTTCCTTGCGGAGGTGGCCAAAGATGTGATACTGGGACTGAATGCCCTCGGAAGCCACGAGGCGACGGTCGACGACGGCAGAATTACAGCGGCTAAATAGAAAAGCGTTTATACTCCGGCAACAGGAAGAACGCCTTTGAATCTGCAGGGTCATCTTGAAGGAAGGCGTGAGTCCGCGCGAGTAAGTAGGTGTTGGTGACAGCGCGACTGGAAGAACAGCGAATGAAGAACATTGTTGCCGTGCCGAGAGAGGCCAATGTGGCTGCTGAACACAGCGTACATCGATCACGATGTCCAGGCCAGAACGGAGATGGGGACGTGCGAGCCCGTCGTCATCGGGACCGCAATCGACAAGACAGAGGTGCCGCTTCCAACGCAACACCTGGGGTCCCAGCTGAAAGGCTAATAGGAGATAGCGACCGATCTCCTGACCTGATCTGAGCTCGAGAAGTTTCGACAACTGCTGAGAATATACCAGCGCGTCTTCAGGCAAGGGAGGGAGGAAGATTTTTTGTCACACGGCGAGAGTTACTGGCGGTAATAAAGGCCTTGGAGCACTTCCAAAATTACCTGTACGGTCAGCAATTCCACCTGAAGACCGACCACTTCGCCCTAACTTACCTACTGAGCTTTAGAAACCTGGAGGGCCCGACAGCCCGTTGGGTTCAGAGGCTGCATGAGTACGACTTCGCCTCCGGATATCGTAGTGAGAAGAACCACGGTAACGCAAATGCCATATCTAGAGGACCATGCCCAGAGGAGCAAACTTGAAAAACAAAATTGTTTAAATTGCAGAAATGATACCCGAGGACATAAATAACCAATTATTTAAAGAAGGAATCTTGCACATTCTCTCCTTACTAAATGTAATTCTTTGCAATAATATGAATTTTCAAATATTCTTCTCATATGTTTAGGAAATGACAGACGTCTAATAAGATACTGCTATCCAACCATATTTTCGATAGGGCACCTTTTGAGCCACTCTGATGCCAACAAATGAATTTATCAGAACTGCTAGATGTATGTTTTCGTGCACATGAACCGTTTATCTCATAAGCGTGCAGCAGCACCCGTCAGAGTTATTAAACCGTTGTAGAAAAGTGAGTTGAGAATGAATTATGAAGATAATACAGTCAACGTCAGTCAAAATATAGAAAGCAGACGCTGAAATAGTTATATGGATTGCCCGGTATGAGGCACCATATTTTCATCTATCAGGCGCTGTTGCCAATAGATGGCTCTACCTGTAATATCTTATAGATTGGATAAATATTTGTAGTGATACATAGATTTTGTATCACATTGCAGTTATGTTATTCTTTATGTTTTTGTTTTAATTGTAGCTTGTGACGTGTAGGTACAGACCATTTTTAATGTATAAAGAGAAAATACTGAAAGCACGAATAACTGTGTATGAGAAAGGAAATGCCTAAAACTAAGTATATCTGTGGGCATTTGGCACAAAGAAAAAATATCTTACAATAAAATAAAGCAACATATTTTTGTCTACTGAGTGTTCGTCCGCAATTCAGCGCTTTGCCTTTGTGATGTAAAATATATTAAAACAAAGAAACTCTTCTCATTCATTTAGCTGAACATGATTTCGAAATGTTGTTTGTCACGGTTTATTTACTCATCACTTTTGTGATTTAATATCCACTTATTCAACTTCAATACATGCTCAGTGTCGGTCTCTTAAAAATGTTCTGAATTTCATCGCATGACACTCTGTTCTTACTTCAAAAATTTAATATTCAGGGTAGCGTGTACTTATAGCAGTAGAGATAACGTATAAGCAAACACTTTTTTGTTTTTATTTTCCATTCGTATACATTTAGGCATCCTACATCTTTTAAGAGGTGACAGGGAGAGAACTCGTAATATCGCGGTTCCATATATAAGCAAACAAGTATCAGTATCTGTAAATTCTTTTTGTGACAGCTCATTGTCTCCAAACGGATTTCCGCTTATCAAACGATTTCGAACATATTCGTTATAATTTAGTACCTTTGTTAAAATCAGCTATTTTAATGAATTCATTTAGTAATAATTTATAAAATAAAACCGTTATGAATTATTTTATTTTGTGTAGCAACTTGGCCAAGACGATGACCACGAAGATGACCGACACCAGGAAGATCAGTCGGAGGAACCAGTAAGGAACGGCGTCGCGAGGAGCACTTCGGCGCAATCGCCAACATCCCTTCGAGTAACACTGCGCGCCATCAGCCGACGTATGGATGACAGCCACATCGAGGATGGTTGGGTCAGAGGGAAGCCGCGCCGCGTACTCGTAGACGTCGGGGCAGCGGTGACCATGATCAGACGTGACGTGGCCAAGGGTATGCCGTCGAGGAAACCAAGCCGATCATACCAGGAAGGAAGACGTGGGTCCCCGCGAGAAAGTAGGTGATGGTGACGGCTTGACTGGAAGGACAGCGAATGAAGAACATTGTTGCCGTGCCGGGAGAGGTCAGTGCGGCTGCTTAACCAAGCATACATCGATCACGACGTCCAGGCCGGAACGGAGATGGGGACGTGTGAGCCCGCGTTCATCGTGACCGCAATCAACAAGACACAGGAACCTGTGCCAACGGGGTCCCAGCTGGAAGGCATAAAAGAGAGGACGGCCGATTACCTGACCGCAGAACAGCTCGAGAAGGTTCGACAACTGCTGAGAACATATCAGCGCGTCTTCATTCAAGGGAGGGAAGAAATATTGTGTCACCCGGCGAGAGTTACTGGCGCTAGTAAAGGCCATGGATCACTTCCACAAGTACCTCTACGGTCAGGCATTCCATCTGAGGACAGGCCACTCCGCCCAAACCTGGTTACTGAGCTTTAGAAACCTGGAGGGCCCGACAGCACGTGGGGTTCAGAGGCTGCAGGAGTTCGACTTCGCCTCTGGATATCTTATTGGGAAGAACCACGGTAACGCAAACGCTATGTCCCGAAGAACCTGCCTAGAGGAGAAAAATTGAAAAACAATTTTGTTTAAGTTGCAGAAATGGTACCGAAGTAGAGAATTTTCCAGCTATTTAAAAGAAGGAATCTTGCACATTCTCTACTTACTAAATGAAAGGCTTAGCATTATATGAATTTACAAACATCCTTCTTATGTTTTTAGAAAATGACAGATGTGTGAGAAGGTTCTGTTACCCAACCAGATATTCGATAGGGCAACTACTGAGACACCTTGATGCCCCCAAAGGAATTAACTAAAGCTGCTACATGTGTGTTTTTTCGTGTACATGAATCGTTTATCTCATAACCGTGCAGCACCTTCCGTCAAAGTAATTAAACCTATGTAGAAACGTGAGCTGAGAATGTATTATGAATATAATACACTCAATGTCAGTCAAAATACAGAAAGCAGACGCTCAACTGCCCGGTTGTGCCCGGTCGGAGGCACAATGTTTTCATCTATCATTGCAGTTGCCAATAGATGGCCCTACCTGCAATATCTTATAGCTTGGATAAATATTTGTAGTTATATTCAAGAATTTGTATCAAATTGCAGTTACGTTATTCCTTATGTTTTAGATTTAATTGCAGCTTGTGACGTGAAGGTACAGAACATCCTTAATGTTTAATGAGACAATATTGTACGGACAAATAATTGGTATGGGAAAGGAAGTGCCTACAACTAAGTATATTTCTGGTTATTTGTCCCACAGAAAATCATTGACCATTTAAATTCAAGTGTTTTTTCAGAAAATTTCTAAACAGTTATTTTGTATAAATAGCTAACAATACGAATCTGCGACATACGTAATTTGGACTGAGTGTTCCTCTTCAATTCAGTGCTTTGTCTTAGTGCTGTAAAATATATTAAAGCTAAGAAATCCTACTCGTACATTGAGGTGAACATGTTTTCGAAAGGTCGTTTTCCACGCTTTATTTACTCATCACTTCTGAGATTTAATATCCACTTATACAAGCTTCGCTACCTGCTCAGTGTCGTTCTTTCAAAAATGTTCTGAATTTCAAACGCATGACACTCTCTTCTTACTTCAACAAACTATTATTCAGGGTACCGTGTACCTGTAGTAGTAGAGTTAACGTATACGCAAACCCTTTTTTTGTTTTTATTTTCGGTCCGTATTCATTTAAGCATTGTGCATCTTTCAAGTGGTCACAGGGAGAGAACACGTAATTTCTCGGTTCCATATATAAACAAACAAGTATCTTAATCTGCAGATTTTTTTGACACCACACTGTCTCCAAACGAATTTCCGATTATCAAACGATTTCCAACATACTGAGTGACATTTAATACCTTTGTTAAAATCAGATACTGCAATAAAATCATTTAGTAATATTTTATAAAACAAAACCGTTATGAACTGTTTTATTTTTGTGTCGAGAATGCTCTAGACAGCAACATTTCGAATCGTTGCAACATGCTGAACCTTAATGGAAAGTTTTCAACTTCAGCAACGCCATCTTTGGGTTTTTCTGTTCATTTAGATTCCCTGACCTTTCTTAGAATTTCTTTCCTTCTTGGCGCAGGGTCCTAATATTCTGCACTTTTGTTGAAATTGTGGTAAAAGTTTTTGGTGGAATGTAATTCTTACCATAAGTGGTTAGCATTGCTACTAAAAGAGGATTTAAACGACCGGTTCGTCTTTCTGACGATCTAATTTATATATTTGTATATACTTTGAGATCAGGAACTTCTCAAGGGTTTTGAAGCGATAAGCCTTCAGCAACTGCCAGCTATTATGTAATTGCGGATATTAGATTGGATTTTAATACTTAAATGTTTAGTAATTTACAGTTTAATTACTGAACCTCAAATTAAACCAAGTATTCGTTTGTATCTTGTGAAAGACTCGCCGAGATGACATTTTGTAGGACACAAACAGGATTAAGCTTACTACAAAAAGATCACATTGAACAGATATGGTAGTTCCTATTGAGAAAATTCTTATTTTCATCCCCATAGTTATAGATCGTCCCAAAGCAGTGCTGGTTGTACCTTTACGAAACATACAGGAATTACAGTGACTCATAGTGGTAATGTGGGTTACTAAAATCAGGAGATTATTGAGTGCTTAAAGAAGTATAAAAGTGTAGCGTGCTAGGCGTCTCGGTTTCGGTTCCGGGACGTGGGGATGTGGATTATTCTCCGACCAAGGTAAATCCTCATCTTCTCGAGTCTGGAAGTATGAATGAGAGTGCGAATGTATGCGTGATATAATGATTGAACCCAAAGGAGTATTAAGTGTCCAGAAAAGGATATTTTGGTATGGGGGATTTGTTCTGCCTGTACCCGTGCCCGCTTCGGTAGCGTAGATGGTAGCTTGTCTGTCTCACGTTCAGGAGGTCCCGAGTTGGAATATTGGACAGGGTGAGTTCCCTGGATAAGGTTTTTCCGGGGTTTTCCCTTATCCTACAAGACGAATGTCGGGTAACTCTAAGCTCCTTGGACCCTCGACTTATTTGAGCATTATTTCACCCAATTCATCACCGAACGATAGGACTTAACTTTGGAGGACGCAAATTACAAAAATGCACATTCTCTGTAAACGCGTAGTCTTTTACGTTATAAATGAAGTATACAGACTTGAGTCTGTAGAGCCCAGTGTTCATTCCTTTTTAAGGATAGCCATGACTCACCGAAGCTTGTTAATTCTGTATTTTACTAGGAAATATCAAATTGGAAGAATGTAGGTTTATCAGTTTATTCGAATGCATGTCTGCCTTAGATATACTTCCGCTGCTAGGCGTTATTATTAATATTGGAATCTGACTTCACATATTCACCAAATATGTTGGCTTTGAGCCCGCTACACATCAAAGGAAAGATTTATAGAAAAATGTCAGGGAGTGCAAGTGTGCAGCAAAATAAAAAAAACAATGTTCCTAAAATTCCAGAATTGGTACCCAAGTACAGCATTTTCCTGTGACTTTAAGGAAGGAAACCGTCACATTCTCTCCTTAGTTAATTAAAAGCTTTGAAATAATATGAATTTGCTAATATTCTTCCCACGATTATTATGAAAATGCCAGATGTCTAAGAAGGTACCATGAGCCAACCAGATTTTCGAAAGGGCACTTTAGAGACACTCTGATGTCACCAAAAAAATTTACAGAAACAGCTATATTTGTGTTTTCGTGTACATGAACGGTATATCTCATAACCGTGAAGCAGCACCCGTCAGAGTAGTTAAACCTTTGCAGAAAAGTGAGTTGAGAATGTATTATGAGCATAATACACTGAATGTCAGACAAAATACAGAGTTCAGTTATATGGATTGCCCGGTGGGATGTACAGTGGTTTCCACTATCAGCCGCTGTCGCCCATAGATGACTCTACCTGTAATATCTTATAGCTTGGATTAATATTTGTTGTTATACATAAGATTTTGTATCAAATTGTATTTATGTTATTTTATATGTTTTAGTTTTAATTGAGCTTTGTGACTTGAAAACACAGACCATCTGTAATGTATAATGAGAGAATACGGAACGGACTAATAATTGTGTATGGGAAAGAAAGTGCCCACAACTAAGTATATCTCAAGGCATTTGTGCCAGAAAAAACCATTGAGCGGTTGAATTCGGAGAAATGACATGCGAAAGAGTTATAAGCAGTTTTTTGGAAAAATAATAAATAGTAGGGTTATACGACCTAGTTAATGTCCAATGAGTGTTCCTGCTCTAATCCGTACATTGTGTTGGTGCTGTAAACTATATCAATATTAAGAAGCTTTTCTCGTCCATTGAGATGAACGTGAGTCTGGAAGTATGAATGATTGTGCGAATGTATGCGTGATCTGAAGATGGAACCCAAGGAATATGAGTTAAACAATTCGAAATATTCCAAAGAAGAGCGACAGGTGCTTAGATTATTGAAGTTAAAGGCGGGAGATAAACGGAATACAAAAAGGAGTATTAAGTGTCCATTAAAACGATATTTTGGTATGGGGGAGTTGCAGGAGAACTTTGGCTACGGACTTTCATAGAAAATAAAGTTCTAATGCCCATCTATTGGCAAAAATAGTACTTAGAAGATTCTATTTTGAGGCGTTGTTTCCTGCGGACAATATAACTCATAAACAAGGTTTCGAATAAATACTAAAAAGCGGTCATATATGTTCATAGTCGTTGAGAAAGTCTACTATCCAAACTCCAAAAACTATACTATCTTAAAGTAACAGTTTAAGTTGGTAATTGCTTTTTCTTGAAATATCCCTTAAAGATGTGATCAAAATGCAGTAGCTTATTATTTATATGATGAACTAAAAATATCGTTGGAATTTTCTGGCGATAGACTGTGGATTCCGCTACATTCTGAATGGTTGTTCAAATGTTATAACAAGCACATCATGACACATCAACAAGTCGATTAGTAGTTTATTTATTTATTATCAAATTTTTATTCCTATTTTACCAAAAGGGAAAGGAATATAGTTTACAAATTGTGTAAATATAATACAATTTACAAAAATATAATAAAGTTCCATGTCAAGCTGAGAAACAGTAAACAGCAAGATGAATCATTTAGCTTAAGAAATATTTTGTTTAAGAAAGCCATGAAATATTGATAAGTTTTGTAATTCATCAGAATATGTGTAAGTGGTTTTGAGAAAGTGTAACCTTAGGATTGAAGCAATAATTCATGTTCATATCTTTGAAAACAGAAATACGGGCAATCAAATACAGTGTGAGGGCATCTTGAAAATGATTGCAGCAAGTACAATGAGATGTGGATTTCATTCTGAATGCTATTAAGTAAGAAGAAAATTTGCCATGTCCAGTTCAGAATTGATTGGGAACATAGTTAGGATTAACGAATTTATAATTATGTTTACCAGAAACTGTTGAGAAATATAAATCCGTATTCAAAGCACCACAATCTCTTTTAACCAGTATTCATTCCATTCATTGATGATAATCTCCTTCAATGTTTGCCTCAAATAAGAAATGGGGCATGGAGTGTAAGTCTCTGGAACACTTGAAGTCGCAGCTCTATTTGCAAGCTCATCTACACGTTCATTTCCGGCAATCACCACGTGCCCTCTGACCCATCAAATGCAAAGAAGAGAACCACATAATAATTGCCTTCTTATTTCAGCTATAGGAAAACTGCACATTCTCTCCTTACTAAATGAAAAGCTCTTCAATAGCATGAATTTACAAATATTCTTCTCGCGATTTTTATGAAAATGGCAGATGTCTAATAATGTGCTTTCAGCCCACCAGATTTTCGAAGGGGCACATTTTGAGACACTCTGATGACACTAAAGGAATTTGAAAAGAGCTGCTACATATGTGTTATCGCATACATGTACGGTATATCTCATAACCGTGCTAGGCACCCTTATGAGTAATTATACCTTTGTAGAAAAGTGAGTTGAGAATATATGATGAATATAATACACTCAATGTCAGTCAAAATATAGAAAGCAGACACCCTGTTAGTTATATGCATTGCCTGCTCGGATATACAATATTCTCTTCTATCAGCGCTGTTGCCACAGATGGCTCTACCTGTAATATGCTATAGCTTGGATAAACATTTGTAGTTATACATAAGATTTTGTATCAAATTGTAAATATGTTATTTTTTATGTCTCATATTTATTTTCAGCTTTCGGTGTGAAGGTAAAGACCATCACTAATGTATAATGAGAGAATACTGAACGGACAAATAACTGTATACGGGAAAGGGAGTGCCTACAATTAAGTATATATCTGGGCATTTGAGCCAGAGAAAATCATTGAGCGGTTGAATGGTCCACCTTCTTTTGTAAAAGAGTTGTTGACGTTATTTTGGTATCACAAGTAATTATAAGGTACAGCGACATTTTTATTGTCGACTGAGTGCTCTTCCTGTAGTCAGTGCATTGTCTTAGTGCTGTCAATTATGTTAAAACTAAGGAACTCTTCTCTCTCTTTGAGATGAAGAAGATTTCGAAATTTCATTTTCCACGGTATATATACTCATCAATTTTGAGATTTAATATCCGTTTATACAAGCTTCACTGTCAGCTCAATATCGTTCTTTTAAAAATGCTCTGAATTTCATTGCATGACACAGTGTTCTTACTCCAACAAATTATTACATGGTAACTAGTACTTATAGTAGTAGAGATAGCAAACCCTTTTTTGATCTTTATTTTCGGTTTGTATTCATTTAAGGATTCTGCAACTTTTAAGTGGTGAGAGGGATCGGACTGGTTATTTCACGGTTCGTATATTTGCTTGAAGACACGATGGCAGCAGGTGCATAAGGTAATCAATTCCTTTAGTAGGTGTAGACTATGTGTTAGCTTTGATATTTAATATTCATTGGAGACCTAGTAGTTTATAAAACTGAGGTGCGGCGTCTCATTTGACTGCAACATAAGTACATATGGGTAATTTACATCTGTTCAAATTGTTTTTGACAAAAACTGTGTTTTAACAAGAGCGAAAGTTTTTGTTGATTAAGAGTTAAGTCACATTTCACCGCTTATCACGTTCAAAGCTTAATTGTTGCTGGAGGTATGTACAATATTTGGCATTTATAACTTTCTTTAAATATACGCCGTTGCATACATAAACACACAAGTATCTGTATCTGTAAATTCTTTTTGTGACACCACATTGTCTCCAAATGGATTTACCCGTATCAAACGATGTCGCACATGTTGGGTAAAATACAATACCTTTGTTAAAATCAGCTAATTTAATAAAATCATTTCGTAATATTTGATAAAATAAAACCGTTACGAATTGTTTTATTGTTTGTGTACAAATTCTCTAGAAGGCAACTTGTCGAATCGTTGAAACCTGCTGAACTTACGTCCAGAGTTTGCAATTTCAGCAACGACTTTGGGTTTTCTGTTCAATTACATTCCTTGATCTTTCTCTGAAGGTCTTTCCTTCTTGGTGCAAGGTCCTGAAATTCTGTACTTTCATTGAAATTGTGGTGAAAGTTTTTGGTGAAATGTAATAATGACCATAAATGGTTAGCATTGACACTAAAGAGGATTAAAACGACTGTTCTGTGTTTCTGAAAATCTAATTTATATCCTATTTGAATTTACTTTGAGATAAGAAACGACGCAAGGGTTTTGGAGCGATAGACCTTCCGCAACACCCGGCTGTGATGTAATTGCGGAATTTACATTCGATTCTAATAGTTAAATGTTTAATAATTTACAGTTTAATTACTGACACTCAACGTAAGCCACGTATTCGTTATGTATTTCGTGAAAGAGTCACCTATATGGCAATCTGCAGTACACAAATAGGATTAAGCGGTTCACCAGAAGATCACATTGAACTGATCTGGAAATTCCTGTTGAAAAATGCTTATTTTCATCCCCATAGTTATAGACCATCCCAAAGCAGTGCTGGTGATACCTTTACGGTACATATAGGAATTACAGTGACTCATAGTGGTAATGTGGGTGACTAAAATCAGGAGATTATTGAGTGCTTAAAGAACTGTAAATGCCTAGTGTGCTAGGGGTCTCCGTTTCGATTCCCGTCCGTGGGGGTGTTAATTTTTCTCCGACCTACGTCAGTGCTCATCTTTCCGAGTCTGTAAGTATGAATGAGTGTGAGAATGTATGCGTGATTTAATGATTAAACCCAACGTATACGAGTTAAACACTTCAAAATAGTCCAAATCAGGACGGAAGCCGCTTTGACCATTGGAGTTACATGCGGGATGTAAACGGAATACAAATAGCATATTAAGTGTCCATGAAAATGATATTTTGGTATGAGTAGCTGTAGGAAAACTTCAATCAGGTTTGGCTACGAAACGTGATTGAAAATAAAGTTCTAATGCCAATCAAAGGCCAAAAATTTTATTTAGATGAGTTCTATTTTGATACGTTGTTACCTCCCAACAATATGACACATAACCAAAGTTTCGAAGAAATAATAAATGGCGGTTATACGGGTTCACTGTCGTTGAGAAAGTCTACTAGCCAAACTCCAAAAACTATATCATCTTAATGAAACAGCTAAATTTGGTAGTTGCTTTTTCTTCAAATATGCGTTAAAGGTTTGATTAAAATGCTGTACATGACAAACGAAAGATGTAACTGGAATTTCCTGGCGACAGACTATGGAGTTCGCTTCCTTCTGAATGCCTGTTCAAATTCTATATCTGGCAAATCGTGACACATATACAAGTGGATTAGCAGTTTATTTATTTATTATCGAATTTCTTCGATTTCTAATTTACCCAAAGGAATATTAGGAATATAACTTACAAATTTTTGAAAATAATACAATTTGCAGAAATATAGCAAAATTCCATATCAAGCTCACAAGCATGAAACATCAAGATGAATAATTTAGCTTAGGAAATATTTTGTTTAAGAAAGCGATGAGCTACTGAGAAGTTTTTTAATTCATCAGAATACGTGTAAGTGGTTTAGAGAAAATGTAGCCTAAGGATTGAAGCAGTAATTAAAGTTTGTATCTTTCAAAACCGAAAAGCGGGCAATCAAGAAAATTGTGTGGGACCCCTTGAAGATTATTGCCACAAATAAAATGAGTTGTGTATTTGATTTTGAATCGAAATAAATAATGTCGCAAACCAGGATCTACGGTCGCACGGCTTTTTGACACGAAGGGAGCTGATAGGCGGGCAGTGTGAAACCCAAGTCCCGGGAGACAAGTTAACATGCAGATAAAGGTCTGCCAAAACAAACAACCTGAGATAAATGGAAATTTCTAGTTCCTTCTGGATTGATAGAGATAATTCGTTATCTGGTTTATTTCAGAATGATCTAGAAATTATCCGGAGATATATAAGCGATTGAGACATGCCAGCAAGCAGTGGTAAACAGAGTTAATTGCAAGTAGGGAAACTGTGCTGTGAAACGAGAGACAGCTGGAAGTGTTATTGTAACAAGAGCTAATGATGTAATCAGTCACTGTTATTGTCATCGACCTTGGTAGACTGATGGTGTACGTAACGTAATGCTGCTGTAATATATAAGAGTATCTCTACAAAAAATAAAGTCTATTTTTAATTTCTGCCACTCGGCCTTTTAATTCTACGAACCCACAAAGTCACCATCGGTGTCAGGAAGCGCGACGACGACACCATCACCGAGAAGATGTAAGAAAAGAAGATCGAATTAACAACGAATGCGGAAGCTGCAAATATGAACTTGGCCGAGACGATGAACACTACGATGACCGACACCTGGAACAGCAGCCGGAGGAACGAGTAAGGACCGGCGTGCCGAGGAGCACGTCGGCGCCATCACCACCATCCCCTCGAGTGACACTGCGCGCCATCCGCCGAAGTATGGATGACAGCCTCATCACGGACGGTTGAGTCACATGAAAGCCGTGCCGCGTACTCATAGATATCGGTGCAGCCGTGGCGATGATCAGACCTGACGTGGCCAAGGGTTCGCAGTCGAGGAAACCAAGCCTCTCATTCCAGCTAGTGACGGCATAGGGAGCAAGTTTGCCCGTGGAGAGGCAGGCCCTGCTGCAGTTGACTTTCGGACGGAGTGCCCTGCGTCAGTGAGTGCTCGTCGCGGAGGTTTCTGGAGAGGTGATACTGCGACTGGATGCACTCAGAAGCCACAAGGCGACGGCCGACGGCGGCAGGAAGGTCCTGTGGCTAGATGGAGAAGAGATTATATTCCGGCAACCCGAAGAACGCCTTGTAATCTGCAGCGTCATCTTGAAGGAAGACTGGGTCTCAGCGAGAACGTAGGTGGCGGTGACGCCGCGACTAGAAGGACAGCGAATGAGGAACATTGTTGGCGTGCCGAGAGAGGCCAGTGAGTCTGCTTAACCCAGGGTATATCGACCACGACGTCCAGGACGGAACGGCGACGGGAACGTGCGAGCCCGTGGTCAACTTGACCGCAATCGACAAGACACAGGAGCCGGTGCCAACGCAACACCTGGGGCCGCAGCTGGAAGGATTACAGGAGAGGGCAACCGATCACCTGTCCGCAAAACATCTCGGGAAGGTTCGACAACTGCTGAGAATATACCAGCGCTTCTTCAGTCAAGGGAGGGAAGAAATACGGTGTTACCCGGCGAGAGTTACTGGCGGTAGTAAAGGCCTTGGTGCACTTCCACAAGTACCTGTACGGTCAGCCATTCCACCTGACGACTGACCACTTCGACCTAACCTGGCTACTGAGCTTTAGAAACCTGGAGGGACAAACAGCACGATGGGTTCAGAGGCTGCAAGAGTTCGACTTCGCGCTGGACATCTTAGTGGGAAGATTAACGGTAACGCAAACGCCATGTCCCGAAGAACCTGCCCAGAGCAGCTAAATTGTAAAACAATATTGTTTAATTTACAAAAATGGTACCCAACTACAGCATTTTACAGCTATTTTAAAGAAGGAATCTTGCACATTCTCCCCTTAGTGATTGAGAAGCTTTGCAATAATATGAATTTACAAATATTCTTCTCGTGTTTTTGCGAAATGACAGATGTCTAAGAAGGTACTGTTGCCCAAACAGATTTTCGAAAGTGTACCCTTTGAAACACTATGATGCCACAAAAGGAATTTACAAAAACTGCTACTTGGGTGTTTTCGTGAACATGAACCGCTTATCTCATAACCGTGCAGCAGCACCCGTCAGAGTTATTAAACCTATGTAGAAGCGTGAGTTGAGCTTGAATGATGAATATAATACACTCAATGTTAATGAAAATATAGAAAGCAGAAGTTGAACTAGTTATATGGATTGCCCGGTCGGAGGCACAATGTTTTCATCTATCAGGCGCTGTTGCCAGTAGATGGCTCTACCTGTAATATCTTATTGCTTGGATATAGATTTGTAGTTATATATAAGATTTTGCATCAAATTGTAATTATGTTTATTTTGTATGTCTTAAATTTAATTTCAGCTTGTGACGTGAAGGTACAGACCATCTGTAATGCATAATGAGAGAATACTGAACGGACAAATATTTGTGTATGGGAAAGGAAGTGCCTACAACTAAGTATATCTGCGGGCATTTGTGGCAGAGAAAATCATTGAAGGGTTATATTATCATATTCCTCAATGTGTTTTGAACAGTTATTTTGGTAAAATAAGCAATAATATGATACAGCAACATACTTATTTTCGACTGAGTGCTTCTGATCTACTCAGTGCGTTGTCTCTGTGCTGTCAAATACATTTAAACTAAGAAACTCCTTTGGTTCATTAAGATGAAGATGATATCAAATGTCATTTGTCACGGTTTATTTTCTCAATACTTTTGAGATCTAATGTCCACTTATACAAGCTTCACTACCTGCTCAGTGTCGCTCTTTTAAAAATGCTCTGAATTTCATTGCATGACACTCTGTTCCTACTTCAACAAATTATTATTACAGTGTACCGTGTACTTATAGTAGTAGAGATGACGTAAAAGCAAACCCGTTTTGTCTTTATTTTCGGTTTCAGTTCTTTTAAGCATTCTGCAACTTTTAAGTGGTGATAGAAAGAGGACTAGTAATACCAAGGTTCGTATATCCTCTTGAAAACACGATGGCAGCAGGTGTATACGGTAGTCAAATGCTTTAGTTGGTGTAGACTATGTGTTGGCTTTGATATTTAATATTCAGCGGAGACCTAGAAGTTTATAAAACTGCAGAGCGGCGTCACATTTGACTGCAATATAAGTACATATGGGTAATTTTCATCTATTCAAAATGTTTTTGACAAAAGCTGTGCTTTAACAAGAGCTACAGTTTTATTTGAGTAAGAGTTTACCTATCTTTCATCGCTTAACTCGTCCAAAGCTTGATATTTGCAGTAGGCGTGTACAATATTTGGTATTTTAACACTCTCTAGAGATATTATGTTGCATATATAAACATACAGGTACCTGTATCTGTAAATTCTTTTTGTGACACCACGTTGTCTCCAAACGGATTTCCGTTTTTGAAACGATGTGGAACCTATTGCCTAGAATGCAATAGCTTTGTTAAAATCAGCTATTTTAATAAAATTATTAAGCAACATATTATAAAATAAAACCATTAAGAATTTTTTTTATTTTTAGTGTAGAAAAGGCTCTTGAAAGCTACTTGTCAAATCTTTGCAGCATGCTGAACTTACGTACAATGATTGCAATTTCAGCAACGCTTTCTTTGGGTTTTTCTGTTCAATTAGATTCCCTGACCTTTCTCTGAAGGCCTTTGCTTCTTGGTTCAGGGTCCTAGAACTCTGCAATTTTATGGAAATTGTGGTGACGTTTTTGTTTAAATGTAATACTGATCATAAGTGGTAAGCATTGATACTAAAAGAGGATTAAAACGACTGGTATGACTTTCTGACGATCTAATTTATATATTTTTATTTACCTTGAGATAACAAAGGCTGCAATGGTTTTGCAGTGATAAGCCTTCAGCAACACCGGGCTATGATGTAATTGCGCATATAATTGGATTTTAATACTTAAAAGTTTTGTAAATTACAGTTTAACTTCTGACACTAAACGTAAGCCAAGTATTCGTTATGTATTTCGTGAAAGACTCACCGAGATGACAATTTGCATTACACAAACGGGATTAAGCCGACCACAAGAAGATCATATTGAACAGATATGGAAATTCCTGTTGAACAAATTCTTATTTTCATACCCATAGTTATAGACCGTCCCAAACCAGTACTGGTGCTTCCTTTACAGAACATACAGGAATTACAGTAACTCATAGTGGTAGTGTGGGTGACTAAAGTCAGGAGACTATTGAGTACTTAAAGAAGCATAAATGCTTAGCGTGCTAGGCGTCTCGGTTACGATTCCCGGCCGTAGGGATTTGGATTTTTCTCCGACCTAGGTAAATCCTCATCTTCTCGGGTCTGGAAGTATGAATGAGAGTGCGAATGTATGCGTGATCTAATGATTGAACCCAACGAATACGAGTTAAACACTTAGAAATATTCCAAAGGAGAACGGCAGCCGCTTTGACCATTGGAATTACAGGCGGAGTATAAACGGAATACAAACGGAGTGTTAAGTGTCCATTAAAACGCTATTTTGTTATAGGGGAGTTGTAGGAAAACTTTAATCAGATTTGGCTGCGAAAATGTATACGAAATAAAGTTCTAGTGCCCATCTAATGCACAAAATAGTATTTAGAAGATTCTTTTTTGAACTGTTGATAACTGCGGACAATACGTCTCATAACCAAGGTTTCGAATAAACTTTAAATAGCGGTCATAACGGTTCACTGTCGTTGAGGAAGACTACTAGCCAAACTGCAAAAACTATACCATCTTATTGAAACAGTTAAAGTTGGTAATTGCTTTTTCTTGAGATATCCCTTAAATATTTAATCAAAATGTAGTACTTTAATATGTACACGACAAACGAGAAACATAAATGCAATTTCCTGTCGATAGACTGTGGTTTCCGCTTAATTCTCAATAGTTGTTGAAATTTATAACTGGCAAACCATGACACATTTACAAGTGGATTAGTAGTTCATTTGTTTATTATCCAGTTTCGTTTTTATTCCTATTTTACCCAAAGGTATATTTGGAATATAATTTACAAATTTATTAATATAATACAATTTACAAATATATTACAAAATTCTATATCAAGCTGAGAAACAGTAAACATCAAGACGAATCATTTAGCTTAAGAAATATTTTGTTTAAGGAGGCCATGATATATTAATAAGTTTTGTAATTCATCAAAATATGTGTAAGTGGTTTTCAGAAAGTGTTACCTTAGGATTGAAGCAATAATTCAAGTTCGTATCTTTCAAAACAGAAAAACGGGCAATCAAATAAAATGTGAGGGCATCTGGAAAATGACTGCAACAAATACAATTAGATGTGGACTTTCTTTTGAATGGTAATAAGTAAGCTGGAAATTTTCTATATCCAGTTAAGAAGTGATTGAGAACATAGATAGGATTAACGAATTTATATTGTGACTTTGTGGGTTCGTGAAATGAAAAGTCCAATTACACCACTCAACAATGTTCTTTATTTCCACCGACTTACAGTTTAATACTTGCCAATTACACAGAATTACTTGCTGCACACAGTTACAATTCACCAGTCCGTCCGTTACAATTTCACTGTACTCGCGGTTACGTAAGCTCCGGTACACATTCAAAGTTACGTACAGTCTTCCGTTGCACAATCCTTTCGTTCATTAACACGTCACTGACTAACTCTTACACCAAGAACTGCGACTGTCTCCTCACTCACTGACAAAACCAACTCACTGACTGACTAAACCAAAACCAACTCAACTCACTAACTCCGTCTGTCTGTCTGTAACTCTCTTTATATAGGAATATCGCCGGTTTCTCGTGTTTACAGGATTGTTCTAGTAACAGAAAGATCGAGAAACAGGTGTAGAGAAAACCGGCGACACAGTCATGTTTTTTCCCTGACCACAGTCTGTCACCACCACAAGACAAACGAGGAGGAGGTGTGGCTAACCGAACCTCCCCTACCTTCCGCTGCCAGCTGCTTTCACAGGGTGTTCTAGCGCTCCCGTTACACTGCTCCCTCCTCAAAGCTGTTCGCCTCGAACAGCCCCATCGTAGCGTGCGAGGCGGTCCAGGTGTACCACCAGCATCTGCTCGGAGTCTCAGCCAGAAGTAGCGCTGCCGTAGTTTGTGAATCATTCGGTTCGCTCCCAGGTGTCCTCCTGAAGTACCGGCGTGCACTTCCTCCAAGACTTCCGGGACCTTGCTCCGGGGAAGTACCAACTGTCCTCTCTGCGCCTTCCCATCGGGTGACTCCCATACCCGGAACAGCACGCCCACTCTGGTCTTCAACGAGTCCCATTTTGCCCAGTGCGACTTGTAGGTGGCGCTCCTCGGTGCGATGTCCTCCCAGGTTGGTCTCGTCCCTGCGTCCACTTCCCTCAAGAGTGGCCCCAAGTCTGCGTCCGCCAGCTGCTCCCTCCTCAGGCCTGCGCTATCCCAGCCTTCAGCAGGCACTGCCACAACTACTCGGACTGCTGCGGCACGCTCCTTCTCTTCCACTCTTGTGCGCTCATGGCCGTCCTGGATCTGCGATAGGACACCTCCAATGTAATGGTCGCTAGCGTCGGTGTCCACAATGAAGGCGCCACCCGGTTGTGGGAAACCCAAAATTGGAGCACTGCACAGGGTCCCCTTCGGGTGCTGGAAAGCGTCTCCGGCGTCCTCCGTCCACACATAAGGCCGGTTTTCCTCCGTCAGGCGGGTGAGGGGTTTTGCGATGTTGTCGGCCTTTTCCTCTAAATCATTAAGGTGGTCGTCTACTTGGCCCATCCGCTTGCCCAGCTCCGTCACGTCATCCCTCACGCCGGCCAACCGTTCCTCAAACTTGGCGGCGAGGACCTCGTTCGCCTCCCTCATCTCCGTTGTCAGTTCGGCCATCTTTGCGGTCATTGTCGTGGCCAAGTTGTTGCTTGCCGTTTCCATCTTCGCTGTTAATTCGGCCTTCATTTCTTCCATCTTCCCGGTGATGTTGTCGTTGGCCGTCTTCATTTCTTTCAACTCTGCGGTGATGTTGTCGTTGGCCGTCTTCATTTGTTTCAACTCGGCGGTGAGGTTGTTATTTGTAGTCTCCAGCTTCGCGGCCAGGCTGTTACTTGCCGCTTCCGTCTTCTCTGTTAATTCGGCCATCATTTCCATCATCTTCTCCAAAAAATTTTCCAATGCCGCGTCCATGGTTGTAATGTTCGGTGATGTTATCTTCCCGCTTCCTGACACCAGTGTGACTTTGTGGGTTCGTGAAATGAAAAGTCCAATTACACCACTCAACAATGTTCTTTATTTCCACCGACTTACAGTTTAATACATGCCAATTACACAGAATTACTTGCTGCACACAGTTACAATTCACCAGTCCGTCCGTTACAATTTCACTGTACTCGCGGTTACGTAAGCTCCGGTACACATTCAAAGTTACGTACAGTCTTCCGTTGCACAATCCTTTCGTTCATTAACACGTCACTGACTAACTCTTACACCCAGAACTGCGACTGTCTCCTCACTCACTGACAAAACCAACTCACTGACTGACTAAACCAAAACCAACTCAACTCACTAACTAACTCCGTCTGTCTGTCTGTAACTCTCTTTATATAGGAATATCGCCGGTTTCTCGTGTTTACAGGATTGTTCTAGTAACAGAAAGATCGAGAAACAGGTGTAGAGAAAACCGGCGACACAGTCATGTTTTTTCCCTGACCACAGTCTGTCACCACCACAAGACAAACGAGGAGGAGGTGTGGCTAACCGAACCTCCCCTACCTTCCGCTGCCAGCTGCTTTCACAGGGTGTTCTAGCGCTCCCGTTACAATATTTATGTCTGTTAGAAGTTGTTGAGAAATATAAATCCTTAGTCAAGGCACTACAATAACTTTTTAGGTAGTATTTATTCAACTCGTTGATGTCAATCTCCTCTACTGTTTACCTCAAATAAAAAATGGGGCATGGACTGTAAGTCTCTGGAGCACTTGAAGTCGCAGCTCTCTTTGCAAGCTCATCTGCACGTTCATTTCCGGCCTTCCCCACGTGCCCTCTGACCCATGAAATGCAAAGAAGTGAACCACATAATAATTGCCTTCTTATTTCAGCTATAGGAAACCTCATATTCTCTCCTTTCTAAATGAAAAGCTTTGAAATAGCACGAATTTACAAATATACTTCTCGCGATTTTTTTGAAAACAACAGATGTCTAAGAAGGTGCTGTCAGCCAGCCAGATTTTCGAAAGGGCACCTTTTGCTACACCCTGGTGCCACAAATGGAATTTAAAAAAAAAACTGCTACTTATGTGTTTTCGTGTACGTGAACAGTATATCTCATAACCGTGCAGCATCACCCTTCAGAGTACTTAAACTTTTTGTAGAAAAATTTGTTGATTGTGTATGATGAATATAATACACTGAATGTTAATCAAAATATAGAAAGCAGGCGCTCTAATAGTTACATGGATTGCGCTGTCAGATGTAGAATGTTTTGATCTATCAGGCGCTGTCGCCATAGGTAGCTCCAATTGTAATATCTTATAGCTTGATGGATCTTTGTTTGTACATATAAGATTTTGTATCAAATTATAATTATGTTATTTTTTATGTCTTAGAGTTAATGGCAGCTTGTGACTTAAAGGTTAAGAGAATCTGTAATGTATAACAAGAGAATACCGAACGGACAAATAATTGTGTATGGGAAAGCAGCAGCACAAATCTGGCGGGCTGTTTGGAACAGCCCGAAGGGTGGTCAAATCGTGTACCTGCTCTGGGAAGAGCTTAACCACGTAGTGGCGGGATGTGAATGTTGCAGAATGACGGGTGTATTTTAAGTGGGGTGTATGGGAAAGGAAGTGCCTAGAACCAAGTATATCTCTGGGCATTTGTGCCAGAGGAAATAAACTATGGAAGGCAATTTACTTTTTTAGGTGTAACAGTTCCGAATTATACCTTCTTTAGAAAAATAAATAAAGTAGCTTGATAGTTTATGTTGTCTTCAAATAAGCTGATATCATGTACCAGAAGGCTTAGAATATTTTTCACCCCTTTCCTGCAGCGACATAATTCAACCATTCCGCCAACTATTATGCGGTGTATTAACTTTTTACTGCAACGGTCCTAGCGGCACAAGTGTTGATTAGAAACTCAGGCAGCACCATCGCTAACAGCTCATTATCCATGGTCCTGATTGGTTTCTTGTGAGCAAAAGCAGACAGTAGTACAAGAGGGAATCACAAGAGGCACTTTTTTGTAATTCTGTTTTTTGTAATTTTATTTCCTCAAACGTTAAGTCATATCGGACGGTGAAAGGAATGGGTAAAATGATGCTCAACGATATCCAGGGTCCATGGAGCTTACAGTTACCCAACATTCGTCTTTAAGGGTAAGGGAAAACCCTGGAAGAAACCTTATCCAGATAACTCACCCTGACCGATATTCGAATTCGGGATCTTTTGAACGTGAGGCAGACATGCTACCATCTACGCTACCGAGGCTGGCTGTAGTTTATTAATCAAACATTAGATACATTTCTGTGGAAACCAAGTCTATGCCATGCCTAGCTTTTTTATGAAAAGTTTATATACGAAACAGAAGCATTAAACGACATTATATTTTTCAACTATGCCTCAGACAGACAAGCAAAGCATGAACTTTTTCTAAAAACATTTTTCTTATACATGGACGCTAAAAAGGTATATTTCTAGAGAAGCTTCGTATCGACTTATTGGATGGAGTGCAATGACTCCTCTAACTACTATGATGTGGTAGACAAGAGAAAGTTGGATGTGCTCACTCACGCCTGTTTCTCTACCCTTGTAACAAACGCTATTCCTCTGTCCATTTTAGCACACTCTAGATAAACATTTGAATAAATCTCTTATTTCTAATTATTTGTATGTGGAAGGACAATATAGTACAACTGCTTTTAAGCGAGAGCCTAATCAATAAAAAACTGTCCCTATACAACAAATTTAACATTTCTTTCTGTTTTATTGCACAGAGACAAAAATATCCAATATTAGTTTCGGATAAAGAGGCATAAGTCAAAGACTTTGTAACAGTAGTTTCGAGTTATATTCAGAAACGTGATGAAAAGTTTATAAATTTTTTTTAAAAAAAGTGATTGTGTATTTAGTAATTTAAATAAGTAAAAATATGTGTAATTTTGTGATTGGCCGTAGTAATAATTGTATGACGTAATTTTGTGACGTGGAATTAAATAGGCCAATCATAAAATTAAGATTGGGGTAACGATAGTTGCGAAAAATCAGTAATCAGTGGAGAGATGTTTTGTAATCGTGTGATTAATAGTGGTGCAGGTTCAAGATCTTTTATATAATAGTTGGAACTGTTTAAATATTACAAAGTAAGAATTTATCGATAAGTTGGAAGTAACCTGCAAGTGACTGGAAGAGGAAGTTCAAGTAAAATGTAATCCAAATAATACAATTAAATTGTTACAAAATTTGACTTTTCCGAAACTTTATTCCGAACCACGCCTGAAAATAAGATTCTCATGACTCTTATTTAATCAAACACAATCATCAAGAAACAACTCAAAATAAAGCGAATTAACTCTGTTATGTCTGGCTTCTCGATGTGGGTTTTCGAAAATTCAACGTGCATCCCATGTCAAACATAGAAATCCCGCACCAAATTGCGCCCGAACGTGTAGCTGATGAAGATGGAGAGAAATTAGCTACGATTAGAATTCCTGTCCCAACTTAAAAACTTAAACACATTACAAGGAATATCTAGGAAGTGCTTTACTCAACAAAAAAGAAACGCACACACATACACTAAGACACTCTCTCATACACACAGTACTTTTTAAAAAATTCATTTGTATTTTCAGGCGAACCCAGAACTTGTTCTTCTACTGAACTCTCACAATCGAATTAAGTACAATGTCATACATTTTAGCCACTATATGTACTACTCCTATTCTTCTGACCCTTTCCTAAAATGCTCTTTTTATTCAGCAGACCACACAAGAAGTATTTCGATTTAAATCTCGACATGGACCATTTGGACGGTTACTATATCTGCCCTATTTACTATACATAGTAGAGAAGGTAAAAATAAAATATGAAATTACAAAAAAGTACCAGGCATTTGAAAATACAAACCAGTGCTACGGAATACTGCGAGAGCTGAGAAGAGTTAAGGAAGATGTGTTACACATTTAGACAGCTCTGAATTATTTGTGAAGTAAGATTTGTATATTTGAATAGATTTATCTGTAATAGAAATTTACTAAAACGAGAACCTCACACGCTCTGTCTGACTACTGTTGTACTAAATAAATCGTATTCTTCGTGCCTCGTCCTGTTATACCATTGTCGAGACTGACGGCGACGCGCAAAAGGAGACAGTGCAGCGCGGAGATAAGATACAGATAGTGCAGGGCGGAGATAAAAGACTTCCGAAACAGATAGATGACTAGAAAGTCCGTGTTTCTTCTGGTGCCGTCTTACAGAACATTCCACAGATGTCTGGAAATATTAATGGACGAGCCGCGGTCAGTTGAGTGGACAGTCGCAACGCGAGTTGCAAACAGAGTGGAAATGCAAGTTGAGAAGCGTCCGCGTGCAACTGTGTTTGTGGTCAGCGAATTTGAGCATTATATTTGTGTATGTTACGTAATTCTGCTACTGTAAGTGTTGACCAAAGTGTATTTAAACGCAAATAAAGAACATTTTGAGTGTCTGCAACTTAAACTTTTAATTCCACGAACCCACAAAGGCATACTATAGATATATTCCGTTAGTACTGCAGAAAAAATGGTTTACCTTAAACTTTGTAAAATGTTGTGTTTAATTATGCACACATCTTTGGAATATTTCCAAGGATATTCATCAGTCAGTTTCTATAAAATACATTGCCTGTTCTTTATTCTCACATATGAGGCGTGTACCACCATTAAAATTCAGATTCATAAAGCACATCTAGCAAAACTCTCTCAAATAATTCTCTTCTGAATATAGCTTTCTCTCCCGAACGTTCTTCCTTTCACTATAAACATTTTGATTTATTAGATTCAAATGACTTTGTCTAACAATTACTCTTTAGTTTTATAGAGGAATGTAAACGTAGCCCCAAATACATTCATGTTTTAAAACTTAGGAACATTTATTAATTAATAACTTCCTTCTGATTAAATAGGACCGGAAGGGCACTAAGGAGACAATTCTTAAGTTACTCCCCTTAGATTTCAAGGAATCCAGGTAAACATACCTCGGTATCAGATTATATCTAATTACATGTCCGTGCAATAAAGGTATCAGATAGGAGCCTCGAGGTGATAGTCAGATATTTACATTGAAGATCGTTATAAGGTGAGTTTAGAAATCGCTCTCTTTGCATTAACCATAGAAAAAATAAATATACAATCTCATTTTAGAGGTAGGAGTTCAATAATTGGAAAATTCAAACGAATGGTATGTCGGAAATGGCTCAGTAGCTAAAATATTTTAGGTAATGGCTTTGTTTAAACGATACCTACATTTAAGTGTACTAGCATTGTTTAATATCTGGTATTTTAAGGCTTCAATCTGTTATACTATAAGTTTCCCCTTATTACTGACTGTAGGTGGTTGAGTTTAACATTAGTTGGCAATTTTTGTGATTTCATAACCTCCTTATGCAAAAACAACCTCCAGAAGTATTTACATACACTTGTCTTAGAGAAATGTGTTTGCTGCAGTCATTGTCTATGTATATAACAAAACATTATTCTCAAAACAGGTTGCCCTTTCTTTGTTCTCACGAATGGAATATATACGCCAATGAAAATACACATCCCTGAACTAAATCAAGAAATCTTATCTAAAATTTTAGCAATTTTCAGAATATAGCATTCTCTCATAAACCATTCTTTCTCCATAAACATCTTCATTCATGGCTTTGTCAGCTGGTAACAAGAACGCTTTGAGCTCGGATGATGAGTATTAGACATTTGTCTAATGTTTATATTAGGAATTTCATTGTTTGAAGCTCGATTGCATATAAATTAGTTTTAAGATCTAGAATATATACATATAAGGAAGGGTTAATATTTCCATCTTGCATACACTGCATGATTACCTGTTATATATCTTAGAAATCATTCTTATAAACTACTTTTGCATGAGTAACACTCGTTTGCTTTCTACTTAGTTGTCCCATATTTAGATTTCATATTCAAAGTTACAGTTCAGATATGATTAGAACTCTAATTTAGTATGTCGTCTGGCCGTACATTTACCAGTGTTCCGACAGCAAGACAGGTAGAACTGAGTTTGGGGGAGGTATTACTTTACGTTTGTCTACTTGAGGTCCGAGAAATTTGATGTAGCCAATTTGTTCTAATACCTAGAGCTCTGATTTATATGCACTATAAAGTATGATTATATCCCTGCGTGTATGCAATAAAAATTTTAAAATATCCATTTAAACTTATGATGATGATGATGATGATGATGATGATGATGATGATGATGATGATGATGATGATGATGATGATGATGATGATGATGATGATGATGATGATGATGATGATGATGATGATGATGATGATGATGATGATGATGATGATGATGATGATGATGATGATGATGATGATGATGATGATGATGGTGATGATGATGATGAGGATGATGATGATGTGGTGTTTAAGGGCGCTCAACTACTGGGTCATCAGCGCCCTTAAAATACCAATGGGTTTAAAAATCAATTAAATGGCTAAAACCTAAAAGATTAAAATGCAATAAACCAAATAAAAACAAAGATAAAACTCATGGACAACGTTGTGGTAAAGACTAAAATAGGGGCTAAAACCATTAAAAACAGAGAGGAGATAAAATGGTTAAAATACCCTAAATATTAGTGTCTAAATCCTAAAATTTGCAGATAAAACGAACTCTAAAACTCTGCCCACCGCCGTCTCGTCATCCGCGAGTATCTCTACAAAGTTGGCTGGCAGCTGGAGAGACCTGCGAAGACGGGCCAGTCTAAAACTATATAAAAATACATGACGCACGGACAGTTGGGCACCGCAGAGCGGCAAAGTGGAGCCGGTGTTCAGTTTAATAAAAAGCTGTGTATAAAGTGACAGTGGCCAATACGCAACCGAGCCAAAATAACTTCTTCCCGCCGCGATAGGCAACAGGAGGTCAGCCAGTGATTCGGAAGCTCCTTTACTTTTCGGAGCTTGTTGTCATGGAGAGCAGACCACTCACCGCCCCAGCACGAGAGCACCGCCCTACGCATAACAAGCCGAAAGTCTTCCGCGGTCACAGATGAAATGGTTACACTGGTATCTGTGCCAAATTTTAAATCATTTCGATTCTATTCTTTTTTCCAAAGCATTGGTTTTACTTTTAATTGATCCATGATTTGGGCATTATTAGAAATTTTAATTAGTGGATGTGTTTTACGTAAAGATTTTTACAGTAGTTTATTTGTGGTAGAGGCCGATACAGATATTAATAATTTTAAAATTGCCACCTTGGCTGCCGCATCCGCCATTTTATTCCCCCGCAAGCCCACGTAACCAGGAAACCATGCACAGACCACGCTAACGCCCGAGGCGTGTAGACCATGGAGGGCGTCCTGGATACGCTGTAGGAGAGGATTGTGGTTAAACAGCTCACGAAGGCTCTGGAGTGCGCTGAGGGAATCACTTAAAATAAGGCAATCACCCAACTGTCGGCGGCGAACATATAAAATGGCTCGATATATAGCATTCAGCTCTGCAGTGTAAATGGAAGTGCTGCCATGGAGACCGAATGTAAAGGGTTCGGCCCCATGGACAAGAGCGCATCCAACACCGCTAGAGCATTTTGACCCGTCTGTAAAAATGAGTTTAAAATTCTGATAGCCCGTATAACAATTCTAAAAATAATCTGCGGATACTAATCATGGGCGTCGTCGACTTGCTGTGCAGCGTCATACCAAGATCTACCTGATCTGCTGCAGGCAACCAAGGGGGATACAATCCTACACCTCTAGGGAGCATAATAGGCAGCACGAGTCCATGTTTCGCAAGAAGCTCCCGGAAGCGAAAACTCGGAGGCTTATGCTTTACACGTGTGTTCTGATACTGGACGTCGAAGGCGGTGTCGAAAAAGGGGGCAAAAGTCGGATGCAAAGGCATACTATTCAATCCACAGCCATAATTCCCCAGCAAAGTGTCCCGCCGACACTGCAGAGGTGGTTCTGCCGCTTCGGCGTAGAGGCTAACAACAGGGCTAGTTGGGAAAGCCCCCGTTGCTAGACTTAGGCCAGAGTTATGGACTGTGTCTGGTTTATTCAGCGCAGATAGACCAGCTGAAGCATAAACGATGCACCCATAGTCCAACTTGGATCGGATCAGTGTGCGTTATGAAGTGCATTAATTTAACTTTATCACACTTCTCAATCTGGAAGTAATCGAATATCGAATTCTTAAACACCGTCTCAAATATATTAATATTTATTAGTCTCCTTTTGGTCTACTTTGGCATTATTTGTGTTTACTGTACTAATACAGTAAATACATTTCAAAATTTTCTGGAAGGAACGATTTTCTCCTGACACTTAAAATGTTTTTATACGAAGTGAAAGATCAATTTGCTTCACAAAAACCACATGATATTTGCGAAAGGGGCCTTTGTTACTTATAGAATAAGCATTAAGTTTTTCCTCAGATTCACTATGTAGCAACCCTTTTATATCACACAGAAGCATGAAACCTGGATTCCTGGCTTCAGTTTTCTCAATTTTGATTCAAAGACACTTTCCTGTTTCTCCTGGTATGTCTCCGGCGACAACTGTTTGTATGTCTGTAAGGCAGAAGGTAAGGGCATTCCCTTTTATTCCAAACATATGATTGCTGCTAGGATTTTTATAAAGTGACCTTTAATAATCACTAATTTACTCTGGAGACTATTCTCAATGCAAGCATTTGCTGCTTTATTTTTGTCTATCACGTGGAGCACCTGTTTCATTGTACTACACAATATACAACTGCTTCAATCCATGTTCCCCATCTCGCGACGTTTGTCTGCTGGGATAGACGAGTATCTTGCGCCATATCAATAAATAATTTCACGCTTGATGGCGATCTCACAAACACTTTATTCATAGAGGAAATTAAGGTATTTACTTCGGGAAAATTCGCTTGGATTTTCTGTGCCAACCGGTGAAGAACATGCGCCAAAAAAGTCATAGAACTGCTTTACAATGAAATACGTGTAAAGCTTTAATAACTTTAGGCATGTGTTTTGCTGCATCTGTAACCTCACGAAGAGGTTTTCCTCATTTTATTTAGCAGGTGACAAAATAAGATAATGCGTCAACAAAAGCCCTAGCAATCGCCGAATTGCTTGTTATTTCCAGTAAGTGGCCTCGAGACAATGAGATGATGTATTACTGGTTCAAACTCAGTTGCTTATCCACGACGATTTTGACAATAATTCTCCAACACGATCTAACTATAGGTTTGAGTCGTTGATACTTTTTGTTATTTCTTGTATTAGCTGAACAGAATTACTTTATTGAAAATTCTTAAAGATTATTTGGTGAAATTTGGAACGTCCTTTAGTGGGGAGGAAGGCAAATGTACAGAACGAAAAAAGTTTGTTGATCTTTAACCAATTTAATCAAATCAGCTGTACTACAGGACATATAAATTTTGCTTGCATTTGAAAATATTTTTGTATAATCCCCATGAAAGTTATAACAAAATGACAAGCATTTATAAAGCTCAAATTTCTGTAAAGGCTCCCGGGGTCTTTGATATATTAATTTCATGAAATTATTTCTTCATAAACTTTTCCAAAGCGGCTTTTCCTTAATGTTCATTCACCAGAAAACTTTCGCTCGTAATATTTCTTACAGGAAATTTTGAAATTATACATTTTTAGCTTAATTAAAGGCATTCTGGTTGAAAATAATGATTTTAAGGCTTACATCTCTCAGAAAATTACGATTGCTACCATTTCCACTTGTAGTTGCAGTAAATGTTGTTGCTAAGGTTTCTTAGATCTTGGAGACCAGCATTTCTATGAGCAGCTGTTTTGAATAAGTTGTCTGGTCAATATTTTTGTTGCAGGACACACACAAAAATGGTATAAAATAATATGAGTGTATTTTTGTGATATAGAACCAACAGCTACCAATCCGTAAATCACACTGATTTTTAAAATATTCCGAAAATTCAAAAGTAAATCTTAATGATACCACACTTGCTGAATACTATATTGCCATCTGTTGTTAAGACTAAGATTTCCATCAATCCACTGTTGAAGTAACTGAACTTCACTTCTATTATGCTTCGACATTGTAATTTCCTATTACGCAGATTTCAGGAGTTACAATTAGCAGCACAAGTGTAAAGGTTCAACTTTTAATTCTTGGAGACAGACGCCTTTGTAGCATTAATTCATATCATGTCAAGTTTGATGACATAACGGCCACAACGGACTTTAAATATTTACCAAATGATTGTTGAACAATATTGAGCGGCATATTTTTATATCAGGAAGTGCCCAATGTTGGATGCTACAAACTCATTTACGGCGACCTTTATGAATTTAGAAACGTGATATCTAGCATTCCTGCACAAAATGAACAATAAAAGAGAAATTATCTCACGTTTTTCTCTTCCTCAAGTATCTGAGTGAAATAGACGAAGGAAACATTGCTGACAAACTCTATGCACAAATATCCACAAATTTACTTAAATATGCATTAATCACTTAAATATTCATATATATGCACTATAAACCTTCCGTAAGAAGTAGCTTACAATGTCGCACAAATGTATTGATAACATTTATACGTTTAACATTTAAGGAACGAAACATGTATATATTGTGACTTTGTTGGTTCGTGAAATGAAAAGTCCAATTTCACCACTCAAAAATGTTCTTTATTTCCACCGACTTACAGTTTAACACTTGCCAATTACACAGTATTACGTGCTGCACACAATTACAATTCACCAGTTCGTCCGTTACAATTTCACTTGTACTCGCGATTACATCAACTCCGATACTCATACACAGTACGTACAGTCTTCCGTTGCACAATCTTTTCGTTCATTAACACGTCACTGCCTTCTTACACCAGGAACTGTCTCTCACTCACACTGACTAACTAACTGACTTCACTTCGCTCCGGCAGCCCCTTTTTATAGGAATATCGCAGCCTTCTGGCTTTCACAGGAAGGTTCCAGTAGATGAAGGATCCCGTAATTTCCAGAACACAGGTGAAAGAGAAACAGACCGCACAATCATGTTTCTTTCCCCAGCCGTCCCTGTCACCACTATAAGACGGACGAGGGGGAGGCGTGGCTAACACGGACCTTCCCTGTCTTCCGCTCTCAGCTGCTTCCATAGGGTGTTCCAGAGCCCGGGTGACAATATGTAAAATGAGAGCTCTGTTAATCACACATTATTGATCACAATTATTTTAGAAGCGTGTGACAATCGACGATTTAGAGATATAACAACCTTTTTTGTATACGTTCACAGATAGTTTCTTAGATTTAACTCAAAGTAAACTTAAAGAAAGTAATTCGACTTAATGAGACAAAAATTACACATTACTGTTCACTAGGACACCAGTGTCATCTTCGAATAGAACTCTACTTGCTACATCGTTTATTGGTACGAAGTGAGAGATCGCGTATATAGATCAGAAGTAGCAAAGGTACTAATACTGAACCTTGGAATACTCTCTATGTTACCTTCCTACAATTTGAAGTTTGTCTTTCGTAACCAATATCACTGTTTACTTTAACATTTCGTTTTCTTTCATCTAGATGTGATACAGTCCAAGTATTTAATTTACCTTACACCCGTAGCCGATCTCACCTAATATGTGTATTTCGTAATGCCCCGACTATTCCTGACTACAGATATAAATAATATTGACACAAAAGGATGTGAAACAACTATGGATATCCTTAACCCCTCCCTGACTCCTTTAAACTTCTGGAAATGCCACAGAGCGTATACATTGCCTTTGGTGGTCTACTATCTACCTGCGTAAGTAGAGCAAGTACTGCACTCTAACCAAAAATTGGATATCGACATATCGGTCCGGGTAGCTCAGTTAGTTAGGCACTCTTCCATTATTCTCATGGATGTGGGTTCATATCCTGTGCCCACTGTCTGTTTTAAGTGACAGTACTGATACGATCCTGATATTTGAAATCGAAGTTGAGGTACATTAGATTTATTTATGTAAATGGAACATTTTTGAAAAAATTCTAATGCCTCAAAGCTAGCTCTAATGCTTTTGATTAAAGTAACAAAACTTAAAGATATTTCTATGTCAACCGAAATGTATATCTTGAATTTTCTGGGAACGTCCTCGCAAGTCACCTTCGTTCTGGCTAACAGTTCCACAACAGGCAGGAAATAAGCGATATACAAAATATTACTGCACAAAATGTATACACCTCCTTATAACACGCAATTTATGTGAAATACATATTTATGGAGTTTATTTTTCTCAGATAATCCCAGTAATTTGCACTTTTAAAAGTCTATGTATTTATCACATGGCGCTGTACTTCAATATGTGGCCAGCAGATAGCGCTAGCTACATCCAGTCTGGTTATGTCAGCTCTACAGGCTAGATGGCGGCATCTTCGCTGATATATATATATGCTGTTCTAATTGTTGCCATGTTATTAACAACAATGAAAGAGCGTTTGTTTGTGATATCTACAAAGAAAGTGAGAAATATTCTATAAAAGAAACGCAGGTAATTCTGTAGTCATTCGAGATTAGAACTCGGCATATTTGGATTAAAAACCACAGTTTTAGTGCAGAAATGGCTGCGCATAGTACTATACAAGGGCGCCCTTCTTGATTCTTTGTATAGCATCATTGTCATTACAGTCTGATAATTTTATATCCTGTTGGAACTTATACTTAACTAGTAACACGTATTTTCATATTCCAATCGAGAAAGTTTACCTAGCAGTACGGATCAGTGTTGCCAACCCAATTAAATGGGATCTAGTTACATGAAGAGCAAAATTTCCGCTACAAAAATATAAAAAATAACCACAAACCCTTCTCTATGAGATGAGCAAGATAATGGAATCATTAGTGATTATGATGGTCTACTTATTGTTTGGTGAGGCTGTTAATATACTTAATAAATTATTAGATCTCACTACAAATAAGTGTAGGAGATCTGCACTGGATGCCTAAAGTAGTTTAAGAGTCGTCACTGTCCGAAGATTTCATTGTCACTGCAGCACTTTTTGACAAATTATAGATAGATTTTCCAAATTTATTTACAACTTCATCACTTAATGGGTATGAGATACAGCAAATCCCTTTGTTCTGAATGCCAAATTTTACCATTAGGGTGTCAGTGTTCAGTTTATTACTGTTTTTAGATTTAATGTCAGTCATTATGGTATACATTCTTTCCACATCACGTTTCCATGTGACAACACAAGTAATGGTTTAACCAATTTTGAAATATTCGAGAGGACATAATTTCCTTCAAAACGCATTTCTCCTGCTTGGCACCAGAACACAAGGGTCCTGTTTGATTCAGTTTACTTTTCTATAATGTATCATTGGTGACATAAACGCAACGTATTAAAACGTACTATTTACTTGAAAAGTTAAGAGTGCATTATAAATTGCAATTAAGCCTGAGACCCTGGAGGAATCCAGCGTTAACAAAGTTTTGGCTAGGATGATGGATGTTAACTTTGCCTACTGTATATTTTACGAATCCCATTAATTGTTAAAATTGAAGCCCGAAAGATTATTCTGAGATTCAGAATATATAAATTCAAGGAAGGGTTAATATCTCCAGTCTTCAGAAAGATATTTGCTAGTGCCCGCTGAGTAAAAAGAAAGTTATACGTTTAACCTCCTTTGGCATAAGAAATATTCATTTACTTCCTGAGCAGAATTATTCAGGCGATTTCGTCTATGCCGCGGATGTGAGGGGCCCGGGCTCGATTCCTGTAGCTGAACTATCTGACCCATAGGTTTGTTTCGGGAGATTTCCCCAGGTCACCAGGCGAATGCCGCATGGGCTAAACACATCCACCGAATTTCTTGTGCCTCCATTTCTCACCATTATCATTTTACCTCATCTCTCCCCTGGTGGCCGGTGGTTGTCTTGGTGGTGCATGGCAGGATGATATGCTCTGAGAAAATTCCTCCCTTGGTAGACGTTTACCGGTCTACGATCTCAGTCTTGTGGTGGGGCTGTATCCGAATGGCAAAAGGGTGGGATATACCTTCTCCTGGCCTGCCAGAGAACTTCCATGTAGTAAAATGTACTAAAATGTGCTCTCTGAAATGTCCTGTCTCCTTGGCATGGCTGCCCTTTGCCTCCTCTCGCTACATCCTTCCTCCCGGTGGTGCTCCCAATTAGGGGTATAGGCATTAGAACCCGCAACTAACTCTCCGTGCCGATTCCCCTCCGTAAAGTAGTCCAGTCCGGTCCATTCCAGTCAAGTGCTACTGAGTTGTCCCACAACAGTATATCATCTTCCAAACTAGAGTTACAATATCAACAGTGTGCTAATATAATATTGTAGAATATTTATTTATAGAATATTTATCTATAGAATATTTATTCACTAGTGCTCGGATCGGACATCGGACAGAGCTGATTATGTGTAACATAGTTTATGTTAAATTGCCAATCTGTAGATTTATCTTTCTAATTGAAAGCCCAGAAATATGATACAGAAAATTTCTTTTAATAACACAATATTAATCCCAGTTTCTATCGCAGAGCGTGAAGTATGATGAGTTGTATGTGTAACAAGCTTTGTTTTGTCTAACCTCGCATATAATTTATTAGCTTTAAACAAAAACATATATGACACAATTCTAAACATAATTGTAATAAATTACACACTAATTTCAATGTTTACTGACCACCAAGACACTAGTTCCATCAGCAGATAAAGATATACCTGCGATATCATTTATAGAAGGTGATGTGTCGTGCATATAGATGAGAAATAGTAAATGCCGTGACACTGAACCTTGCAGTACTCCATATACTATTATTTTACAATTTGAGGTTTCCTTTTGATAACTGATATCAGTGTTTATTTCCACTTTCTCTTTTCTCTCATATAGATATGCCACAAACCAGGTAATTAATTTAACCTCCTTACTTTGAAAGAATTGTTGTACAATGTGTCACAAAATATTTGTTGTGGATGATGATCTCAAATTTGCAATTTCGCGTAGTCGCGGCGATTCGTAACAACAGACTGATAATACGAGGTACGTCCAGAAAGTAAGTTCTGTTAGGTAATACAATTAAATTGTGTACATATACAGAAAAATTATTTGTTGCTCAAAATTCTACAATTCTTAAACTAATTTTCCACATAACTGCCGAAATTTTTCAGGCATTGGTCATAACGAGGCAAACTTTTTTGTATAACTTCTTCATAGAAGTTTTCCTCCTGTGTCTTCAACCAGTTGGAAACACTTTATTTCACCTCTTTGTCATTGTTGAAGTGTTGACCGCCAGGGAATGATTTGAGATGCAAAAACAGATGAAAGGCACTAGGAGCGAGGTAAGGGCTGTACGGGTGATGGTCAAAAACGTCGCACCCAAATCCCTGTAGGATGTTTTTCGTTGCATTTGCAGTGTGGTCGTGCGCTGCCGTGGTGAAACACAGATCCTTTTGAGATGAAACATGTACCGATAAATTTCAATCTGTTTCTCTTTCATAGCATTCAGGAAACGAACCACAGATCTGTTTACACAAGCGGCGGGATTTTCAATCAACATCGACATTGTAAACAAGCACAACAAAGTGTAATTGGCCGACAGCGATCTCACAATGGTGCAGTTTTATTCTCCTTGATACGGAGCGTCTACAGCACATGTGAGGAACTGCCATCGCAGCGCTGCAGCGGAGATAAATTGAAACAGAGCTTTGTTTCTGGACGCCGCTTGTAATATGAATAAGGCAGATGGGGAAAGCATGGACTTCCTTATCCTCTTCCTGACTCACTCCACGTTCTGCAAGTGCTACATAGTGTATGAATATGTCTTTGGTGCTCTACTATCTACTTATGTAAGTAGAGCGAGTATTGCATTCCAACCAACATTTAGATATCCACATATCGGTGTGTGGGGCACAGTCGGATAGGGACTATTGGTATACGTCTAACATACTACAGGTAAAATATTGTTTTTTGGAACGCAGCTAAACAGTAAAAAATGCATTTTGGGGAAGATTCACACATGTAATGCGACATGAAGTGGTTCTGTCTCACTCTTCCTCTCTCCTCGCGAGCGCGCTGATTGCGTTTTTGCGAGTGTGTGTGTGTGTGTAAATATGTGTGAGAGTGTATGTGTAAATGTGTGTGAGTGTGTGTGTATGTGTAAATGTGTGTAAGTGTGTGAGTGGTGAGTGTATGAGTGTGTCTTCCAACATTAAGTCATATCGGACGATGAATGAATTGGGTGAAATGATGCTCAAATGTGTCCGGGATCCATGGAGCTTAGAGTTACCGGACATTCGTCTTAGAGGATAAGGGAAAACCCCGGCAAAACTTATCCATGTAACTCACACTGACCGAGATTCGAACTTGGGACCTCTTAAATGTATGTGTGTGAGTGTCTGTGTATATGTGTGTATGTAAAAACCGGACAAAGTCGTACGTGTTTCACTCACATAATTGTCGCCAGTGACGTGCAACATATTCTATTGCTAATGTTGTGTACATACGTGCAATGCAATAAGGAAGTTTCGTAAGCACCAAGGGAACATTAAACTAATTTCGGTCTGTTGCCTTTATGATGACTTTAAAGGCGGTAACCGCAGTAAAAGAAGTTCTTGTATATATATATATGTTACAAATAACTGTTTACATTGGCCTAACTTTGTGAACCTACGTCCGTCAAAAACAGAAGCATCCATTAATGAGAACCTTAAATGTAATGGCACTGTGCTTCTACGTGTGCCCAGCAGATGGCATTAGTACGTCTAGTTTGGCAACATCCACTTTTCCTTTTAGGTCGGGCCCAAATGACCTTGTTGTCGACGGGCCCTAAAACACCACACACTCACTCCTTTTAGGTGGCAGAACTTTAGCTTGTATAATTCTATTCTAATGTTTGTTTTGTGAACAACGACGACATTTATGTGGCATTTAATTAAAAAGTGATAAATATGATATTAAAGAAACCCAGCTAGACTCATAGGCTCGCGGAATTAGAACGCGGCACATTTCAATTGGAAACCACAACGATAGTGTACCACGCGTGTCATAGGTTGCCTATGTAAACTTACATCTTGTACAATTATCAGCTTCCGCAATATTCTTTAGTACTGGTTTGTATTTTCGAATGCCTGGTACTTTTTGTAACTTTAAATTTATCTTTACCTCTCTACTATGAATAGTAAGTAGGTCAGTCTTGTTTACGTCGGGATACATTTGAGGGGGTAAAAATATTGTTTTTGTAACAGTGCAACCTCTGAATCACATAACGTTGGTACAACTTAAGGAAATTTGGATACACATTTGTATGTTTGCTGGTGGTTTGAGGTTATTGATATGACAATCTAGGTCTTGTATTGTAGATAGAAGTTGGCATATCAAGATAGTTTCTTTCTTTCTTTTGTTTTGGAAATTTTACATCCCCCAAAGTTAAGTCCTATCGGACGGTGAATGAAATGGGTGAAATGATTCTCAAAGTGTCGAGGGTCCATGAAGAACAGAGCTACCGTACATTAATATTTCAGCATAGGGGAAACCCCCAAAAAATACCTTATCCAGCTAGCGGAACCTGACCGACATTCCAACTAGGGACCTCTAGAATTAAAGTACACACCACCACTACTATCAGGAAGAAACGTCTGATCCATACAAACGTAGTTAAGTGAAAGCCGCTCATCATTCACGTGTAGATGAATGAGAATCACAAGAATGTTGCTTACACGTTTCTAAGATAGAAAATGAAAACTAAAAACAAGTTGGTCATCCAGGGAAGGCATCACAGAGATTATTTCACCTGAAAGTGTAAATATTATAGCCGTATACACTACATGTATGGTGTAGGCTCTAATAACATTAAACCCATGTGACAGAAGAAGATAAAGCAGTAAACACTTATTGGTAACTTTTCTTTGCCGTAAACAATAACTGATTTGTTAGATATTATCTCAGTTCTGGACATAAAATCAAGTGACATTAAAGCAAAATATATGTAAGCGAGAGGTATAAAGTAATTAACTTTACTGTGGCAGTAACCGTAGAAAGGTAGAGCCGGAGCCGTAGCCTGGATATGTACCAGGGATCACTTAGTCTTAACCATGTCAACATAACAGCATGACAAAAACATCAGTAGCGCTTTCCAAGTACTCGAGATACTTTTTAGAAATTATATACTCAAAAGAACATATGGACAGAGGTCAACCCCATAACACTGAAATCATTAGAATGAATGCAAAAAGCTGTACACATATATTCAATTTAGAAGGCTTCCCTTCCCGTAAACGATTATTAGTTTTTTTATATTTTATCTCAATGTTTGGTATAGCTACTTTTCGTTTCCATGCAATAGGCATCAATTACATATAGTCCATAGTGTCGGAATATAATTAGCAGGAAATCATGGCAAAGGAAGCAAAATGCTCTACACATATCTTCAATTTAGAAGGTTTCCTTTCCCATAAATGTTATAAGTTTTCTACATCTTATATCACTGTATGGTATAACTACTCCTCGTCTCCATGCCATAAGAATCAATTAAATATAGTTTATATTTAAATAACATACTTACAATTTGTTACTTATCTTTGCAAATATTCAGAGATTTTATTACCTACTATACAATTTCACAGGTAGAGCCATCTCTGGGCAGAGGCACGAGTTGCTCCATTACTAGTCTTCCCTGGCAGGCAATTTTAAATAACAACAAAATCCTCTTATTCATAACGTATATTTATAACAAGACGTTAATGTATTTCACTCACACTACTTTCTCAATGCACACTTCCACAAAGGCTTATTTTTCCACTTGATCAAAATGTAAGATAAAAGTTATTACACATTTCCTTGTTGTTACAAGAAGGATAAGGGGACTAGATGTTTAACCAATATTTGAAACTTAACCCACGAAAGAGATTTGCTCCAACAATCTTTTAGTGATTAATTTTGTTGCTATTATTGTTGTATATCATATACAAATGTGAGTAAGTAGCCTCCTTCTTTCATACACACCGTTTAGAATTTATGAAGTGCAGCATTTGAAAATAGAATTCAGGACTTACGTAATATTGGTACGGGATCTTTATTTGACACGAGAGAACGTCCAGGGTATGGAATATTATGGAACCATTTTGTAAGTTTAGACAGCGTTATTAGGTTTATTGTGCTAAATTGCCGACCGCATGCTCTGTGCAATTTGGTCCAGGTCTTCAAGTGTCTGAATAAGAAACCCAAGATGGCGTCAGAAAAATAACTGGAAACAAAAGTAAAGCAAGTGCGCAAAGCATTAAAATGCACATAATGATTAGCTGTAAATCTTTACTTGTAAATCTTTAATTAATTCTTTAAGTAACTTAATCATTACTTGTAATTCTAAAGTCTATTCGTTTACATTTTAGACATTCCTAGGAAGCTAAAATGGGAGATAAAGCTGAATTGTAATATCCATAAAAACAGGCGATATTGCAACTTACGTGGTCCAGGGTTCCTTTCTAGGCTTTTCGTTACAAGGTATTGAAAAATGCGCTGATCTGCAATTTTTCAGGTGTAATGCTTACGTAGTTATTTTATATACATTTAGTAGAGCGTATTTTCTTATGGAAATCTGCAAACAGCAAGCGAACTATGCCTTATACTGCACTCCAAGTAGGGTTAGGATTACTACGGAGAGGAGTTGGTACAGCGATTAGTCTTGATTTATTGTACAGACGCGAGAAAATATATTCCGGTGTATGCATGGCTGACCTACGAGAGGGAGGTGGTTTTGCATCAGTTAGTTACGACAGGACGGCTCAGTTACTTTATACCTAACCAGTGAGTTCGGCGCACAGTTATTTAAGTCTCAAAGGAAAATAAAAACAAGTTTGCCACATGCAACGTAGGTGGTTTTACACAACTGTCCAGTATCAGCTTATGTATGTATCGTTGCTTTTCTTATTGACGTTACTTTCTTTCTCTTCGTCTCTCGCACATACATTGCTCAACCATTATAACCTACCTTTCATCTTTCTAATGCATTTCTGGTAGTCACACTTGTAGTATTATCTGGAACGAAATACTTCTACTTTTCATAGATTAGCGATAGTTAATATAATGTTAAACTGCGTGGTATTTATAATTAAGTGTGTCTTGTTCCGAAAATAAACACTTCTTTGTTCCTTTGTTACAGCTTTTAAGAACAGATTATATGGACATACTACTACAATTAATATAACCACCAAATTACCAAACGACTTGACACCAAATGACTTAACGACCAACGCAATAAATAAAATAATTATTTTGTTTGATAGTGACAGTTCATATACCCAAACACATTAGCGTCACCGGTATGTCAGAGATTTCATGAAGGTGTCCTTTAAATGTCAGTAATACTGATATTATGCATTTCACGTTTAATTTATCCTCCGGCGGTACAGACTCCGGAATAAATGAATGAAAGAATGAATGAATAAGGCTCTCAAACTGTCAAATTGTGCAGTGAATGAAATGATGCTTAAATTAGTCCAGGCTCCATAGAGCTTAGAGCACTGCCATCCTTATTACCGTTATAAATATAGAACTCAAATACTTTGTAATGTTTCCGTGTTTAGTTAGGTCAACTGGAACTGATCTATTTGTGAATTTACTACGGATATTATCACCTCGTGGGCGTTCACTACTTCTATCACAAGTCGTGATGAACAGGGGGTAAGACAGCTCTTTGTTGGTCCAGCCCAGAAATTTTGTCCATTAGATCGCGCAATGTAACAAGAACATACAGTTGTCACTAAGAATCACCTTTCTTGGCAAATAGTTCGTTACGGGGATTCATTTCAATTTCTTTATCTCACATTATTTCAAATTTTTATTAATAATTCGTTGTTTTAATAATTTCAAAAACAATTAGGCCATTCAGTTAAACTATCTGTACATTTATGACTTCCGACATGTTGGAGCTGTTGTTACGTATTATTCCTGAGTATGAAATATTAATTACAAAACATTTTAATATATCTTAATTGTCTATTGGACTTATAGGAGGTTAGTGTATGCCTCAAGTAACACTTTAACTGTTTATTTGAAGGTTATGGTTTAGATTCTTTCTTAATAATATTACATTGATTACTTTTAAATTTGTTAATCTTGTTTGAACTTTTCTTATATTCAAAACAGAATTATAATGTTGATTGTTAGGTCAAGATATATTTGTGTTTGTGTTATATATTAGGTAAGTTTAGTAAATTGTTTTAATTTTCCGTATTAGTATTTGTTTTATCACTAATATTTTGAATTTTTGTCTTCATTTAAACAGAATTTGATTTGCTTTAGGGAGTTCATATTGTTTGGTTATTTATTATCTGAATGCAAAGTCTTATAATCTATTGTATAATAAATCTTTAATTTCATTATTAACTTTACCAGCAGGAATAGTACTCATATGGTAGACTCAAGTGACTTGCTCTACTCTTTTACAAACACTTATTTCTCTATCTACTTCAAGATAGACATATTATTTTAGTCCCACGGAATTACAGTAGACTTTAAGTGATAGTCAGATTTTGTTAACCGTTTGTCTAGTGGACGTCTTTGAAGTAATATTGTTATTCTAAATTTCTTTTGCTGCTTTAATATTAGCTTGTCTTAGCGTTCTAAGAACCAAATTGCCCCTTTCAATTTCATACCCGGACAGGGATTATTTGAAAATAAGCTTTAATTCAAGGGACATCAAAACGTATAGGTGCTGCCACTGAAGGCTCTGTATTGAATTTTTGGACCTTAACGAAATACTTTCCACACCTAAGTACGACAGAAGGACTTTACCTTTTAGAAAATATAACTATTGTGGAATTGAGGAATATGATCAAGAGTAAATCTGAAACGGCTTGCCTTAGAAAATAAAATGTATCAGACAAAATTTGTATGTTACAGCAAGATATACCTTCCGTGTGAAGTAACAATTTGTTTATCTCTTCCACTTTACAGTTATTTACAGTGATCCAGAGTGAAAAGGAATTTTGAGGACTTTCCCAGCAGATAAAAATTTGTATTTTATTTGTCATGAAGATGTTTAAACAATATAATAATTTAATTAAAATGTTAGATCCCATTTTCTATAAAATCGATATATTCTAAAAAGTTTCCATTTAAGAGGTAGTTTGTTATTGGGAGACTTTCTTGAAAGTCTTGCTTGTCGGCCTTTAAGAAGCCAAACTTATATAAAACTTTGTTATATAAACTACTTTTGTGTATTGGGTTATGTTGTGACGACTTTCTCCATATTTGGGTGTTCCATTTCCAAAGGAATCTCGACATTGAACTTTTGGGTCCAATACAATTCTACAAAAAGTGCTATTTTAACGCTAAAGTACACATCAACGAAAAAACCGGTACAAACTTGCAGTTTAAGTATCCCGCGTGTTTCCTGGCTGACTATGATCACAGCGACACGGAGTCTCGTGCAGCACAAGGTACACGTAAAACATTGCAGATGGCGCTCACGACATAATTGCAATTTGTATAGGTATGTAACTTAGTTGTAAATAACCTTTTGCAACATATTGGTACAGTGATGTTTTATTTAACTGCAAAGTAGGAGCAAATGTTAACTATAATAAATTAGAAGTACATTACACCAAATAATTCATATAAGGCGGAAAAGAAGCGTTGTGTTTCAGAACTGAAGTCTACCTAGACTTGTATATGTAAAAAGTTTTAACTGATTTTTTGCATGTTTTAATTCACCTTTCTTTGGTTTCATGAATGTTTTGTGAACAATTCTAGCACATTATAAGTACATTCCCTAGAGTTAAATAAATCAAACTTATAAATTATTCCATCTCTTTCCACATAAAGTGCCTATTCTCGGCATTTCATAACTGAGTTCTGAAGAATACTTTTGGGAATTAACATTCGCAGAATTAGAAACATTATGCGTGTAATTGTATTTAAATTAATAATTGGAAACTTCTGTTCATATATGGTACGATGCACTTACATAAATTTTGAGGCAAGTATATCAACTTTGTTCTATTTATTTTGTATGTATGACTTTATTACTTGTTTCACACTCAAAATTATTGAAACTTGAAGCTTTTCCGAAGAACGTTGTCTTCAACACCAAATATTGATTGATCTGTTATTTTACGCAATGGCCCATTAGAACTAATTGCAAGAGGCAAACCTTCTTTTCGGGTTAGTATAATTGACTTCAACGCTTCTACAGGACTTACGTAACAACAGGTGGGGAGATGAAACTTACTTCACAATAACAAATCAATCTTTCCATATCTAATTGCGTCTCCTGTCATATATTTGCTATCGAATAACAAATATTGGTGTGGTTATATTCAAGTTAGTTACTTAACCACTACCAAAAGTAATGTTGAAGTCAGACTCCCGGTTAACATCTAACCTGAGATCATAAATCTGTCCAATTCTGGGATTGTCTCTATTAACAGTTTAGTGTTATATTGTAGTAACATATCCCACGTGACTAGGTATACAACATACAGTTTATAATCTAATGTAAAAATTTTGACACATTTTACGAACACTCTTATGGTATCATTAATCCCTAAAGTATTGAATGAGAATGAAGCAGATGTAAAGTATTTGAAAAAAAGGTCTTCATAGATAGAATGAGTGGCTAGCTGTCAGAGGAATGATGTTGCGAAGAACGGTACAGAAAACGTTTGTTATGCTTCAGTGGATTAGGGACCGGAATGTAGTGAAGGAAATAATATTCAAACCTTATATATGAAACAGTTTATAATTTTTCGTTCAGGCATTTTCTGTACTTTAATATACCAATTATTCTATCGTATTACAGTCGTCTCATCTAACTATTCCTGACAACGTTTGTCTAGGTTCTGAATGTTGTTAATATTCTGCCCGTTCCTGAGTCAATAAGTACCTTACCATACACAGTGGATTGTTCTCTCTAATATCTCTCTTATTTATGATTTCGGTTTTGATTATTTAGATAAATAAATAAATGATAATAAAGCTCTCAAACCGTCATAGTGGACCATCAATAAAATGATGCTCAAATAAGTCCCGTTACAAAATACAGAACTCAAACACTTTTAACGTTTCCGTGTTTATTTAGGTCACCTTAGGAATTTTCCCGAAAAGCAAATCAAGAATTTGTGAGTCTACATGTGAATAAGGACTAAAACACGTATTATATACAGGAAAGTAAATTTCATGTAAGGTAGTGTTATTGGCAGCACTACTTATGTCCTTAGAGAGGACCGTCCATAATGCAGAGTTACCGATGGTGCTGCTGAGTGTCTAGACAACACTTGTGCTTGCGTCTCTATGAGCGTAAGATATTCCACCGTAAAACAGATAGCGCTACGGTAGGGTTATGACGCTGCGTAAAGGAGTGTGCAAATATTTTAAAGCTCTGTGGTCCGTGTTATCAACTTATTTAGAGTGGAAGTAGACTACAAAGTTATTCCCCTCGTTCTCTAAAACATATATAATTGTGTATTATTACATCTAAGAAAATTGTCTTCCGTAGGTTGGAGCAGGAGGGCGCCATCACAATTATAAGTTGTTCAACGTAGTTTAAACTGTGTACTGGAATTGCTCAACGCGCATGCGGGGCTTCCGTTTCGTTATACCCCATCATGCGGTCAGGGATTTCGACACCCCTTACGTTGCGCCTTTTTCAGTCTGATTCTTCCAATAATGCTTTATGGGTGCAAGGTCTGGGGCATGGCCGCAGGAACCAATCCGCTACAACTCCAGCGTGTACAGAATAGATGCCTTAGGGCCATGTACTCTGTGGGCTGGCGGTTTCCCGCGAGATATCTTAATGAAGGCTCATCTCTCCAATATGTGGAAGATGTCAGTAGGCGCCGGGCCACAAAGTTCTACGAGAGTTTGCCTTAACATCAGAGCGCCCTGCTCAGTTCTCAGGGAACTACCGAACATCAGAAAGACGCTTCAAGCTCTACACTAATGCTTATTCTAAATTAATTTAAATTAAACTCTTCCTTAAGTATCTCACACCAGCGGTGCTCACAGGCTTTGCACCCGAGTCGGCTACCATGAGGACCTACGGCTACCTCCTTTCTTCTCATTCAAATAAATTTAACCCACTACCATGCAAAACACCAAATATCCTGTCATTAAGATGTTAAGTCCGTATATGAGAGGTACACGAATGACACACGTCGTGCTGCTGGATTGTTAATTTTTGCCTTTTTCATTTCCAAAACTTATGATTAAGGTTAACTACCATTTATTGGTATTGGTTTTATATAGTCATTTTACTCACATGATTTTCTTTGCCGTTGTGGAAGCCATTCTTACTTCCGTCATGCCAACTGAGAGAGATGGTGCCAGATATATGCCTAATTGCCGCTGATCTTATTTGTGTAAATGTGGAATACTGGAACACAGCTGCATTTAACCGATGGGGAGATGCTTAAGAACTACACGTTTTCCATTTGACTTTCTTATTTGGATCTCTGTGCATTGGAGAGTGAAAGAAAAAAGACAGACGAATAGCTTCCCGATTGGCCATCTTCTTTTAATAATTATACAATTCCAACACACCTTTTAAAATATGGGGCTTTTTCCCCTATGTAAATTGCAGAACCCAAAACCAAAGCGAGCAAATCCCTCTAAAATACCAATTCATTTATGAATATAGCATTCTCATTCACAAATTTTTCCTTTCTCTGCAAACATTGTGATTTATTAGATTCATATGACTTTGTCTAGCACTAATTGTTTACTTTTATGGTTGAATGTAAACCTGGCCCCAATACATTCTTATTTAAAACTAGGGCGCGTTTATTAATTAACAACTTGCTACTAGTTAAATAGAACCAGGAGTGCACTAAGGAAACAATACTTAAGTTATTGTCCTTAGAATTCAGAAAATCGAGGTAGACATCTGTCAAATTTAACTGATGGCTAACGTTGTTCGATCGAGGGAAGTATAAAACAGCAGCCCAGTGGCGATAGTCAAATGTTTACGTAGAACGTCGTTATAAGGTTGCTTTGAAAGCCAAGAACGTGTGAGTAATTATATAAAATTATGTTCTTAACTGTGTCACATAGCTTTTAGTTTAAAGCTATTAAACTATCTGATACCTTAGACAAAAAAAAAAAGATTGTGAAATTTACAATTCTCGTACACCATGTACTACTACAGAAGTTTGGATTTTAAGATGATTTTAAAAGAAATTGTATCTCACTTCTGGGCTTTCAGTTAGACATATATATAGATTAGCAAGATCACATAAACCATCTCTTACACAAAATCAACACTGCCCTTTGTCGTATCCGAAGACTGGTGAATGAATTTTCTCTAGATACACTTATATTGGTATACTAATTATATTGTAGCTCTATTTGGGAATATAAAGTATTAATATGGAGCAGCTAGGTAGAAAGGAAATAAATATTTCTTGTGTATAAAAGATAAACGCATTATATGTAACACACAAAACAAGCACTTTAGCACATATCTTTCAGAAGACTGAAGACATTAAACCTTCCTTGTATGTATATTTTCATAATCTAAAAGTCCTTTGTACGCATATGCTCATCAGCTTTAACAATTTACTGGAAATAATATTCCCATGAGTCGTTATGATAAAGTGAAGCACAAAATTAATATAATTTTGAATTCTGGTATACTTCATTTATTTATATTTATTCGTTTGTTTGTGTTAATGTCTTTCTGATATCATGTTATATGTCGTCTCAATGTTCCTAGGTGACAGAGGCTGCATCAATGTTTATTACCATTAACGGACCACCTGTATATATGTGGACTCCAGAGGACTATATAAAAGAATGTATAAGAACTCATAATCATGCTAAGGACAGACAAAGCAGGAAAGCGAATCTACAATTGCATCATTCTGATCGGTTCTCCAGGATCTGAAATTCTTATGTGAGACCCACCCCCACATTTTTGTTAGGAATACGGCCCCGTCTATGGAACTTTGTTGATATAGATAATTTTTAATGGAATCCTCATTATTTGTTTAGTATGTCACATGTCATAAATCTACAAAAGCTATCCTCACGCTTCCTATGGTTAATTATTTACCTATATTGTCATCCTCATTAATTATGATATCATTTATTCTCATGTACGACGTGGTTAGGGTTTCATGTCCCGCCTAAACAACGGGAATGCAATGTGAAGGTCATCATATAGCGACTGGTTCTAAAATAATTGACTAAAATCTGAGGTCTACTGTATTTTCCTACATCCAGTGTAGTAGAAGCTACTTTAAAAATCAGAATACACAAAAACAATGAACGGAGAATCAGAAAAACAGCAAAGTGTTAACTAATTTTTGGAAACACATGTAGTAATTGTTGATGAATTTGTGTAGAAATAGATGCGAACTAAATTTATGGGTAGGACAATATATGGGTCAAAGAAACCTATGTGATTCAAGACCAAATCTCAAACTAATTCATTACTGACCTTTATATACGTAGGAATTTTTCGAAATGGATTTGGAGGACTCTTAAAAACGTCCTATAGCAACTGTTACATTTAAAACTAGTAGCTTTAAGTGTTTTGTTCATTTCAAGCGGATGAAATCTCCAACAAAATGTTTAATTTAAATGTTCAATTGTTTAATTGTTTAAATGTTCAACATAAATGATAAAAAGGAATGGAATAAAAAAAATGAAATAAGTTCGCGAGAAGTACAATGACAACTCCATGATAGTGGACCTCCTTTCTCAAACTGAACTATTTGTGCGACCATTATTGTGCTAATTTACACTACTGCAACAATTTATTTTTCCTAATTAAATACAAACTCAAGGCTAAACTGAACCTCAATTATTGCAGTTACAATATTTCATAAAATCTACTAAAAATTACAATCCGCTACCACTGCATCAAATATTACAGGTAGGGCTATTTATGTACAGCAGTATACAGTGGGTGAGCGGTTGCATCTCCTAGTGGGAAGGAATACAGCTAAAAGAACCTTAGCTGTTATATATACATATATGTATATGTATATATATATGTTTATGTAGACCCGCCTCGGTAGCGTAGATGGAAGCGTGTCTGCCTCACGTTTAAGAGGTCCCGAGTTTGGATCTGGGTCAGGGTGAGCTACCTGGATAAGGTTTTATCCGGGGTTTTTCCTCAGCCTTAAAGACGAATGTCTGGTATATCTAAGCTCCATGGACCCCGTCACATTTGAGCATCATTCCACCCATCTCATTCAACGTCCGATATGACACCGTTGGAGGACGTACAATTACAAATATATATGCTTATGTCGGTATATCAATGTACTAATGTCATACTACTTTCTCAAACTACTCTACTACAGAGGACTTTCTCCCTCTACTCCAAGTTTAAGATTAAATATTTACAAATGTAGTTTCATTAAAATTTCGTTGTATATATTTGAGTACAGGTCTGAAGTAATAGCTAAATGTTAAAGATGTAGGACGTAGTGTTTCCGCCTTTTAATTCGTACGATATTATACAGCAGACTCAAGAATGGATCTTAGCATTATCAAGATAGAAGGGAATTGAATATTATACGAGTAAATCATCAATAACAAAGACAGCTAAGCTCAAAGAAATTATTTGTTTTAAGCAGATATGCATTAATTGTGTCGTGTAAATAAGTAGCATTGTTCCTGGTTTGATCCCAGAAGTGATAATAATTAGGGAGCAGATTTATAGCCACTAAATGTCTGTTAAAAAGGCAGGCAAAGGACACTAGAATGGACCAAATAAACACTTATATAGGCATTAAACTCTGCTAATCAAGCACTTAGAAATACACAATTTTAGTAAAATGGCTCTTAAAATGTACGAATATAGCCAGATGACAATCATCGCAACATATGCTGCAACAAATTCGCTAAACACACACTATTTTACGATTACTTAGGCAAAATATTTATACATTTATTCCAAATTTCATAAATGGCTCAACAGCAAGTTAAAATAACAGATATTGTCTTATAACTAAATTACATATAAATCCCCTTCACTAAGCCTGAACCACAATGAGTACAGAGGTGTAAAGTAATTATGTCATAAAGCGAAAACATGTGGTTTAGGCGGGGGTGGTGCTTAAGGATGAAAATCGAAGTATCTGAAGATTTTGTTATATTAGCTTTAAATTTATAAGAATGGAATAATACCAATTTTCAGCTTTTTAGTTACAATAGTTTCTGGCGAATTGAGGGTTTATGTCTAAATTACAGGCTAATTTCAAACTGTTCTACATATTGTAAATAAAAAATAGTAGTTGGTGTGTAAGTTTTGCACGCATTTTAACCTACTAGTTCCCTGCACCGATGTGAAATATTTGTCGTCGCCATATCAATGACGGGAAAATGTGTTCCTAGCAATTTAACAATTTCTATTTTTCTAAGCGTTTATAATAAGAGGTAGGCATTATAATCCTTTTGAATACAAATAACAAAATATCAAAAAATATAAATGGATACACCTAATATGCAGCTACCCTTACAGACATGTTTAGAATATCATATAGATTAATGGAAAACTGCATCCTGTGGAACACTTTGAAGTTAAGAAAATGTAGAAAATATGGAATCTAAGAACTCTTGAGGCTAAAATGACGTTATGGCAGCTACGATAGAGGTGTAGGGTTATTTAAATAATCAAGTGACGTTTTCTGCAGTGTCGTTATAAAAACAATCTTCATACTATCGAAGTATGTCTATATTTATTTTAAGACAAAAATACTAAGCTTCATTATGTCACAAGTGGCAGAGAGATACAAATCACAGAACAAAAATTAATTAAAGGTTAAAGCTAGAGAATCCTAGTTTTAGGAATAAAACGCTAAATGTCCCGTTGTCGTCTAAGAACAAGTAGAAAGGCACAGATTTTTAGTAAGCATTTTCTGTTCACTAAAACAGAATTTCAGCAACTAAGGCATCGTGAAAATAATTCTAATACCTATTTTATAGAGGCATTTCTGTAACTTTAACAAAAGCCATTAAGATTTATTGGTCTGTAGTTTCATTTTCAGTGTTGGAAACAACACCGGAAGCTATATACATATAACCTTAGTGTGTGTAGCCTAGATAATTAAAAGCTGGCCTTACAGGTTTAAGTTGTAACCTGAACAGAGTCCAAGAGCTGTGATTTTAAGATTGGTTAAAACAACAGCTGCATGACAGAGGATTTACACGCATGTAAAAGAAATCTTACGGGAGTAAAATCCTGCTGACCGGCGGTACTGTTTGTGATCTGATATGATTGTTAACAATTGACATCATCAATAATTTAATTAATAATCCCTCCCCCAAGTATTACTATTAGCTCAAGAAATAAGCCTTTACACCAGCACAAAAATATGATACTGCATTGAAACTGCCAAAGATAATACTCGTAACAAAATTGTGGAATCCATTACACTGAGTTTGCAAAGCTGTACCTATGAGCTTCAAATATATAATGTTCTAGTCAAGATGAAATGCATTAGACGGACCTGTTCAACGATTCAGAAATGTTTTAAGCTAAATCTAAATCGCATAATGTGATGAAGAAAGTTTTGCATTAGGCAAATTTGGGTTTTACTTTGGAAAACTGAAAATATTCAGTTTCTCTTCTTTCAGTTCTCCTCAACATACTCATTTGTACATGGTTAGGCTTTCAGGGCCGACTTTAATCCAATAGAATACATTTCCCAGACTTGCGCGCCGTGGTCCAGGGGATGAAAATTCTGTTTCTCACATAGCTCCGGCGAACATCTTCAGAGGATTCTAGCTGGGTACTTGCTATTGTCCAGAGCGTGCCATTTTGTTCGAAGGGGCATTTGAATTATTTTTTGGGTTTCTTTGGCTTCATATATTCTGTTTTCGGCAGAATTTCGCAATCTTAGGCCTAGAATAATAATTGAATTACCAATATTTTTGGTTGCAACTTCGCGTGACATCTTTTAGGCGATTGTTTATATGAAATGCTAATGAGCGGACGGTGAAGTCTTTAAAAATTTCTCTAAGTTCCAGTGTTCAAGGTAACTTTGCAGAGCTTTTATTTCACTTTCTTTTTCTAAGCACATGCTTAACTTTGGTGGAAATCGAAAGTTGTTAAACACATTTCTCTCAACACAACTTTCATATACTGTACTCTCCGAGCCCATTTGTCTCTGAGCAGGGCGACACCTGTGTGATTTATGTTATCATTGGGATAGCGATGCAAATATTTTCAGTTATATAAGCATCTTCTGCACATCATATTTAGCTCGAGGAGAGTAATGCTTTCCACCCAAAAATTCGATAGTGAGATATCACCAGAGATACACATTATAAATCCTCTGTACCCAAAAAAGAAACTCTATTGACTTTCTTTACTCATTCTTGGACTATACGCTGGTAGAAATTTTTTATTCTTCTATCTGCTTCATGTTTATTGAGCTAAACATTTGCCAAAAGTTATCCTTACATATCCAGTGGGATCATATATGAAGCAATTGGCTTATAAAATAGTGAAACGTTTTAAGAGCAGTTTGCTATGTTATGTCTTTAAATCTCCATTGTCTTAGCATGGCCAAAAATGAACAGCTTACGACGTGTTTCTATCTCAGAAAAGTCCATAAAAGTTTGTCTTTGCAATATCTTTGAAGAGAAACAACAACAAATTTTTCGTAATGTATCTTCGTGGCCATTTGGAAGGTAGAGTTCCCTTGAAGTAAATTCATCTTGGGTATCCAATTTCGTGTACTTCACGAGGAAAGCTTTATCCCCGGGATTGTTGATTTTAAGTAGACAAACATCCGCCTCAATAAATTTGTGTTAAAATGTGTGTGGTATAACTAATGTAAACAATATTTTGTTTAATTTAGAGTGAACTCTTCTGGAGCTTATAGTTAACTATGCAGTAACAACATTCTCTCTTAGAATTAGAGTCAAGGTATCGAGTCCAAATAGAATACACTGCATAAAATCCAAAAATTTTGGATGGTAAACAAACCGTACAAATGATCACAAAAGTGAAACAACTGGATGACAGCACATAAAACAAATGAAGATATAATACTTAAACACAAAGAAGTTATGAAACAATCGGTTACATCTATCGGCGTTGCCATTCTGTTTATTTCCAAGTACTACGCCACGTTGTACTGTTCCCATTACGTATGTATTTGTGACAAAAGAATCTAGTTGGACAAAGACTGTTGTTAATGTTCTACTTCACAAAATGGAAACGCGGGATGGAGTTACGAATAGCCGACCCTTTGAATTCGGCGGAGAGTGACGCACCGTTCTCAGCTGTGTAATTTCTACTCTATTCTTGCCATACAACTCTTTTGAAGATATAAATAAATAATAAAGCTCTCAAACCGTTACATTAGACGATGACTGAAATGATGCTCAAACGAGTGCAGGCTCCATAGAGCTTAGAGCGCTTATTATTATAGAGAGCTTATCTTTATTACGGTTACAAATATAGAAGTCAAATAATTTTTAATGCTTCCGTCTTTAGTGAGGTCACCTGGGATTGATCTATTTCGAAATTTACTACGGATATTTTCACCTCCTGGGTGTTCACTACTTCTATAACAAGTCGTGATGAACAGGGTGTAAGACAGCTATTTGTTGGTCCAGCCCAAAAATTTTGTCCATTAGATCGCGCAATGTAACAAGAACATACAGTTGTCACTAAGAATCACCTTTCATATCAAATAATTTGTTACGGGTGTTCATTTAAATTATTTTATGTGAAATTATAGATAATTTGTCAATAATAATTTATTACTTTAATAATATCAATAAGAATTTGACCATTCAGTTAAAGTATCTGTTCATTATAATTACCCAGATGTTGGAGCTGTTGTTGTGTATTATTACTGAGTACTTAATAGTAATTACAATACACTTTAATATATGTTAATTGTCTATTGGACTGGTAGGAGGTCAGTGTTTACCTAAAGTAACACTTTAACTGTTTATTTGTAGATTATGTTCAGGATTCTTTCTTAGTAATATTACATTGAGTACATTTAAGTTTGAAAATTTTGTTTTCACTTTACTTTTGTTCAAAATGGAGTTATAATGTAGTGTTAGGTCAAGATGTATTTGCCGTTGTGTTATATAGTAGCAAGGGTTACTGTTATTTATTTTAATTTTCGGAATTAATATTTGTCTTTTAATTATTAATCTTCATTTAATCAGCATTTTATTTGCTTTAGAGGGATCATATTGTTTAGTTATTTATTATCCGAATGTAAAGTCTTATAATGTCCGAATATTTGCTCAAATAGGAGGTGTAGTTATTTCGTGAATACTCGATTATAAAATTACATTTATTGTTTAGATTGTACGATAAATCATTAATTTCATTATCTGCCGTATTAGCAGAAATAGTACTGATGTGGTACACTTACACGCCTATCTCTGCTCTTCTACAAACCCTTATGTCGCTATCTACTTCAACATAAACATCATTTTACTGTGGTTACAAGGGAATACAGTAGGCTTTAAGTGACAGTAAAATGTTTTTAACTGGTTGTTTAGGTGACGTCTTTGAAATTGTATTCTCATTGTATTATGTAACTTATCTTGTTTCACCGTTTTAAGATGCAAATAGGTATTTCATTTGTCATGAAGATTTTTAGTATATATCAATTAAAATCATTAGATCCAATTTTTGATAAAATCGACATATCCTAAGAATTTTCCATTTAAGAGGTGGTTTGTTATTGAGAGACATTCTTGGAAGTCTGGTATGTCGTACTTGAAGATGTGAAATTTATATACAACTTTGGTACCTATCGTACTTTGGCGTGTGGAGTTCTGTTGAAAAGATTTTTTCCGTATTCAGGTGTTCCAAAACTATTCATTTTGATCGGAATCCTGACATTGAAATTTTGGGTACAATGCAATTATACTGAAACTAATATTTTAACGCGAAAATAAAGCCCAACGTAAAAAACAGGTACAAACTTGCAGTTTAAATATCCCGCGTGATTTCTGACTGACTGCGTTCACAGCGACACGTCAATCGCAACGCAGAGTACATGTAGAGCCTTCCAGATGGCACTCATGTTCTAATTACAATGGGTACAGAAATCTAGCGTAGTTATTAAGCACCTTTTGCAACATATTAGAAGAGTAATGTTTTATTATTGCTGAACAGTAGGTGGAAATATTGACTATAATAATTTAGAGGCATATTACACAAAATACTTCATATAGGTGGAAAAGAAACAATGCGTGTCAGAACTGATGTCTAGAGAGAGAGATATAAGTAAAACCAATTCAAACGCTATCTTGCATTCTTCATTACCATTTATCTGGTTAATATTTTGTGAATAACTCTAATTGCACACTGTGATATAAACCAAAGTTATAAATTATTCTTTGACTCTCCAAAGAAAATGTGTGTTTGCGGCATGTCATAACTAAAGTCGGTAGAATAGATTTGGGAATTTACAGTAGCAACATTTGAACAATCATACTTTTACTTGTATTTAAATTAATAATTAGAAACATCTGTTCATATGCAGTACAATCCATGGACATAAATTTTGAGGCAAGTAGATGAATTTTTTTCCGATTTATATTGTGTGTCTCTCTTTATTACTTCTTTTGCAGCCAAAATTATTGAAATTGTAAGCTTCTCACACAACGTTGTCTTCAATACCAAATATTGATTGATCTGTTATTTTCCGCAAAGGCCCATTAAAAATAAGCACAAGGGGTAAACCTTCAATTAGGGTTAGTATAATTGACAGCAAAGCCCCTATAGGACTTATGTACCGACAGGTGGGTAGATGAAACTTAATTCACAATAAGAAATCAATCTTTCAGTATATAATTGTTTCTCCTGTCATATATTGGCTGTCGACTCCAAAATGTTGGTGCAGCTAGGTTCAGGTGAGTTACTTAACCACTACCAAAGGTAATGGTGAAGTCAGACTCCCAGTTCACATCTAACCTGAGATCACAATACTGTCCAATTCTGGGACTGTCTCTATTAACAGTTCAGTATTACACTGTGACTTTGTGGGTTCGTAGAATTAAAAGTCTAATTGCACAAACTCAAAAAGTTCTTTATTTCCACCGAATTACAGTGATAATACTTGCCGATTACATAGAATTACGTTGCGCACACAGTTACAATCCACCAGTTCGTCTGTCACATGTCCACTGCACAATCACAACTCCTCAGATACACGTACGCGGTCTTCCAGTCCGTTCTCTAGCACTGCGCTCATCACGGCTGCTCGCCAAGAACTGACCTGATTCGTCCGCTGCAGGCCTTATATACGGAGATCGCTGTGTCTGGAAGTTTCGCGGCGTAGTGAATCATCCCGGTTGTTCCAGAAGTCAGGGGGAGGGGAAAGAGACGGTATGTGATATTTCCCTAACGATCCCCTCAGTTTGCGCCAGAACATAAATGTATAGGCGTAATCTGAATGCACCCTGTCTCCGACCCAGTTCCAGATGGTCGTGCCTTCCGATAATTGGGTGACATTGCTCCCTCCTCAAACTGGTCGTTCCGTACAGCACCATCGTTGCGGGCCATGCGATCCAGGTGTACCACCAACATCTTTCCTCGGGACACCTTCTGGATGCGTTATACTACCTCGTTAATCCTCTTCACCACCCGGTACGGTCCTTGCAATAGCCGCTGAATTTTCGGGCAGCGTCCCTTGGTCCGGGTAGGGCGGTAAAACCAGACCAGCTACACTTGCCGGAACCCTTGGCTGTTGGCTTGCCTGTTGTATCCGGGGGTCATGAAGTCGTTCGCCTTCTGGATCATCTGGCGAGTCATCTCGTGCATGTCGTGGAGGTGGTCTATCACGTTCTCCACATACTCGCTCACTGGCTTTTTCGCTTCCGGAGGGATTCCAAAAGCCAGGTCACAAGGGCGGCATAACTCTTGGCCGCAGATAAAGCTGGCTGGCGTCATCCCTTTTATGTCGTGTGTTGACGAGCGGTAGGCCAGTAAGAAGAGTGTCACCTTGACGCTCCAGTCTCGCTGATGGCTGTGCACGACCTTCCTCAGGTGTTCCTCTAATGTCTTGATTTATCTTTCGACCATGCCATCCTACTGGGGATGTAGAGGCGTCGTGCGCGTCTTGTTAACCCCAAGTCTTTCTAATGCCTCCTTCATTAGTCTGGAACAAAATTCGTGCCCTGGTCACTGTGCAGCTCAAACGGTACCCCAAATCGGCAGAACACTTGCTCAAGGAGGCAGCCTGTGATTGTCTTTGCCTCTTGGTTCAGGATGGCACACACCTCCGGCCACTTGGAGAAGCAGTGCACGACCACCAATAGGTACTTGTTGCCTCGGTCGGACACTGGGAGTGGTCCAGCTATGTCCACAGTGATCCGCACGAATGGCGCTCCCACGTTGTGCTGCTGCATGCGACCCCGGCTCCTAGTCTGGGGGCCGCGACTCGCCGCGCACACATGACACTGTGGACAATATCTCTGAGCGGCTGCTGTGAGCCTCAGCCAGTAGTAGCGCTGCCGAAGTTTACACTCGTTCTGTTCGCACACAAGTGTCCCCCTGAATTACCGGCGTGCACTTCCTCCAAGACTTCCGGGACCTTACTTCGGGGAAGTACCAACTGTTTTCTCTTAGTCTTCCCATCGGGCGATTCCCATAGCCGGAAGAGCACGCCCTCTCTGTTCTTCAACGTGTCCCATTGGGCCCAGTACGACTTTTAGGTGACGCTCCTCAGTGCGATATCCTCCCAGGCTGGTCTTGTCCCTGACTCCACTTACCTCAAGGGTGACACCAAAAACTGCGTCCACCAGCTGCTCCGTTCTCAGGTCTGCGCTATCCCAGGTGTCCACTGGCACTGCCGTGACCACATGGACTGCTGCGGTACGCTCCTTCTCTTACACACTTGTGCACTTCCCGCACTCTACTGGACAGGTTCTTCGGGACGTGGCGTCTGCGTTACCGTGGCTCTTCCGTCTGCGATGTTCAGAGGTGAGGTCGTACTCCCGCAGCCCCTGGACCCAACGTGCTGTCTGTCCTTCAAGGTTCTTAATGCCCAATAGCCAGGTTAGGCGGAATGGTCAGTCCTCTGGTAGAATGCCTGAGCGTAGAGGTACTTGTGGAAGTGCTCCAAGGTTTTTACTACCGCCAATAATTCTCGGCGGGTGACGCAGTAGTTCTTCCCTGCCTTGGATAGCATCTTGCTGTAGCAGGATATCACGTGCTCGTGGAAGTCCTGGACTTGGGATAGGGCTTCCCCAATACAGTGATCGCTGGCGTCGGTGTCTAAAGTGAAGGCGCCACCTGGTTGTGGAAATCTCAAATTTGGAGCACTGCACATGGTCTTCTTCGGGTGCTGGAAAGCCTCTTCTGCGTCCTCCTACTACACTTAACGCCGGTGTTTTCTGTCAGGCGGGCGTGGGGTTTAACGGTGTTGGAGTCCCTTTTATAAAACGGCGGTACTAAATGCACAGCCCGAGGAAACAGTTATCCTGGGCCACTCTCTCTTACAGCCTGCGTCTTCTCAGGGTCTGTGGCCACTCCGTTTGCCGAGACCATGTGGCCCATGTAGTCGACTTCCTTGCGGAAGGGCTGGCACTTCTTCTGGATCAGCTTCAAGTTGGTCGCCTGCAACCTCTGCAGCACCTTACTGAGATTCCTGAGATGGTTTTCAAAAGCCTTAACGACGATGATGATGTCGTCAAGTTATAGCAGGCAGGCGTCGTAAGCCAGTCCCCTCATCGCTTACTCCATGAGTCGTTGGAAGGTGGCTGGTGCGTTACACAGGACAAAGGAAGTTACTGTGAACTGCCACAGCCCTTTGGCCTGTCACGGGTGCGGTCTTCTCCTTGTCTATAGGGTGTAGAGCTATCTGCCAGTAGCCCGACTTCAGGTCCAGGGTCGAGAACCACAGTGCACCAGCTAGCGTGTTCAGGGTGTCGTCAATCCGGGGTAAGGGGAAATAGTCCTTCCGTTAGACAGCGTTAAGCTCTCTGTAGTCTACGCGAAGGCGTAGCTCGCCGTTCTTCTTCGTCACCAAGTCTACAGAGGAACACCATGGGCTGTCAGAATTTTCAATCTTTCCCCTGGATCTCATGTCCTCCAGCATGTCTCGTACCGTCCCTTGCTTCGCCAGCGGAACGCGTCTAGGTGGTTGCCGAATAGGCCGGGTGTCCCCGTTGTCGATGCGGTGAAGCAGGTTGTCCGTGCGGTCTTAGTCAGTGTTACCTTGGCTGAAGACGCTCTGTTATCGTCTCAGCAGTTGCTGTAATTTCTCCAGCTTCTCTGCAGTCATGTGGTCGGCCGCCCTCTCCAGTAAGCATTCTAGCCGCGGCCCCAGGTTTAGCGGCGGCACCGGCTCCTGTGTCTTGTCGACTGCTGTTACGCCTACCACGAGCTAGCACGTTTCCAACTCTAGTGGTGGTCGTGATCGTTGTCCATTGGATTTAGCAGTCTCACTGGCACTTCCTCTCGGAATGGCAGCAATGCCATGGCTACACATAGGCCGTGTACAGGCGTCTTCTGCTCCAGCATCATATTCTGGTTCTCTGGCTTTACAGTCGCACCGTCACCACCAGCTCTCTCCTCGCGGGAACAAACACGTCTTCGTTTAAGACGACCCTGCAGATTCCAGGGCGCTCTTGTGGATGACACAGTATAACCTCCTCTCCGTTGATTCGCAGGGCTTTCTTGCTGACGTCGACCGTCGCCTCGTGGCTGCTGAGGCCATCCAATCCCAGAACCATCACCTGAGGCAACTTCGTGACCAACACCAACAGACGCACGGCACTCCGTCCCAAGGTCAGCTTCAGCAGGACATCCTTCTACACATACACGATGTCGCCCGGATGCCGTCAACAGCTGGTATGGACGGTTCGGCTTCCTCGACGGCAAACCCTTGGCTATGTGAGATCTGATGACGGTCGTGGCTATCCCGGTGTCCAGTAGCACGCGGCAAGGCTTCCCTCTCATCCAATCTTCCGCAATGACGCTGTAATCCATCCGGCGGCTAACGGTACGTTGTTTCACTCGAGGAGGTAGTGTGGAAGGCGGTAACGTGCCCCTCGCCACGCAGGGCCTTACTCGTTCATCCGGCTGCTCTTTCTGGTTTCGGTGGTCTCTCTCCAGCTGTCCCGGCTGTCCAAACCCCCAACAGACGCCATTAGTTCTTCGCCGGCGTCACTTGGCCGGTCCTCTCTCTCCGGTGTAGCGGACACTCCTCGTTCTCGACGCCGGGGTAGCCGTCTCCTTGGCCGCCTTCATCCTCAATGCTGCCGTCAGCGCCTGCTGGATGGTTGTATAGTCCCCGAGCATTAGGCCCTAACGTATCTCGCTGTCTCGTACCACGTCGACAAATAGCGTAGGCGGCTTCCCGGGATACGAACTCCATGTGAAAAGTCAACCACGGCCCTGTTAGGCAGCTGCTCAATCGCCAGGGCGAACTCCTGCAGCACCTCCCCTGGCTTTTGCGACCTTGTCTTCAGATGACTGTAGTAGGCTGCGGCTAGGCGGTGGTTCCCGAAATGGTTCTCCAGGGCCTCCCAGATATCCCATAGAGCCACCGCTGTCTGGGCTGCGTTTAGGACTTTTCTGGCCCGTCCCTGAAAGATGGCTATTAGCTGTGCTGCCGGTTTCTCCGGTGACCACTTGTTATGCGAGGCCACCGTGCCGAACTGGTGGCGGAAGACCTCAAACGTTGACGTGCCGTCATATTTCGGAGGTTTGACGGGCGCCGATGTTGTGTCGCACTCCGGGGTGATGGCCTACAAATCCTTCAACCTCCTGCCGACGACATACACTACCTTGGCGTTCAGGGATTTGACGCTGCTGTTGACCTTTCCCTCCAGCTCCTTAACGCGTCTCGCCAGGTCTTCTACGCGATCGTCCAATTGACCGATCCTCTTGCCCAGCTCCGTGACGTCAACCCTCACGCCGGTCAACTGCTGTTCAAATCTTGCGGCGAGGGCCTCATTTGCCACTTTCACCTCCGTGGTCAATTCGGTCATCTTCTGGGCCAGGCTATCGTTCGCCGTTTTCATTTCCTTCAGATCCGCGGCCAGGTTGTTGTTTGCCGTTTCCGACTACGCCGTTAATTCGGTCATCTTCGCGGTCATCGTCGTGACCAAGTTGTTATATGCCGTCTCCAACTTTTCTAAAATCTGTGCCAATACAGCCTCCATCGCTGTAATATCCCACTTATTGACACCAAGTTGTGACTTTTGGGTTCGTAGAATTAAAAGTCCCACTGAAAAAATCAAAATTTTCTTTATTTTAACCGAACTGCAAGAATTGGAGTGGAAAGAGACGGTATGTTATCCTTCCCTAACCATCCCCTCGGATAGCGCCACAAGATAAATGGGTAGGTGTGGTCTGAATACCTCCTGTCCCCTACCCAGTTCCAGTTGGTCGTGCCTTCCGACAATTGGTTGAAAATATTGTACTAAACTTGTATCACATGACTCAGCTGTACCTACAGTCTGTGAGGTTTAATTTGGCGTATTCTCTACTATCCTTGTCTAACACAGAATGCTGTCCTTGTCTAGCACACGTGGGCGGATACGCAACCACTGCTTTGTCGTGACTCGTGGAAAGTAGACGCTCTCAACCCCCACTCCGCTGATTGTTGATTAAAGGTTGTCAGTGGCGTATGAGCGATAGAACTGTGCATTTATTGTTTTTTGGATATACACGACACCAAATTTTTTCATTGTTGCAACATATGGATATAATGTTGAATTACTTTCTTGTGGTTTTAGTTGTGTTTGTGTTGCTTCAAGTTGAATATAGAGGGAAAGTTCTAAAATCATATTCTAGGGAAATATTAGTCAAAGATCACGGTTTCTTCAGTGGTGAATGTGAAGCTTTGAAATGTGGAAAGCCGACTATTTCAGTGACGAGCATCCTTGAGAGAACTGCTGCTGCTACAGGTAGTTCTTCTTGTTCTGTCCATCGAATTTTAAAAGAAGACAAAAATGCAGAATCTAGCGGCGGTAGACTGCAAACACAAGGCACGAAGCACCCTAATAGAAGACTGCGAAAAACAGAAATTGATTCACTCTCAGCTGCTGCTATTAGGCGAACAATCTATTCGCTGTATCGTACAGACTTTCTGCCTAGTTTGCTGGACATACATGAGGCTTTAAGAGCTAACACTTCCATAAAGGAAACGTGTGGCCCTTAAAAAATTCTTAAAAAGCTTAATTTCAGTTGCGGTAAAAATTCACAAGGAAGACACTTTTTAATGGAAGGAATGGATATCGTTTCTAAAATATTTAAGCTTTTAGGACGAATGAGAGAACTGAGATCTACAGGTAGGCCTATAGTGTACTGTGACGAAACTTGGGTAAATATAAACCATACGAGAAATACGGCGTGGAAGTGTATTGCTGATGAAAATGTAACTGATTTCCCTCTTAAAACACCAATCGGTAAAGGGCAGCCATATATATAATCATGCTGGATATTCACCAGGATTTATTCCTAATGCTTTGCTAACATTTAAGTCAAATTCAAACAAAGATTACCACTAAGAAATGGATAATAATACTTTCAAGGATTGCTTTGTTAATACATTACTACCTAATATCCCGTCTAGTGATGCCATCATTATGGACAATGCCCCTTATCATTCCATAGAAATTAATAAAGTACCCACTTCATCTTCACTCAAATCCCATATGCAGGAATGGCTTCGTTATAGGAATATTTAGTTTGATCCACAAGCAAAAAATCCAGTGCTTTACGAATTAATTGAGCCTAATAAGATAATTTCAAAGTGTATGAAACAGTCTCGCAGAGGTACACCGTTATACCGAAGTAAGATTGCCACCTTATCACTGCGACTTTAATGCTATAGAACTTATTTGGGCACAAGTGAAAAATGATGCTGCCAAACATAATATTGCATTTAAAAGTGTCGATATAAGAGCCTTGTTTCATAATGCGATTAGAAAAGTGACCCCAGATAACTGGAAAAGCACGTGTGAGCATGTAGAAAACACCGAATAGTTTTAGCGGGAAAAGGGCGGTCAATAGTTGAAATTACAGACAGATTAGTTATAAATTTAAAAGACTTCGAATCGGAAGAAGAAAACGAAAATTCGTTTAAAATTTCTGACTGTGAATCGGGGGATGAGCAACAATGGGACGGAGTGGCGAAGGGGCGCTCCGCCACTGATGCATTCTTGGCTGGGGTGTCTGCTTTGTCCACTACGTCATTGAGTGAGACGGTCAGTATTCCTTTCTCTTTCTAAAAGGCACATGACTAGTTAAACCTCACAGACTGTAGATATGCAACTTACAGTTTATAATCTAAATGAACTTTGAGATAAAACGTTCACAAATATGGCCGAAAAAGCCACCTGAGGTTTCTGTAATCTCAAGGAGAAGCATTAATAACAGAGCCACTAGTGCCTTCGGACAATACCATCTGCTGCAAAACATTGAACTGCTTATATCCACAATAGATGTCAGGTATATCGATTAGTTTTCTTATTTTTGCAAATTGAAGCAAGAATTATGCAAGTATTGAGAAATATTAACATAGTTATACATTTTGTGTTTGAATTTTTATTTTTCAAACAACGGCAATCTCTATATGTAGAGTAATTTTAATATTTTGTGAATAAGAGTAATCATATATCTGTAACTTGTCCTGAAGTACTGCATATCATTAAATAAAATATATGTTTTTACTTAATTTACCCACTATAATTTTCAATTTGAATTGAATTTAATGTACAGTGATATTTTGTTGTAAGTTAAGTAAACATCTGAACAATAAGTCCCTTGCAGTTGCATTTTGCTGTGGAATACTGACATTCCCAGACGCTGTGTCTGAGTTGGAGGAGGCCGCGCCGTGGTTCAGTGGTTAGACCGTTTGGCTCTCACCAAGGCGGCCCGGGTTCGATCCCAGGCGACCGCAAAGTGGGAATTGTGGTAGACGACAGGGTGCTGGATCGGGTTTTCTCCGGGATTGCCGGTTTCCCCGCCATCTCATTCCACCGTTGCTCCATCCTCATCTCATGTATCATCAATGTCATGGCCTGCGGTGCCGTATGTAGTAAAAGCGGGCGTTAAACACTACACATTTAAACAGTACCCATTTGAGTTGGAGGGGTCTCCTGATGACATTATAAGATTACTTACACCTGTCTTTGCTGCCATTAATACATACCCATGTTGTGCGTAAATAAGTAATAAATAAATGTAATAAATGCGTAAATCGACGATTTTGTAAGAGGCAACACCTCAAACTCATTTAAGGCTATTCACATCTTAACGTCGTAGTTTCAAAATCTCATGTGTACCGTCATATACATTCTCAACTCTTGTAATAAGTTGCTTATGTTATTGATAATAAATTAGTGATGTTAAAGATATACGCCACACCAAATGAATTACAAAACTTGCAATGTTCTCAATGGGTTGACAACTTCGGAAAATGGACACCCTTACCACAGAAGGAACAGAAACTACAAATATTTAGGAGTTATTGTAGATAAACAGCTAACATGGAAAAATCATATAACACAATTGCTGAAAATGTACCAAAAAGACTAAGAATGCTCAAAAGAACGGCAGGCAGTAAATGGGGCTACTCAAATACAACCTTAAATATAACATATAAATTGTGTATAAAACTAGCTGACCAGCCGATGTTCATCAGGGCAGGCCATTCCCGGCTTCCCGCGCAAAACACTGTCACTGCTGACTGAGGGGCGTGACGTCACTGAGAATAGAACGCAAGATCGCTTACACGTGAATGTGCGTAATGCAATATTACGATTGCACATTATAAGATAAGATAAGGCGCTGATGCATGCAAATTCCACAATCCTTCTGATGAAATAAACGAGATGCAGTTGATTATGAGCTATTGTAGTTATTGGCTGTGTATTTTGTCGTAACATTATGAAAACCATTGCGCTGTTGCTGAAAGCAAACATGCTTCGTATAAAACTACGAATGTGATTTTCCATTGTTTGCCTAAAGATCGAGAACTACAGCGCAAGTGGGTTTTACGCTGTAAAAGCGCTGATCCGGTTAATGTGAATAATGCAAGGATTTGTTCCGAACACTTCCTGCCCGAAAACTATGAACGGGATTTAAAAAACGAGCTGTTAGGTTTGCCGCTGAAAAGAAAATTAAAGGGCGACGCTGTACCGTCATAAAGAATTCCTAATTGGCATGGGGATGCATTTGAGGCGGTAATTAGCAAGTACCAGCAAAACCAATATGCAGGTAATTATCAGATACACATTCCATTTATGTATTTGTTTCTATGTGTACACTGAGTTTATTCGCTCCTTTTTATAAGAAAAGTTTGATGCATAGAATAATAATAATAATAATAATAATAATAATAATAATAATAATAATAATAATAATAATAATAATAATAATAATAATAATAATAATAATAATAATAATAATAATAATAATAATAATAATAATAATAATAATAATAATAATAATAATAATAATAATAATAATAATAATAATAATAATAATAATAATAATAATAATAATAATAATAATAATAATAATAATAATAATAATAATAATAATAATAATAATAATAATAATAATAATAATAATATAATAATAATAATAATAATAATAATAATAATAATAATAATAATAATAATAATAATAATAATAATAATAATAATAATAATAATAATAATAATAATAATAATAATAATAATAATAATAATAATAATAATAATAATAATAATAATAATAATAATAATAATAATAATAATAATAATAATAATAATAATAATAATAATAATAATAATAATAATAATAATAATAATAATAATAATAATAATAATAATAATAATAATAATAATAATAATAATAATAATAATAATAATAATAATAATAATAATAATAATAATAATAATAATAATAATAATAATAATAATAATAATAATAATAATAATAATAATAATAATAATAATAATAATAATAATAATAATAATAATAATAATAATAATAATAATAATAATAATAATAATAATAATAATAATAATAATAATAATAATAATAATAATAATAATAATAATAATAATAATAATAATAATAATAATAATAATAATAATAATAATAATAATAATAGTAATAATAATAGTAATAATAATAGTAATAATAATAATAATAATAATAATAGTAATAATAATAGTAATAATAATAATAATAGTAATAATAATAGTAATAATAATAATAATAATAATAATAATAATAATAATAATAATAATAATAATAATAATAATAATAATAATAATAATAATAATAATAATAATAATAATAATAATAATAATAATAATAATAATAATAATAATAATAATAATAATAATAATAATAATAATAATAATAATAATAATAATAATAATAATAATAATAATAGTAATAATAATAATAATAATAATAATAATAATAATAATAATAATAATAATAATAATAATGATAATAATAATGATAATAATAATGATAATAATGATAATAATGATAATAATGATAATAATGATAATAATGATAATAATGATAATAATGATAATAATGATAATAATGATAATAATGATAATAATGATAATAATGATAATAATGATAATAATGATAATAATGATAATAATGATAATAATGATAATAATGATAATAATGATAATAATGATAATAATGATAATAATGATAATAATGATAATAATGATAATAATGATAATAATGATAATAATGATAATAATGATAATAATGATAATAATGATAATAATGATAATAGTGATAATAGTGATAATAGTGATAATAGTAATAATAGTAATAATAATAATAATAATAGTAATAATAGTAATAATAGTAATAATAGTAATAATAGTAATAATAGTAATAATAGTAATAATAATAATAATAATAATAATAATAATAATAATAATAATAATAATAATAATAATAATAATAATAATAATAATAATAATAATAATAATAATAATAATAATAATAATAATAATAATAATAATAATAATAATAATAATAATAATAATAATAATAATAATAATAATAATAATAATAATAATAATAATAATAATAATAAATAATAATAATAATAAATAATAATAAATAATAATAATAATAATAATAATAATAATAATAATAATAATAATAATAATAATAATAATAATAATAATAATAATAATAATAATAATAATAATAATAATAATAATAATAATAATAATAATAATAATAATAATAATAATAATAATAATAATAATAATAATAATAATAATAATAATAATAATAATAATAATAATAATAATAATAATAATAATAATAATAATAATAATAATAATAATAATAATAATAATAATAATAATAATAATAATAATAATAATAATAATAATAATAATAATAATAATAATAATAATAATAATAATAATAATAATAATAATAATAATAATAATAATAATAATAATAATAATAATAATAATAATAATAATAATAATAATAATAATAATAATAATAATAATAATAATAATAATAATAATAATAATAATAATAATAATAATAATAATAATAATAATAATAATAATAATAATAATAATAATAATAATAATAATAATAATAATAATAATAATAATAATAATAATAATAATAATAATAATAATAATAATAATAATAATAATAATAATAATAATAATAATAATAATAATAATAATAATAATAATAATAATAATAATAATAATAATAATAATAATAATAATAATAATAATAATAATAATAATAATAATAATAATAATAATAATAATAATAATAATAATAATAATAATAATAATAATAATAATAATAATAATAATAATAATAATAATAATAATAATAATAATAATAATAATAATAATAATAATAATAATAATAATAATAATAATAATAATAATAATAATAATAATAATAATAATAATAATAATAATAATAATAATAATAATAATAATAATAATAATAATAATAATAATAATAATAATAATAATAATAATAATAATAATAATAAAACTGTTTTTATTAATAGGCAATATCAGCAAGAGATCGCCGGTGCGAAGTTAGGACCGTGCGAAAGAGGGCGCTGTCTATTATAGTATCTTTATCTCCCAAAAGAACAAAATTTGACCCGTCGACCAGCACGGAGGTAGCTCCTGACCACTCTGTTGTTGCTGAAGAGGAAATAATTAGACTAAAGACTCAGATGCAAGCCCTGAAGAAAGAAAACAGTGTTTTGAAACGGCAGAACAAGGTACAAAAGTAATATTTTGTAGGTTCCATGGACAAAGTGCTGCGAAATGTAATGGAGTGATGCAAAACTTAATTTCTATAATAAGTTCCAAGTTTCCCGAAATTCATCACAAAGTGATCTCTCTTAATGTGGGGAGAAGAACCTTCATTAGAATTAGGCACTTAAACAAAAGAGCGAAGGCAGAAATGATCAGGAAACTTGCAGCAAAGAAAAGTCTTCAATGAGTTGCTTCGTCATTTTCTTGAGCTACACTGATTAAGTACATATGAATAGTAACATGTTTTAAACTCTTAATACATCTGCTAGAAAGAACCTTCATTATAATACACAAGTGGATGTTTATTCCTTCCGATTTTACACGTAGCAGAGCTTAAATAACATATACTGAGGGGCTAGTGTTTAACTCTAGCGGTTGAACTGTATTCTCAGTGACGTCATACGCGTTAGCCAATGGCACCGCGACTCTCCGGAATGGCCTACCTGATTACTCTAGTTGCCTTGGATGTTCATAGTGCCTTTAAAGTTGAACATATCTCTCCAAATAAAAAAAATTCGAATTATGTAGTTATTTATTATGAAATTGGAAGTTTAGTTTACATACAACACAGCTACAATTAATTTAATAAACACAAATGTTTCTGATAAGCAATATCTTTTTTCTTTGACTGTGGTGTGTAAATATACAAAGATGAAACAATGCTCTTGGCTTCCTAATTACATTCTCTTTGATGGTCAAAAGATAAAAAGGAAATAACTACTTCCCATTTGAGAAAAGTAGAACTAATGGTAAACTCAAATCAGTAACAAGGAACCTCTCAGAAATGGATCACTCATAAAAGAATTAACAAAAGTTCTAGATTTTAGTTAATGCTAGCAGTTAGTAGGGATGTTTTGTTTTATATATTGCGATTGTGAGTATTTCTTAAGATTTTCCAGCTGTATTAACTTTTTTCGAAAGCAATAGCGCTTTAGATGCTATTTCCAGAAATATAATATATAAACATTTCAATTTTCTTGGAAATATCTAAAAGAAGTACGTAGTTTAATACGCTTTTGAGACATCAACATTCCTCGAAAATTTTTTCGTGCTAACAATAATTTTTCATGTCAGAAATGTTTGAACATTTGTTAGCCGTATTTTTGGAAGCACGGTGAATATAAGTACTAAAAGTGACCTTTCCTTTTTGATTTCTACTGAAAGTCAGACTTTCCAAGGATAGACGCACACCCACCCACTACATTGATCAAATAAATACTTAGGCGACTTCGAAACGTGAATTACAAGTGAAATATAGTATATAATATTTGGGCGGAATCCAATACCACAAGTGCCTACTATGTACGTAATAGAGACAGTAAAACTGAACACAGTCATGCAGTTTCATGAACAATATTTTAATTTCTTCACTAGTTACTCTGCAAACCACTTAAACGACTTGAAAATGTCGCAGCGCGGCATTACCTTCATTTGCGAGTTTGTTCTTATACTTACACTGAAAATCTGAAACGTTCACTTAACACAACTGCATTGTGATTATTTCTGACATCTGTAAAGTCTAAAACTAATTCTCTGTCTTTGACATAACGACTGACATTGGAAAGTTGGGATAATTTTGCTGCATCCAACGTTTCTTGTTTCTTCCAGCATTAAATTAATAGTTATTTATGGGGTTTGAGAGGTAAGTTGAGGATTATTAGCGAGAAAGCACTTCAACGACTGAGTAATTACACATGAAACCTCGTTAATTCAATACCTAATTCTATCCATTACCAATTAAAGATGGACTTGAATTTATAAGCTTTTCTTTATCTTTATCGCGTCTATTGAAAGATAGAGAATAATAAAAACAAAAGAAAATCCCCCAATTCTTTTAGACCTAATTCATGATGACAACGATATACGTGAGTAATTCCTTCTGCTTTCTATTTATGGTCACGAAACAGTAATCGAAAGAAAAAATCTGCAAGAAAGACGAATATTACGCAAAACTAACGCAAGAAGATCATCACAGTAAATTTTGGTATGCAAATATTTAAACGTTGTGTAAGTTTAACCTTCTTATTTACCTCTTTATTAATTTACATACTTGTTATCCCTGGAGATAGAAATAACTGGAACGCACTGAATCCTATTTTTTACGAGCCGTAAATGATACACAGCTCTTTGAAGTTTTTTAATCTTTGCCCTCGTAATATTCAACTGTTTCTACTCATAATGCAATGTTGGCATTGGTACGAAGCGTTTAGATCGTAGTATCTGCAGTGTTGCCAAGTAAACATATTTTCGGTCGTTCTTTCACTTTACTTCTTCTTGGTATTCTTTTTCTTTTTATTCGGCTTTTCGACATACATATTTAAGCACAAATTAAGAGCATCATGAAAACTTTTAGGCAGTAATGAAACATAAAAAGCAGTAGTCAAAAAAAAAAAAAAAAATCTGAAAGAATATGGAGTAGTACTCAAAACTAATTCTAGAGGGAGCTACTGCGCTATTCATAAACGAAGCAAGATCATAGCGGCGAATTTTTATATCCACATGATATTCGAAGTTATTTCTGGGCTTTACTTTTAGGTTATGCAACATTATATATTTATTTCTTATTTGTCTGTTGTTTTTTGTTTATGGTCATGATGCTGTGATCAGAAGAAGCAATCTGGAGGAACAGGGAGTAGTACTGAAAACTAATTCCAGAAGGCGCTACCTGAAATTCGTACACAAAACAATATTATTGCCGTAAATTTTGATATTTAATTGATATTTCATATTTTGTTGTTGTTCATTGTTCACGCTATGCAACATTTTACTTCTTTCTATTTATTTGTTGTCTCCTAAATGCAAATAAACGAAACAGAATCAGACGTCTTTGTACGACCACAAGATGGTTCCAACCTCTTTGCGAGTTCTTTACTCTTTCCTTTCGCGTCCTTCAATTGTTCATTCTCATGATGCAATGCCGTCAATAATACGAAGTGTTTAGCTCATAGAAATCACAGTGCTAGAAACCAAACGACTTTTTGATATTATTTTCATTCTGCTTCTTCTTTTGCCTGCATATACTCTTTGACCATTCATAGTTGCAAAAACTGTCTTGATAATTTTAAGCAGTAGTGAAGGACAAGAAACATTAATCATGAGAACATATCTGGAAGGACAAAAAAATATTACTTCAAATTTTCTAAAAGGCAACACTTCCTCATTTGGATATAATTCCAAATCACAACAGTAAACTCTGATATTTGAGACTCGACATCTTGGTTACTGCTCATTGATTATGCTATAATTTATTATTTTATACAACTATGTATTTATGACCAATTTATTTATTAACTTACTTATTGAGTTACATATATGTTTATATACTGATTTATTTACTTAACAGTATCCTATAATCAGTTAAAAATAAATAAACAATTGGTATAGATAAAATTGTCTCGCGTGTCAGATATGTTTATAATAGTAAGCTAAGGTGTTACAATCACACTATATTCTCAACTCACTCATTCACGACCACTTGTCTCTCGTATTAAAATTATAACATGTACGTTTGCAGAGGTAATTTCACAGTCCATACCATTGTAAATATAATTTTTATATAGTCTGAATGTTCGAAATGTTGGCCAACTCATGTCGTGTTTCAAACATCATGCTTATCCTACGATACTATCAGAAAAACAGGAAAGGGAGCAAACGTTTCTGAAGATTAACATTCCTGAAAAATTGAAAATAAAAGCCAGTAGGTGGTGCCTTCCGCCAAATTGAAACCGTAGTTCCATAGTTAGCACATTATTAAAATATTTTAAAGATATAAATTTTCCAGAAAAGCCTTGTTTTTAGACGATAGTTTCGGAACACAGAGGCCTGATGCCCCCAAAATGCCGAAGACTTATTGGGGCGTAAACCTCCTTAGCAAGTCACCCTTCGGTAGGGAAGTAAAGCCGGCAGCCTCGTGTCCGTAGATCTAAGACACATAAAATACCCTCAAGCCTCTGCCAAAGTAGATTAGGATGCTATGAACCACTGCGGCCAAAAATTAAAGTATGCGTTGAAATCCAGGTCATGGTATTGAATTTTTCAGATTGCTCTAAGCAAAAACATCCATATACCGGAGTAACGCATTTTAAAGGATTAGTTCTCTAAGAATTACTTAATCAATATAAAATTTAACATAAAGTGTATAATGATAAATATCCTGGTATTTCCGAATTGACTTAACGTTAGCGGACGTAAATGACATATAAAGAGAAGAAATTCCTGGTATATGGGTACTTACAATAGTAAGTCGCCACAAAAGTGTATCTAGACTATGAGAGCTTTAAGGATTTACCGGGAAAATATAATGAGTCAATTTGTGTGATTAGCATCGGCATGTTGACCATGGTAGCTCAAGGGGTTAGAGCGACTGCACGGATGCGAGGAGATCCGTTGTTATAATCCAGGCCGTGAAATTCAATTTTTCGGTTGAGTCTAATTAACTAAAACATCCATATACCGCAATAATGTATTTAAAAGGATGGATTCTGTAAGATTAACTTCCTCAATATAAAATGTAACTGGGAAAAGCTCGAAAGTTGTTCCTAACACAAATCAGAAGATATATTTGATACAAATATATAAATTTAACCGAGAATAAATTGTACTAATGTGACATTCCTAAAAACTGAGAACACGCTTTTGCTGTGTCATGAAATATGTTGAAAATATATTTTCAATAATACTAACAGAGAAGTTTTTGAGATACTAAACAATTTCAAAAATTATTACAAATAAGGTGTTATAAGAAGTGGTTTGGTTTTCTTCCAAGTCTTTGTATCGCATTGTGGAACGACAATGGTCTCAAACATCAAGTTTGGTATTTAACTGAATTTTCGTTTTCTTGTTATACCGCTCAGAGGTCTGATTTTTGAAATCATGTCTTCTGTGAATTAGTTTAATGGTACATGCTTTGGGACATCAGAATAACTAGTTCCTTTAAGCGCTGTTTCGCCATTGACTTCACTTATATTCAATGGCAAATAAGTGAAATACTTAAATACATATCTGAAGTTCAAAAAATCACCATAACCTGAACTTGATTTATATCACAATAATTAACGCTCGTGAAGTGATGAGAAAGAAGAATAAACACTGCTGTAGTTTAGGCCAATTTCAATAGCCAGGCGCAGCCATCTGTTTCCTAGCGTCTGTGTTTCACAATCGTAACCTACAGCGTTAAAATTCCGTGCGCCTAAGAATTCTACTGTGTGTGTGTGTGTGTGTGTGTGTGTGTGTGTGTGTGTGTGTGTGTGTGTGTGTGTGTGTGTGTGTGTGTGTGTGTGTGTGTGTGTGTGTGTGTGTGTGTGTGTGTGTGTGTGTGTGTGTGTGTGTATGTCGAACACAGTTTTACTTAATCTGCAAGTAAATATCACAGCAAAAGTTTTAATTTTTATCTATAAACATTGTAAATATGAAAGTGTATGATACAAGCGAATGGGCTGCCATCTATTGCTGTAATGCGGACACATTGCCCTCTATCGGTAAAGTGGAGGAACCAGCTCTAGATTCACCTAATGTCATGTGACGTTTTGGAATGTAATAATAGTTTTACTTACGTAAGTAGATAATAGACCACCAAAGCTTGTTTTTGCGGTATGTAGCATTAACAGAATTTGGAAAGTGTCTGAGAGAGCATAAGATTGTTCGTCCTTGTTTCATTCCTTTTTTGTCAATATTATTTATCCGTTGTTAGGTACAACCTGATCCACACGTACTTTACAAATATTAGATGACAATCTTCAACAAACATTATCTGTCTCATTGTACAACAACATCTTAGAAAATGTGGAGGGTAAGTAAATTATTATTTTGTATCATTTACAAATGAAACAAAAAAGAAAGTTGAAGTACGCTGTGACATCGGTTATGAAAAACAAACTTCGAATTAAATAACAGTATTTTCTATCAATTTGGGTTACATAAATGCTCTCTGGCTTATTTGATTTTCTTTTTTTTTGTTTTGTTAATTATTATAATTATAATTACTATATTTGTAATTATTATAATGATTGTTATAATTATAATAATAATAATTATTATTAGTATTATTACAATTCGGATATTGTATTCATAATTGTACTGTTTAACTAGTCAAATATTAAATGCATATGTTTCAGTTAATTCCTAGTGAAATACAACTGTGCCTCAACTGATTAGGTCCTTAGATCCTTACTAGTGCTATTACTATTACTAGTACTATTTTTTATTTTCCATTACTACTGCCTTGGAAACTAAAAGTTAAAGACAGAAATATAATGTGTAAGTGCATTTACAGGTTTTAGCATACACTGTATATCTACGCCTATTATTATCAGAAACCACGTAATTAAACTTGTGCTGCCATCTGTCGCTGAAGAAGTACAAAATAGTTAAATATTTCATCTACAGATGGTAGAGAGTATATTCTATTGCGTTCATGTACAGATTAACAAAGAGAACCATCATTCAGTAACTATCGCTAGATAATACATTTTTTTCTTTAACTCCTCACTTTATTTTAAAATGTAGCAATATGCATTACAAAATAAACAGGTATGCACCAAGATAGCAAACGTATGTCTTGCTTCCAGCTATTAGAGTTCAGACCAAATTCTTTCTAACACTGTCACCTTAAGGGTATCCTGGAGAGTCAATTGCAGTCCGGGGTGGCAGATGGCTGCTATTATCGATTTGATGCTAATGGGTGCCAAATATTCCTAATTTCCCGAAAATCCGTATACTAAATATTACAAGTATTATTAATAATACCAGTTGTACTATTGCTAGAACTATTACGGTTATTATTAAGCCGCGCCTTGAATGAGTGTTTAGACAGCTTGACCCACATCAGGGCGGGCAACAGCAAAGTAAGATTTTGCGGTGGGGTGGGTTTTCTCCAGTCTCTCCATTTCCCCCGCCATCTCTTTCCATCGGTTCTCCATCTTCGTCTCATGTTTCATCAGTCTCCGACTGCGGTGCCGTATATATTAAAAGGTGGCGTTAAACACTACACACATTAAAATTACTTATACTATGACTAATAATTTTATTAAGCATATTGTAGGAGTACCAGTAACTGTCAGCACTTTATATATATTACATATAATACCCTTTACCTTAATCGGACAAGGTTTCACCATACATAGAGGACTCCTGGTTGGCCTCTACATTGTCCTCACAATAAATGAGGTCATTGCTGGAATAACTGTTTGTTAAACTAAAGATTATAGGTTCGATGTCATCCTCCAGGTGATTTGCTTTGCACATTTCGTCTTCTACCCTTTCATCGTGTAAGTATAAGTTTACCACGGAATTACTAACCCAAATCGCCCCTTAAACTATTCTAATACATCTGGGTTTTACCACCTCCAAGACACTAACACCACTTTTGTTGACGCTGTGTAACTTGCAAGCAAAAACATTTGCTTTAAACTGAAGGTTAATGAATACCTTAGTTCTGGAGATGTAGGTAAACATTATTTCATTATTTCCTTGACAACTTTGTCGTGGTGAGCTTGGATTTGTAGAATGAGAAATAGCCAGCGTGCGCATTTTCCATTGCTTAAGTGAAAAATCCATTCACTTTGTATTAATGTTTATCCTTTAAGGATATATATATATATATATATATATATATATATATATATATATATTTATATATATATTTAAACGTAAAGAATCTAAATACCAACGTGCCCTAAGAAAACAAGCGAACAGTCCCAATCTTTTAATTGCAATATTTTCGTTTTAAGACAAAGTTTTAGCGATCAGAGAGATGTTTAAAATCTGTACAAAAGAAAATTTCAAGTCTTATTTATTTAAAAATCGTTTAACTATATGAAATATTTTTGGTGAATAACATCGTATTCTTCCACACATTTCATACTGAAATACGCTTTCCTATTTTACCTTAGTCACTTCTGAAAACACATTTGGCAACGGAGCACTTGATTCATCCATAAGAAAAGCATGGTCCATAAGAGTCCATTGTGACTTCATGATGTGAAAACCAATACAGTGCCATCTGCTGGGCATGTGAAGAAGCAGAGTTCCCATTAATGGAAACAAAAGCAACTGCTTGCTTTAGAGTTTCCTAAGTATACTGATTTATGCCAATGTAAATGGTTCATTAGTAAACTGTTGTACCATGAAGTACTACAGGACGAAGGATATACAAGAACTGCTTTTACTGAGGTTATCAATTACAAAGTAATCACAGAGCAACCAGATTTAAATAGGTTTGATGCTCCCCTAATACTTACTAAACTCTCACATTGGCCTTGTAAGTAAGTACACAACATTAGCAATAGAATAACGTCTATGTATATTACAAGAAGACAAAGGGATAAAACTTTTTAAAACTATTTTGCACACCATTAGTAAAAGTTACGTGAGTAAAGTTCTTAAGTTGTCTTTCTCGGCTTTATCCTGTTAATCAGGCGCGCTTGCTTGCCCGTGTACCTCACGCACATCCACACACAAACAAGCATTTTGTAATTCACAAATATATGCGGATTTTTGCAGAAAATGCATTTTTTATTGTTTAAGTTGCTTTAAAACATATATTTCCGGTTTAAATTTTTGGATGTCTTGCAATACTTCCGTTATCTAATTTAAGCTAATGTGACAGAAAGTAAATAGTCATTCTTCCATCCACGTTACTTGATTCACAACGCTTGTTTTTCTAAAATTATTTTCATTCATTAATACATATATACCCGACGATGCAAGAGAAACTTTTATTCGACATATTTTACTCCCTGACTCAATGATTTGCGTTCAGTTAATTTGCTAATAGCCACAAAGTCCTGTGTTGAACATCTTATACAAATGTACAACGTTCTAGCACATATACTTCGATATTGATCACTAGAACCACACTATTTGTAGGCATTATAATTATTGTGATAATTATGTAAATATATTTCCCTACAGATTAGTTTGTATAATCCGCTGTAGGTTATAACACACGTTATATCTATGATGTATTAACTGTAAAATGTTATATTGTCATATTTCAACAGCGACTATGACCCAAGTATACAGCGAGATCGGCACACGGTAATACAGAGATAAACATTCCAGCAGAAGTAACGCAAGTTCTGAAAGCTTTCCAGTTCTCTGCCTCTAGAACGTTCTTGAAATCTCATGAAGATCAGACGGAGAATACGATAATAAAGATAAGGCAGCGCTTGTGTTTCATTCCCAATCGGTATGTTTGCTACGTCGTATGTATTTTATTACTTCGTGCGTCCTTAACAAAATTAAAAAAAATCTGCATATGTAATCCTTTAAAAGCTTGGCGTTCTGTGACCCTTTGACATTCAGTACCTTTTTGATGATCAGAGCATAATGTGCACGCGCGCACACACATACCCATACTTGGACATAAAAGGACACACGCGGTTAACTAGGAATTTACACGGACAATTTTCTTAAAAAAAGTGACAGTTTTATTCTCTGAACGCCAAAACACACTAAAATTACTATGTAGAATTGTGTAGAGAGCCATACCTCCTCTACCTGTTATAGATCCTGACCCTTCTTCTTTTTTTAAGAAAAAGCGTGATTTGAAACGTTGTGGAGAAGATATCTAATGACTCGTATTTAAACAGATACAATAGAAGAATTAACAACTAGTTGTAGAATAGTCGAAGATATCATGGACGACTGACAGAAAGACGACACTCGAACAGCAAAGGAGGTGAAAGACTATTTCGCCATGCTACATACGGCTTCCCAACTTTGGCAACACCCCTACAACGAAGAAATCCTGTTCCGAGGTATTTTTTTTGGTACGGTTTAATAGTTATTTAAAACTCATACCTAATGACATTCTGAAAAAATCAAGAAGAACCTTTTACTTATCACAATAATACCTTAATCTTCTGCTATCCAATGAAAATCTATTTTTGACAATTTAAAGTTTTATAAAATTTGGCGTCGCAACCATGGAAGATGTTCATCTTATATACCAGGTATGTCTCTATTTTTGTGTTATCCTATTCACACGTCGCACAAATTCATACACAGGCACACACTCACTCACTCTACGCAGACAATTTTTAATTTCTGGGGGGTGGGCCTCCGAGAAGAGCTTTGTATTCTCAACACATTTTGTAAGACATTTTCCAACTTTTAACTTTTAAAAACATAATATTCAAAATATTACCAAAAGAACATACCTTACAGACGCGAAAATATTTTAGCTGTAGCGGTACTCCAAGAAAAACGTTTCAGTTTAGAAACATCATACGCTCTAAACAATTTTTCGCTGTTCACCAAAGATGGCTCTACCTGTAATATCTTACAGCTATCAAGTTGAACGATAATAACATTACAAGGCTTAGCATGAGAGGTAACCTGGTCCTTTAGCTTCGGTGTATATTTAAGTTTACTTCCCTGTCTGAAAATAAAGTGTACGTAGTACTTATTCAAAACGCAAAGTCAGAAGAACAAATAACTGCATCAGGGAATGGAAGGACTGCAAGTCCGGTATACATCAAAGCTTTTCGCTGACGAGGCCCAACCACCTGCGTGCGCCTGCAGTTTACAGATTCTCAGGACCGCGACGCCGCCTTGGCCTCAGGTCTGCCCATCTTGGGACAGCTCCTGAAGGTGGAGGCCAGTAAACTGCAGCGACACATCCCGTGCCGGAACTGCTGTGCCTACGGGCATAGCGCCGACACGTGCACCGCGCCGCCACGGTGCCATTACTGTGGCTCACCCACTCAGACTGCAAACTGCAGGGCTCACGATCTCCGCCGACGCCGCAGGTACTGCGCCACTTGTGACGGCCTTGGCCATTTCACAGGGCAGGCGCAGTGCCCTGCTTATCCTCGCGGAAACCAAGCACGACCGACACCCCGGAGCACTGCCTCCAGCGGATCTATGGAATGGCAGCAAGCACTTGGCTGCTTCCGGAAGGACCTCCAACTTATCACCACCAGACTCCACGCCCTTGAGGAGCTCATCACTTCACTAGCCACCAGCAATCACCGGACTCCAGCGGACGAGGCTCAGGACCTCCGCTCAGAGGTCATTAGCCTCAGCCAGCGACTGGGCAAACTGGAGGAATCCGCCACCGCCGCTGCCCAACAGCAGGAGACACACCACGCCGCCCTCATGGACACCCTGACCGCCACACACAGACAACTGACAGACCGACTAACTCCCCTCGACCACTTCTCCGGCTCACTTGACAAATTACACGACACGACACTGGCCATCAGCTCCCAGCTCCAACTCACAGAACTACTAGCCGCCGATCAAAAAGAGATCCTCGCATCAATTAAACGAAAGATTCACCGGGTGGAGGCACACCTCACAGACACACCCACTAACACCTCCAACAGACTGGACCAACTCCTCTTCAAACTAGCAGACATGGACACCAGCCTCCACTCCAGACTACAGGACCTCAAGACCGCAGAACAAATAGTAGCAGAGCACGACGAACAGAGCGTCCAGAGAATGAAAGCTTACCGCCCCAACATCGGGAGACCACCACAGCACACCTGATGGCCACATCAACTACCCTCCCGGATTTAACTTCCGGAGATTATGCCCTCCCACAAAGTATACTATTTAAACTTCCCCCACTCGGCAACGACTGCCGGATATGATGCCCTCCAATACTAGATATATGTTACAATAAAGACTTACCCTGAATACCTTCCACTTTTCCACCCTTACTCTCCACGCGCCTCGTTCAGGGCCTTTTGGTCATGTCCGACGCCTGGCCATCATTCTTTACCCGCTCGCCGTTATTGACGGCCAGCTCCTACACTTCACCTCTACTAACGGGAGTGCTTTTAGCGGGATCCCACAAAGCCACTCAAACTACCTTCCAATCTTTCACCTCCTAACCTTAGTAGTTAAAAAAAAAAAAAAAAAAAAAAAAAAAAAAAAAAAAAAAAGAAAAAAAAAATCCTGAGCCATGAATTTATTGTAATTACCGGTGTTCATTTTTTTAAAATATAGTACCTGTATCCGATAATTATCATTACTATTACTTACTTCATTAAGTAAATGGCAGCATGTCTGAGGCGCGCTTGGAGGTGTCGAGTTCGAAATACAGCCACGGTTATTTATGTCATAGCCCACCCACTTCCCTACTTACAGTACATAGTATAGAAGGTAAAAGTATAAGATAAATTTAAAAGTTACAAAAGAGTACCAGGCTTTCAAAATAAAAACCAGCGCTAAAGAATAGTGCGGAAACTGATAATGGTACAAGAAATGTTCATAGTGAGAAATTTGTATACATACACATATATACATATTCCGATAAAGCTTATATATTTGAATGGATATATCTATTATAGAAACTGACAAATGGGAAGACCTCACGCGCTCTGTCTGACTACTGTTACACTTAATCTCTCATATAGTTCGTGCCTCGTCCAATTATACTATATATTTTACCTTATTACGGTATATAACTGGTTTAGTTTTAATTATGTTAGAACTTTGTGAGATTTCCCAGTTTGATCATGTATGAAAACACTTCTGGAATATTTCGACATATTTTCATTAGGCATTTTCTATAGGACATGTTACCTGTTCTTTATTCTCACATATAGGGCGTGTACCCCAATCAAAATACAGAATCATAAACGAAATCGAGAAAATCACTATTAAATTTTAATTCTTTTCTAAACAGACCATTCTCTACGAATAGTTCTTCTGTCTCTGTAAACCATTGGATTTCTTTAATTCAGATAGCTTTGTGTAACAATTACTGTTTACATTTATAGAGTAATGTAAATCTAGCCCCAAATACATTCTTGTTTTAAACCTAAGGAACATTTAATAATAACTCACTTCTAACTAAATAGATCCTCAGGCACTAAAGAGAGAATTTATAAATATGCAAATAACAAAGAATTCAATTACACTGCCCGAAACAGCTTTTTTGCATACCTGCACATTAATAATAGGTAATCCTTAAGGAAAATGTGTGCTGACTTTGTACCTGTCTCCAGAAATCTGCTATCAATTGAATTTCAAACATATGAAGATATTAGGCTCTCACCTACGAGGTTTTAGATCAGATATTATATAACATCTATTTTTGATACATAATGATATATGGTATAGTATATACTATACATTATGGTAAATTAAGATTAATTAAACATGTTGTTTTTCATTCTGTAATAACATTACGAAAATATATTTAATGAGACGTACTTGTAACTCTGCTTAACAGTACTTGGTAGCATGTGATTGTCTCTTGTACTACTGTCTGCTTTCTTACACAAGTAACCGACAATCACCGATAATTACCGGGTACTTAGGACCTTGGTACCTCGTCTCCACGACGGAATTGCCCTAAAAATACCATTGTCCTTGTTCATCAAGAACATCACCCAGGTTTTTCTGGGGATAAATTCTAAATCACAATATAGGAAATGAATTTTAAAATAATTCTGTAACATATGTCATTGTGATATTTATACAAATTTCCGACCTAAGCTTTATAGGCATTTTCCTTTGTGTTTTCAACAGAACCACGCAAAGTCCTTCTAAATGGTTGCCTAGCTGCTAATTCCACCGTTTATAGGGTTCCTACCAAGACTTTGTGATCACGTTTCTTCGGATTTGAGCTCCAACAAATATTTCTTTTTCAATTTTCCGTAAGCTTACTGCGGTGGCTTGCCTAAAAATATGCGAATCTAATACCATATTTGTTGAGTGCCTTAACAAAATTCCTCACCAGCCCAAGTTTTATACCTAAGGGAGAGAGAGGAATCTTATCAGGCTGAACCAATGTTGTTTCTTATACTTCACTCTCCTGGGACATACTCCTGACACTTGCCTTTTTGTTGTGGAACATAAGGTTCTTGCATATCACTGCTGTCCACTCTCTCTCTCTCTCTCTCTCTCTCTCTCTCTCTCTCTCTCTCTCTCTCTCTCTCTCTCTCTCTCTCTCTCTCTCTCTCTCACACACACACAGACACACACACTCAAAATTTATTTTTAAATCTCCTTTGTAATTAAAGCAGCAAACGATTTATTTTTGGGTCATCACACATTTGCCAACAATGAACCTCCTCATACTTTAAAACGCTTTAAGTTGTGGTCATACTTTAATAACTTTCTTAAAGACATACAGAATGGAAAAGTAAAACGGATGGAGCTTCGTTACCATTAGGAAGTAAAACAACTTTTGAACAGAAACTTAATAAATCTATAAACAGCCTTCCGTCACCTGGGTTATGATAACTTCCTAGCTCAGTTAAGAAAACATTGATATCCCTACAGAAACATATATTTTCTTCCTTTGAAACATATTTTCCGAAGTTCTAAAGTGTCTATTTCGCAAATCTGTAATTTTTGTCCCAGATCCAATGACTTCCATTGTAGTCTGCTTCCCAGAAGATCAGATCTTCTTTTGAAAAAATTAAATGGCATGCCAAATCATTCAAGTTTACTTGCTCTATGAAATGACACCCACTTTCAGAATTTTGTGGCTGAAAGTCACGATGTTTTGTTGTAGAGACATGGTTAAGCTGTACAACATGTTTCAACCTGCACAGATAATGGTGTATGGCAAGGGTTGGCAAACTATGACACGCGTCTTACCGGCTGGTACGCGAACTACTTTTGGATCATGTATATCTATAATATCTAACAATTGGAAAAGATGTTCCATTTTAAGGAGCATGTTTGGAATCTATATGTGAAGATGGACTGAAATCACGTATTGTCTACTCGGAGGTAAATTTGATGTTCAGTAGTGATATTATTGGCATTGCCTTCTCTAGTCTTTAATCAGGACCATCGATAATGGGCTGTTAGCGATGGTGCTGCCCGAGTTTCTCGTAAACACTTGTGCCGCTAGGAGCGCTGGAGTATGGTAGTTACTCCACCGCATAATAGATAGCGCACTGGTAGAAATATGTCGCTGCGGGCAGGAGGGTGCAAAATACTCTAAGGTCCTCTGGTACATGATATCAGCTTATTTGAAGACGAAATAAAATATCAAGCTACTTTATTTATTTTTCTAAGGAAGATACTCAATTAAATTTCTTTTGGTTTGGTATTCAGTAATCAACGTAATCAGTTGTGTTTTGCACTTACCACTGAGCCTAATTATGATAACTGTTGGTACATGTTACTTGTGCTCGCATGACTTTCACTGCCGCTTAGGAAACGTCCGTTACAACCTCCTACATGACAAAAGTGTAATTATTGGAGAATGCAAACGTAATTTTGATTTTGTTGCAGGAAAGTACATTATTCGTATGGTAGATGCGGACCTCATCTGAGATGCGAGGGCCCTAACTTATGATCCAAATGAAGTGCCAGTGAAAAGTAAGTAAACTGCCGGGATATTGAACTAGTGCACCCGTCGTCCACTACATGCGACAAAATATGGATATTATTGAGGTTCCATTTTGGTTGGTTCACTAAGTATCCGTGATTCAAAATATGTGATGTTGCTAAGTGACATCTGTGTTACCGTCATGTACTGTCAGTTCTTACACGTGGTCAAAACAAATTCTGTGTCCAGTCGTACCTTAGTTTGGATTTTACAGACATTTCAATAATTGTTCAACGCCTTTTTGCTAAAATGCAACAAGTGCAGTACCATTCAGTGACTCACTTTTTATATTTACGAGTAGATGAAACAACTTCCGAGGAGAGAGCGAAATTGAATATCAGTATCTAAAATACAAAACGGCAGCGAATTATGGGCCATAACTGAAAAAGATAAAAAAAAATCAGGAATATGAAATGAAATTCCTAAGAAGCTGTGCATGATATAGAAAAATCGACAACAAACGAAATTAAAATATACGTGAGGAGATAAAGATACTCCACCTGAATGTCAGAGTACACAAATATAGAAGTAAATGGGTAACCCATGAACAAAAAATGGAGAAAGAAAAATTACTACGCTATTTTGTGAAGTATAGACCAGAACGAAAGGGAAGCACAGATTCACCAACAAATCGGTGGAACCAATTAAATAAATTATGTAGACTGCAACATACAGTAATGCTAAAGCTGAAGAAAGAAGACGAAGAAGAAGAAGATGAAGAAGCAGAAGAAGAAGAAGATGATGATGAGGATGATGATGTTCATGATTACGATAGTGAACTGAGCCAGATTGTTTCTGCTAGTCTTCTCAATAACTTAAATCTTCTATTAACTTTAATGTAAGTTAATTTCCCATTCTTTATGTAGTAGATAGGTAGATGCCTGTAGGTATTGCCTATCACACTGTGGACATACAACTCTGAACTTTCAAACCTCAGCTGGTCCAAAAATATTTCGAAAACATCAAACATATATTGGCATATCGAGATAGTTTCTATCTTTTGTTTTGTTAATTTTACGTCCTCCAACGTTATGTCATATCGGACGGTGGCCGCGACATGGTTCCGTGGTTAGACAGCTTGGCTCTCACCAAGGCGGCCCGGGTACGATCCCAGGCGACCGCAAATTGAGATTGAGGTGGACAATACGGCGCTGGGGCGGGTTTTCTCCGGGACCTCCAGTTTCTCCCGTCATCTCATTCCACCGGTGCTCCATCTTCATTTCATGTATCACCAGTGTCACCGCCTGCTGTGCCGTATGTAGTAAAAGCGGGCGTTAAACACTACACATTTCATTTTCATATCGGACGGTGAATGAAATGGGTGAAATGATGCTCAAACATGTCCAGGGTCTATGAAGATTAGAGCTACCGTACATTAATCTTTCAGGATAGGGGAAACCCCCGAAAAATACCTTATCCAGTTAGTGGAACCTAGCCGATATTCGAACGAGGCACCTCTAGAATGTAAGGTACACAGCACCACTACTGTAAGGAAGAAAAGTCTAATCCATACAAACGTATTTAAGTGAAAGCCGCTCATAATTCTCGTGTAGATGAAAGAGAATCAGAAGATTGTTGCTTACACATTTCTAAGATAGAAGATGAAAACTAAAAACAAGTTGATCATGCAGGGATAGCATGCAAATTATTTTACCTGCAAGTGTAAATATTATAGCAGTATACACTACATGTATGGAGTAGACTCTAGTAACATTAAACCAATGTGGTAGAAAAAGAGAACGCAGTAAATACATTTTGGTAATCATTCTTTGTCATAAACAATAACTGGTTTGTTGGATATTATCTCAGTTGTGGACACAAAATCAATTGACCTTAAAGCCAAATATATGTAAGCGAGAGGTATAATGTAATTAGCTATTCCGTGACAGTAGCCGTGGTAAGGTAGAGCCAGAGCCATAGCCTGGGTATGAACCACGGATCACTTAGTCTTAAGCGTGTCAACATACCAGCATTAAAACTAAATCACCAACACATTCCAAGTACTCCAGATACCTGTTAGAAATTATATACTCAAAAGTATCGTATGCGCAGATTCTTTGTTTGTTGAATTTTTATTTAAATTGCTCAGAAAAGTTAATTTCCATAACACCCAAATACTCTGCACAATTTGCTTCAAGCAGATAGCACCACATATATATTCACTTTATAAAGCTTCCTTTCCCATACACAATTATTAGTTTTTTCTAGATTTTATCTAACTGGATGGTATAACTACCCTTCATTTCATTGCGATAGAACACAATTAAGTATAGTGTATATCTAAACAACATAATGCCAATTTCCTACTTATCTTTGCGAATATTTAGAAATATTCTTTTCGACTATACAATTGTACAGCTAGAGCCATCTCTGGGCAGAGGCACACGTTCTTCCATTCCTGGTCTTCTCTGGGGGGCAATTTAAAATAATAGCAACATACGCCTTATCATAACGTATGTTAATAACAAAACGTTAATATACTTCACTCGCACTACTTTCTCAATCCACTCTTCTGCAAAGGCTTATTTTTCCACCTGATACAGATGTAAGATAAACGTTGTTATACATGTCCTTGTTGTTACAAGAAAGATATAGGGACTAACTGTTTAACCAACATTTGAAAATTACCCTACGGAAGAGATTTGCACCACAAAACCTTTGGTGATTAATATTGTTGCTATTATTGTTGTATATTATATACAAATGTGAGTAAGCAACCTCCTTCTTTCATACACACCGTTTTTGAGTTTATGAGGTGCAGCATTAGAACGTAGAATTCGGGACTTGCCCAATATTGGTACGGGATCTTTATTTGAAACGAGAAAACCTCCAAGATATGTGTTATTATCGTACCATTTTGTAAGTTTAGACAGCGTTATTAGGTTTATTGTGCTACATTGCCGAACGCATGCTCTACGCAATTCGATCCACGTCTCCAATTGTCTGAATCTAAGATGGCGCCAGAGAAAGAACCGGAAACAAAATTACAGCAAGTGCACAAAGCATGTTTAATGTACATAATGTCTAGCTCGATAGCAGTTCATTACTTGTAATTCTACAGTCTATTCGTTTACATTTAAACGTTCCGGGGAAGCTAAAATAGGAGATAAAGCTGAATTGTAATATCCATAAAAACAGACGATATTGCAACCGAAGTTGTCCAGGGTTCCTCTCTAGGTTTGTCGTTACAAGGTTTAGAAAACTGAACTGATTTTCAATTTTTCAGGCGTGATATTTACGTAATTTTTATACACATTTAGTTGAGCAGAATTTCTTATGGAAACCTGCAAACAGTTAGCGAACTATGCCTTAAACTACACTGCAAGTAGGGTTAGGTTTACCATAGAGAGCAGTTGGCACAGTGGTCAGTCTTAACTTATGGTGCAGACGCGAGAAAATTAATTCCGATGCTTGGAAGACTGACCTATGGGAGGGAGGTGGGTTTGCATCAGTTAGTTGAGCCAGGACTGTTCAGCTTTCTTATTCCTGATCAGCGAGTGCAGGGCACAGTTAGTTAAGCGTCACAGGAAAATAAAAGCAACTTTTCCACATGAAACGTAGGTGGTTTTATACAACTCTCCAGTATCAACTTAGGTATTTACCGATCGTTTTGTAATCGACGTTATTTTCTCTCTCTTCGTCTCTCGCACATACATTCCTTAACCACTTAATCTCCCTTTCTTCTGTTTAAATGCATTTCCAACACTCACAGTTGTAGTTTTATCTGGAACGAAATACTTCTAACTTTCATAGATTAGCAATACTTAAAATAATATTAAACTGCGTGGTATTTAAAATTAAGTGTGTCTTGTTACGAAAATAAATACATTATTTCCTTTGTTACAGTTCTCAACAACAGATTATATGGACATATTACTACAATTAATATAACCACCAAGATACCAAACGACTTGACACCAAAATGACTTAACGACCAACAAAATAATACTTTGTTTGATAATGACAGTTCATTTAAAAATCACCTTAGTCTCACCGGTATGTCGGAGGTTTTACGAAGTAGTCCTTTAAATGTCATAATACTTATATGATATACTTCACGTTTCATTTATCCTCCGCTGAGACAGACTCCGGACTAAATAAATGAATGAATGAATAAATCAATAACCTAATGAATTAATGAATAAATGAAAGAACAAATAAATAATGAGGCACCCAAACTATCATATTAGAAAATAAGTGAAATGATGCTTAAATTAGTGCAGCCTCCACGGAGCTTAGAGCGCTGCCACAATTATTACCGTTACAAAGTATAGAACTCAAATACTATTTGATGTTTCCGTGTTTAGTTAGGTCACCTGAGATAGATCTATTTCGGAATTTACTACGCATATCACGTCGTGGGTGTTCACTACTTCTATAACAACTCGTGATGAACAGCGGGTAAGGCAGCCATTTGTTGGTCTAGCGCCGAAATTTTGTCCATTAGATTGCGCAGTGTAACAATAACATACAGTTGTCACTAAGAATCACTTTTCTTGGCAAACAATTCGTTACGGGGATTCATTTCAATTACTTTATCTCACATTATATCCAATTTTTTTCAAAATAATAATTCATTATTTCAATAATTTCATTAACATTTTGACCAATCAGTTAAAATATCTGCACATTTATTACCTTCTACATTTTGGAGCTTTTATGTATTATTACTGAGTATTTAATAGTAATTACAACAAATTTTAATATATATTAACTGACTATTAGACTGGTAGGAGGACAGTGTTGACTTCAAGTAACACTTTAACTGTTTATTTGTTGGTTATGATCGGGATCCTTTCTTAATAATATTACATTGATTACATTTAAATTTGTTAATTTTGTTTTAGCTTTGCTTAAGTTCAAGATAGAATTCTAATGTTTAGTGCTAGGTCAATGCATATTTGTCTTTGTGTTATATATTAGGAAAGGTTACTGTAAACTGCTTTAAATTTCGGTATTAATATTTTTCTTATCACTAATATTTTGAATTATTAGTCTTTATTTGATCAGTATTTTATTTGCTTTAGAGAGTTCATATTGTTTGGTTATTTATTATCCTAGTTTAAAGTCCTATAATGTCGAAATATTAACTCAAGTAGAAGCTGTAGCTATTGTGTTAATATTTGAATATAAAATTATATTTATTGTTTGGATTGTATAATAAATCGTTAACTTAGTTATCAGCTGTACTAGCAGGGATAATACTGATGTGGTGCACTCACATGACTTTCTGTACTCTTTTACAAACACTTATTTCTCAATGTACTTCAAGATAAACATCTTATTTTAGTTACAAGGGAATAAAGTAGACTTTAAGTGATAGTCAGATGCTTTTAACCGTTTGTCTGGGGGACGTCTTTGAAATTATAATGTCATTGCAAATTCCTTTTTATGTTTTAACATTACTTTGTGTCAGCGTTCTAAGATCCAAATTGCCCCTTTCCATATCATAACCATATTTTAAAATACGCTTAAATTAAGGAGATATCAAAATGTATACGTGTCATCACTGAAGTCTCTCTATTGAATTTTTGGACTTTAGCGAAATACTTTCCACAATCAAGTACGACAGAAGGACTTCCCCTTTTAGAAAATGTAACTATTGTGGCATTGAGGAATATAATCAAGAGTAAATCTGAAGCTACTGGCCTTACAAAATAAAATGTTTCAGACATAAATTGTATGTTACAACGAGATCTACATTTCATGAGATGTAGCATTTTCTTTATCTCTTACACTTTACAGTTATTTAAAGTGATCCAGAGTGAAAAGGAGTTTTAAGAACATTTCAGGCATATAAACAAATATATTTCATTTGTCATGAATATGTTTTAAAAAATATAATATTTTAATTAAAACGATTAGATCCCATTTTCGATAAAATCGAGATATTCTAAAAAGTTTCCATTGAAGGGGGAGATTTTCTTGAAAGGCTTGCTTGTTGTCTTTTAAGAAGCGAAACCTATATACAACTTCGGCATTTAATATTCTTTCGCGTATTGGGTTATGTTGTGAGGATTTATTCCACATTTGGGTATTCCATTTCGAAAGGAATCAGGACATAGTATTTTTGGGTATAATTTAATTCTACAAAAAGCACTATTTTACGCTAAATTAGAGACCAACGAAAAAACCGGCACAAACTTGCAGATTAAATATCCTGCGTGTTTCCTGACTGACTGCGATCACAGCGACACGCAGTCTCATGCAACACAAGGTAGACGTAAAACATTGCAGATGGCGCTCACGTTCTAATTTCAGTGTGTATAGGTGTGTAACTTAGTTATTAAGCACCTTTTGCAACATATTGGAACAGTGATGTTTTGTTTTAACTGCAAAGTAGGTGTAAATATTAACTATAATAAGTTAGAAGTACATTACACAAAATGTTTCACTTAGGCGGAAAAGAAGCATCGTGTTTCAGAAATGAAGGCTACAGACATTTGTATAAGTAAATAATTTCAACTTCTCTGCATTTCGTATCTAATTCCGGTAGAATAGTGTGGACTTTAACATTCGCAGAATTAGAACCATGATGCGTGTACTTGTATTTAAATTAATAATTGGAAACTTCTGGTCATATATAGTACCATACGCTCACATAAATTTTGAGGCAAGTATATCAATTTTGTTCGATTAATTTTGTATGTCTGTCTTTATTACTTGTTTCGCACTCAAAATTACTGAAACTGGAAACTCCTCCCAACAACGTTGTCTTCATTACCAAATATTGATTGATCTGTTATTTTCCAAAATGGCCCAGTAACACTAATTGCAAGAGGCAAGCCGTCAATTCGGGTTAGTATAATTGACAGCAACATCTCTATAGGACTTAAGTAACAACAGGTGGGGAAATGAAACTTACTTCACAATAAGAAGTCAATTTTTCCAAAACTATTTACTTCACCTGTCGTATATTTGCTGTCGAATACCAAATATTGGTTTGGTTAGATTCAAGTTAGTTCCTTAACTGGTACCGAATGTAATGTTGAGGTCAGACTCCCAGTTAACATATAACCTGAGATAACAGTGCTGTCAAATTCTGGGATTATCGCTATAAAAAGTCAGTATTATGTTGTACTAAACGCATACCCACGTGACTCAGCTGTACCTAGGTATGTAACATACAGTTTATAATCTAAGTTAAGCCGTGAAAGTGTTTGAAAAAAAGTTCTTTCATAGATACAATGAGTGGCTAAGTGACAGAGGAATGATGTCCCGAAGGACCGTATAGAAAACTTTTACGTCTCAGTGGATTTGCGACCAGAATGTAGTGAAGGAAAGAACATTCAAACCTAATGTATGAAACAGTTTATAATTTTTCGTTCAGGCATTTTCTGTAATTTTATCAACCAATTACTATACCATCTAACTATATCTGACAGCGTTTGTCTATGTTCTGAATGTTGTTATTATTCTCCCCGTTCCTGAGTCAATAAGTACCTCACCTTACACAGTGGATTGTTATCTCTGATATCTCTCTGATTTACGATTTCGGTTTTGAGTACTTAGATAAATAAATAAGTAAATAAATGATAATAAAGCTCTCAAACCGTCTTATTGGACGATGAATAAAATGATGCTCAAAGGAGTCAAGGCTCCACAGAGATCAGAGCGCCTCCATCCAAATTACCGTTACAAAATATAGAACTCAAATATTTTTTAATGTTTCCGTGTTTATTTAGGCCACCTTCCCAATTATTCCGAAAGGAAAACAAAAAATATGGGAGTCTACATATGAATAAGGACTAAAAACGCGTATTATACACAAGCAGGTACATTTCATACTAGGTCATATTATTGGCAACACTGACTTCTTATGTCCTTAGAGAGGACCATCCATAATGCAGAGTTACTGATGGTGCTGCTTGAGTGTCTAGTCAACACTTGTGCTTGTGCCTCTAGGAGCGCAAGGTATGCCACCGTAAAATAGATAATGCTACGACGCTGCGGGACGGAGTGAGCAAATATTTTAAACCTCTGTGGTCCGTGCTATCAACTTATTTAAAGTGCAAATAGACCACTAATTTATTCCCCTCATTCTCTAAGGAAGATATAATTGTGAATTATTACATATAAGAAATTTGTGTTCTAGAGGTTGGAGCAGGAGGGCGCCATCATAATTATAAGTTCTTCAAAGTAGTTTAAACGGTATATTGGAATTGCTCATCGGGCATGCGGGGCTTCCGCTTCGTTATACCCCATGATGCGGTCAGGGATGTCCAAAACCCTTACGTTGCGCCCTTTTCAGTCTTTGATTCTGCTAATAAAGCTTTAAGGGTGCGAGGTCTGGGACATGGCCGCCGGAACCAATCTGCTGCAACTCCAACGTGCACAGAATATATGCCTTAGGGCCATGTGCTCTGTGGGCTGGCGGTTTCCCGCGAGATAACTTAATAAAGGCTCATCGCTCCACTATGTGGAAGATGTCATTAGGCGCCGGGCCACAAGGTTCTACGATAGTTTGCCTCAACATCAGAGCGCCCTGGTCAGGTCACAGGGAACTACCGAACATCAGAAAGACGCTTCAAGCTCTACTGGTTCCCCGCATGGCATGCGGGCACACCCGGTGACATCAAAGTTGTTGTTACAACGTAAAAATTACTCCTACCTGAAAAATTACACTAATGATTATTCTAAATTATACTCTTACTTAATTTTCTCACACCAGCGTTGCACACAGGCGTTGTACCGAGGTAGGCGCTCATGAGAAGCTACGGCTACCTCCTTTCTTCTCATCCAACTAAATTTAACCCACCACCCTGCAAAACACCACATATCCGGTCAATAAGTGGTTAAGTCCGTATACGACAGGTACACGAATGACACAAGTCGTGCTGACCCTCAGTCAGCCGCCAGCTGCTGCTGGCTTGCTTGCTTGCTTGGAGTTGCTATCTGATCCTTTGGATTGTTAATTTTTGCCTTTTTCATTTCCAATACTTATGATTAAGGTTTACCTACTATTATTTGGTATTGGTTTTATGTCATCATTGTACTCACATGATTTTCTTTGCCGTTGTGGAAGCCATTCTTACTTCCGTCATGCCAAATGAGAGATGGTGCCAGACATTGCCTAATTGCTGCTGATCTTATTCGTGTAAATGTGGAATACTGGAACACAGCTGCTTTTAATCGATGGGGAGATGCTTAAGGGCTACACGTTTTCCATTTGGCTTTTTTATTTGGATCTCTATGCATTGACCAGTGAACGAGAAAAGACAGAGGAACATCCTCCCATTTGACAAACTTCTTTTAATAATTATAAAGTTCAAACGCACCTTCTCACAAATGGGGCTTTTTCCCGTATCCAAATGCAAATCCGAAAACCAAAGCGAGAAAATCCCACTCAAATGCCAATTCATTTGTGAATATAGCGTTCCAATTCAAACATTTTTCCTATCTCTGTAAATATTGTAATTTATTAGATTCATATGACTTTGTCTAACAATAACTGTTTATGAAAGGGTAGAGGCAGAATGAAAAATTCAATGCCATAGCCGGGATTTGAACCACGGATCTTCTGGTTTCCGTCCAGCCGCACTACCATTGTGCTACTATGGCCAACGTGCCGACATGGCATTAAATTCTCCAACTGACTCGTGTTTCTCCCGGTAAACCACTAGGAGTTCTCATAAACACATGAGACAACTACCTTGATGGCTACTTACTATGCTGTAAGTACTTTAAGGCCCGGGCTTTATAGTTCGGACCACTATTAGGTACAATTAATGGAAATTAATTGTTCTTTCACACTAGCCGTGTGTAGGACGCACTATGAAAGGGTAGAGCCAGAATGAAAAATTCAATGCCATAGCCGGGATTTGAACCACGGATATTCTGGTTTCCGTCCAGCCGCACTACCATTGTGCTACTATGGCCAACGTGCCGACATGACATTAAATTCTCCAACTGACTCGTGTTTCTCCCGGTAAACCACTAGGAGTTCTCATAAACACATGAGACAACTACCTTGATGGCTACTTACTATGCTGTAAGTACTTTAAGGCCCGGGCTTTATAGTTCGGACCACTATTAGGTACAATTAATGGAAATTAATTGTTCTTTCACACTAGCCGTGTGTAGGACGCACTATGAAAGGGTAGAGCCAGAATGAAAAATTCAATGCCATAGCCGGGATTTGAACCACGGATCTTCTGGTTTCCGTCCAGCCGCACTACCATTGTGCTACTATGGCCAACGTGCCGACATGGCATTAAATTCTCCAACTGACTCGTGTTTCTCCCGGTAAACCACTAGAAGTTCTCATAAACACATGAGACAACTACCTTGATGGCTACTTACTATGCTGTAAGTACTTTAAGGCCCGGGCTATATAGTTCGGACCACTATTAGGTACAATTAATGGAAATTAATTGTTCTTTCACACTAGCCGTGTGTAGGACGCACTATGTAAGGGTAGAGCCAGAATGAAAAATTCAATGCCATAGACCGGGATTTGAACCACGGATCTTCTGGTTTCCGTCCAGCCGCACTACCATTGTGCTACTATGGCCAACGTGCCGACATGGCATTAAATTCTCCAACTGACTCGTGTTTCTCCCGGTAAACCACTAGGAGTTCTCATAAACACATGAGACAACTACCTTGATGGCTACTTACTATGCTGTAAGTACTTTAAGGCCCGGGCTTTATAGTTCGGACCACTATTAGGTACAATTAATGGCAATTAATTGTTCTTTCACACTAGCCGTGTGTAGGACGCACTATGAAAGGGTAGAGCCAGAATGAAAAATTCAATGCCATAGCCGGGATTTGAACCACGGATCTTCTGGTTTCCGTCCAGCCGCACTACCATTGTGCTACTATGGCCAACGTGCCGACATGACATTAAATTCTCCAACTGACTCGTGTTTCTCCCGGTAAACCACTAGGAGTTCTCATAAACACATGAGACAACTACCTTGATGGCTACTTACTATGCTGTAAGTACTTTAAGGCCCGGGCTTTATAGTTCGGACCACTATTAGGTACAATTAATGGAAATTAATTGTTCTTTCACACTAGCCGTGTGTAGGACGCACTATGAAAGGGTAGAGCCAGAATGAAAAATTCAATGCCATAGCCGGGATTTGAACCACGGATCTTCTGGTTCCCGTCCAGCCGCACTACCATTGTGCTACTATGGCAAACGTGCCGACATGGCATTAAATTCTCCAACTGAATCGTGTTTCTCCCGGTAAACCACTAGGAGTTCTCATAAACACATGAGACAACTACCTTGATGGCTACTTACTATGCTGTAAGTACTTTAAGGCCCGGGCTTTATAGTTCGGACCACTATTAGGTACAATTAATGGAAATTAATTGTTCTTTCACACTAGCCGTGTGTAGGACGCACTATGAAAGGGTAGAGCCAGAATGAAAAATTCAATGCCATAGCCGGGATTTGAACCACGGATCTTCTGGTTTCCGTCCAGCCGCACTACCATTGTGCTACTATGGCCAACGTGCCGACATGACATTAAATTCTCCAACTGACTCGTGTTTCTCCCGGTAAACCACTAGGAGTTCTCATAAACACATGAGACAACTACCTTGATGGCTACTTACTATGCTGTAAGTACTTTAAGGCGCGGGCTTTATAGTTCGGACCACTATTAGGTACAATTAATGGAAATTAATTGTTCTTTCACACTAGCCGTGTGTAGGACGCACTATGAAAGGGTAGAGCCAGAATGAAAAATTAAATGCCATAGCCGGGATTTGAACCACGGATCTTCTGGTTTCCGTCCAGCCGCACCACCATTGTGCTACTATGGCCAACGTGCCGACATGGCATTAAATTCTCCAACTGACTCGTGTTTCTCCCGGTAAACCACTAGGAGTTCTCATAAAAACATGAGACAACTACCTTGATGGCTACTTACTATGCTGTAAGTACTTTAAGGCCCGGGCTTTATAGTTCGGACCACTATTAGGTACAATTAATGGAAATTAATTGTTCTTTCACACTAGCCGTGTGTAGGACGCACTATGAAAGGGTAGAGCCAGAATGAAAAATTCAATGCCATAGCCGGGATTTGAACCACGGATCTTCTGGTTTCCGTCCAGCCGCACTACCATTGTGCTACTCTGGCCAACGTGCCGACATGGCATTAAATTCTCCAACTGACATAAAGAACTCCTAGTGATTTACCGGGAGAAACACGAGTCAGTTGGAGAATTTAATGCCATGTCGGCACGTTGGCCATAGTAGCACAATGGTAGTGCGGCTGGACGGAAACCAGAAGATCCGTGGTTCAAATCCCGGCTATGGCATTGAATTTTTCATTCTGGCTCTACCCTTTCATAGTGCGTCCTACACACGGCTAGTGTGAAAGAACAATTAATTGTCATTAATTGTACCTAATAGTGGTCCGAACTATAAAGCCCGGGCCTTAAAGTACTTACAGCATAGTAAGTAGCCATCAAGGTAGTTGTCTCATGTGTTTATGAGAACTCCTAGTGGTTTACCGGGAGAAACACGAGTCAGTTGGAGAATTTAATGCCATGTCGGCACGTTGGCCATAGTAGCACAATGGTAGTGCGGCTGGACGGAAACCAGAAGATCCGTGGTTCAAATCCCGGCTATGGCATTGAATTTTTCATTCTGGCTCTACCCTATCATAGTGCGTCCTACACACGGCTAGTGTGAAAGAACAATTAATTTCCATTAATTGTACCTAATAGTGGTCCGAACTATAAAGCCCGGGCCTTAAAGTACTTACAGCATAGTAAGTAGCCATCAAGGTAGTTGTCTCATGTTTTTATGAGAACTCCTAGTGGTTTACCGGGAGAAACACGAGTCAGTTGCAGAATTTAATGCCATGTCGGCACGTTGGCCATAGTAGCACAATGGTAGTGCGGCTGGACGGAAACCAGAAGATCCGTGGTTCAAATCCCGGCTATGGCATTGAATTTTTCATTCTGGCTCTACCCTTTCATAGTGCGTCCTACACACGGCTAGTGTGAAAGAACAATTAATTTCCATTAATTGTACCTAATAGTGGTCCGAACTATAAAGCCCGGGCCTTAAAGTACTTACAGCATAGTAAGTAGCCATTAAGGTAGTTGTCTCATGTGTTTATGAGAACTCCTAGTGGTTTACCGGGAGAAACACGAGTCAGTTGGAGAATTTAATGCCATGTCGGCACGTTGGCCATAGTAGCACAATGGTAGTGCGGCTGGACGGAGACCAGAAGATCCGTGGTTCAAATCCCGGCGATGGCATTGAATTTTTCATTCTGGCTCTACCCTTTCATTGTGCGTCCTACACACGGCTAGTGTGAAAGAACAATTAATTTCCCTTAATTGTACCTAATAGTGGTCCGAACTATAAAGCCCGGGCCTTAAAGTACTTACAGCATAGTAAGTAGCCATCAAGGTAGTTGTCTCATGTGTTTATGAGAACTCCTAGTGGTTTACCGGGAGAAACACGAGTCAGTTGGAGAATTTAATGCCATGTCGGCACGTTGGCCATAGTAGCACAATGGTAGTGCGGCTGGACGGAAACCAGAAGATCCGTGGTTCAAATCCCGGCTATGGCATTGAATTTTTCATTCTGGCTCTACCCTTTCATAGTGCGTCCTACACACGGCTAGTGTGAATGAACAATTAATTTCCATTAATTGTACCTAATAGTGGTCCGAACTATAAAGCCCGGGCCTTAAAGTACTTACAGCATAGTAAGTAGCCATCAAGGTAGTTGTCTCATGTTTTTATGAGAACTCCTAGTGGTTTACCGGGAGAAACACGAGTCAGTTGGAGAATTTAATGCCATGTCGGCACGTTGGCCATAGTAGCACAATGGTAGTGCGGCTGGACGGAAACCAGAAGATCCGTGGTTCAAATCCCGGCTATGGCATTGAATTTTTCATTCTGGCTCTACCCTTTCATAGTGCGTCCTACACACGGCTAGTGTGAAAGAACAATTAATTGCCATTAATTGTACCTAATAGTGGTCCGAACTATAAAGCCCGGGCCTTAAAGTACTTACAGCATAGTAAGTAGCCATCAAGGTAGTTGTCTCATGTGTTTATGAGAACTCCTAGTGGTTTACCGGGAGAAACACGAGTCAGTTGGAGAATTTAATGCCATGTCGGCACGTTGGCCATAGTAGCACAATGGTAGTGCGGCTGGACGGAAACCAGAAGATCCGTGGTTCAAATCCCGGCTATGGCATTGAATTTTTCATTCTGGCTCTACCCTTTCATAGTGCGTCCTACACACGGCTAGTGTGAAAGAACAATTAATTTCCATTAATTGTACCTAATAGTGGTCCGAACTATAAAGCCCGGGCCTTAAAGTACTTACAGCATAGTAAGTAGCCATCAAGGTAGTTGTCTCATGTGTTTATGAGAACTCCTAGTGGTTTACCGGGAGAAACACGAGTCAGTTGGAGAATTTAATGCCATGTCGGCCCGTTGGCCATAGTAGCACAATGGTAGTGCGGCTGGACGGAAACCAGAAGATCCGTGGTTCAAATCCCGGCTATGGCATTGAATTTTTCATTCTGGCTCTACCCTTTCATAGTGCGTCCTACACACGGCTAGTGTGAAAGAACAATTAATTTCCAATAACTGTTTACTTTTATATATTAATGTAAACCTGGCCCCAATACATTCTTGTTTAAAACTAGCGTGCGTTTATTAATTAATAACTTGCTTCTGGTTAAATAGAACCAGTAGGGCATTAAGGAAACAGTACATAAATTAATTGTCCGTAGAATACAGAAAATCGAGGTCGACATCTCTCAAATTGCACTGATGTATAATTTTGTTCGAGCGAGAGAAGTGTAACACCGCAGCCCTGTGGCGATTGTCAAATTTTTACATAGAAGGTCGTTATAAGGTTGCCTTGAAAGTCTATAACGAGTGAGTAATTAAATATAATTATTTTCTGAACTGTGTCACATAGCTTTTAGTTTAAAGCTATTCAACTATCTGACTACTTAGAGAAAACAGAGATCGTTAAATTTACAATTCTCGTACACCATGTAGTACAACACAAGTTGGGATTTTTAAGATGTTATTAAAATAAATTGTATCACACTTCCCGGCTTTCAGTTAGACAGATATATAGATTAGCAAGTTCACATAAACCAACTGTTACACAAAATCAACACTGCCCCTTGTTTTATCCGAGCACCGATGAATGGATTTTCTCTAGATACACTTATATTGGTATACCAATTATATTGTAACTCTTTTTGGGAACATAAAATATTAATGGAGCAGCTCAGTAGAAAGTAAATAAATATTTCTTGTGTAACAGCAGGTTAAACGATTAATTTCTAACACAGAGAGCAAGCACTTTAGCCACTATCGTTCAGAAGACTGAAGACATTAAACCTTCCTGGTATATATATATATATTCTTAATTTAAAAGTCCTTTGTACGCATATGGTCATCAGCTTTAACCGTTTAATGGAAATAATATTCCCATGAGTCCTTATGATAAAGTGAAGCACAAAATTAATATAATTTTGAATTCTGGTATACGTCATTTACTTATATTTATTTGTTTGTTTGTGTCAATCTCTTTCTGACAGCAGGTTATATGTCGTCTCAATGTTCCTAGGTGACAGGTGCCGCATCAAAGTTTATTACTATTAACGGACCACCAGTTCATATATGGACACCAGCGGAATATATAAAAGAATGTATAAGAACTCAATCATGCTAAGGACAGACAAAACAGGAAAACGAATCTACAAGTGCAGCATTCTGATCGGTTCTCCAGTATCTGAAATTCTTCGGAGAGACCCACCCCCATATTTTTGCTAGGAATACGGCCCTGTTTACAGAACTATGTTGATATAAATTATTTTTAATGGCATCCGCATTATTTGTTTAGTATGTCACCTGTCATAAATCTACTAAAGCTATCCTCAAGCTTCTTATGATTAATTATTTACGTATATTGTCATCCTCATTAATACGTGTAGGTATCATTTATTCTCAGGTACGACGTGGTTAGGGTTTCATGTCCCGCCTAAACAACGGGAGTGCAATGTGAAGGTCATCATATAGCGACTGGCACTAAAATAATTTACTAAACTCTGAGGTCTGCTGTATTGTCCTACATCCAGTATAGTAGAAGCTACTTTAAAATTCGGAATACACAAAAATAATGAACAGAGAATAAGAAAAACAACAAAGTGTCAACTAATTTTTGCAAACACACGTAGTAATTGTTGAAGAATATGTGTATAAATAGATGTGAACTAAATTTATTGGTACGACAATATATGGGCCAACGAAACCTATGTGATTAAAGACCAAATCTCAAACTAGTTCATTACTAACTGACTCTTATATACATATCTCGCCTCTCTAGAACTTCTCCGAAATGGATTTAGAGAACTCTTACAAACGTCCTATAGCAACTGTGACATTTGAAACAAGCAGCTTCAAATGTTTTGTTCAAGTGGATGAAATTTCCAACAAAATGTTTAAGCTAAATTTTTAATTGTTTAATTGTTTAAGTATTCAACATAAATGATAAAAAGAAGTGGAATAAAAAATGAAATGAATTCGCGAGGAGTACAATGATAGCTTCATGATAGTGGACTTCCTTTCCCAAACTGCACTATTTGTGCATCCATTATTGTGCTAATTTACACTTCTGTAACTATTTATTTTTCCTAGTTAATTACAAAATCAAGCCTAAACTGAACCTCAGTTAATGCAGTTACAGTATTCCGTAAAAGCTACTACAAATTACAATCCTCTATCACTGCATCAAATATTACAGGTAGGGTCGTTTATGTACAGCAGTATACAGTGGGTGAGCGGTTGCATCTCCTAGCGGGCAGGAATACAGTTAAAGATACCTTTGCTGTTATACGTATGTTTATGTTGAACCGCCTCGTTAGCGTAGATGGCAGCGTGTCTGCCTCACGTTCAGGAAGTCCCGAGTTCGGATCTGGGTCAGGGTGAGCTACCTGGATAAGGTTTTATCCGGGGTTTACTATCAGCCTTAAAGACGAATGTCAGGTATCTCTAAGCTCCATGGACCCTGGACATATTTGAGCATCATTTCACCCATCTAATTCACCGTACGATATGACAACGTTGGAGGACGTAAAATTACAATATATATATATATATATATATATATGAGTGTGTGTGTATGTGTGTATGTATTTATGTCGGTATATGAATGTAATAAAATCATACTACTTTCTCAAACTACTCTACTACAGAGGACTTTGCTCCCTTTAATCCAAGTTTAAGATTAAATATTTACAAATGTAGTGTCATTAAAATTTCGTTTTATATATTTGAGTACAAGTCTGAAGTAATAGCTAAATGTTAAAAATATAGGACGTAGTGTTTCCGCTTTCTAATTCGCACGATTCTGCAGCAGACTCAAGAATGGATCTTAGCATTATCAAGATAGAAGAGCATTGAACATTATAAAAGAAAATCGTCGATGACAGGAAGAACTAAGCTCAAAGAAATTATTTGATTTAAGCAGGTATGCATTATTTGTGTCGTGTAAATAAGTTGTATGTTTCCCCGTTTGATCCCAGACGTGATAGCTAGGAAGCAGATTTATAGTCACTAAAAGTGTGTTAAATAGGCAGGCAAGAAACACCAAAATGAGCCAAACAGACACTTAAGTAAGCACTAAACCTTGCTAAGTAAACACTTAGAAATACACAATTTTAGTAAAATGGCTCTTAAAATGTACTATAGCAAGATGACAATCATCACAACATATGCTGAAACAAATTTGCTAAACACTTACTATTTTGCGTTTTAGGCAAAATTGTTATACATTTATTCCATGTTTCATAAATGGCACACAGCAGTTTAAAATAACAGATATTGTCTTATAATTAAAATACGTATAAATCCACATAACTAATTAAGAACCATAATGTGTAGAGAGGTGTGAAGTAATTATTACAAAAAACGAAAACATGTGGTTATAGTGGGGGGGATCTTAAGGCTGAAAATTGACATATTTGAACCCTTTGTTAAATTTGTTTCAAATTTGTACCATTTACATTTGTCAGCGATCAAGAATGGAACAATACCACATTTCAGCTTTTTAGTTACAATAGTTTCTGGTGAACTAACAGTTTATGTCTAAATTATAGGCAATTTTCAAACTGTCCCACATATTGTAATTTAAAAAACTAATGCTTGGTATTTAAGTTTCTGCACGCATTTTAACCTTCTAATGGCCTGCACCAATGTGAAATATTTGTCGTCGCTATATCATCGAAGCGAAAATGTAATCCTACCAATATAACAAATACTATTGTCCTAGGCGTTTTCAGTAAGAGGTACCTAAGCATTATAAGCCTTTTGAATACAAATAACAAAATCACAACAAATGTAAATGGATAAACTTAATATGCAGTTGCTCTTACAGACATGTTTAGAATGTCATATAGATTAATGGAAAACTGCATTCTGTGGAACATTTTGAACTTAAGGACATGTAGAAAATATGGAATCTGGGAAATCTGAGGTTAAAATTACGTAATGGCAGCTACGATACAGGTGTACGGTTATTTAAATAATCATGAGACGTTTTCTGTAGTACCGTTAGAAAAAAAGAACCTTATACTTTTAAAGTATGTCTATATCGATTATAAGACAAAAATACTACATCTGGGATTGCTGTGAGCTTTGGGCCAATTTTCCCAGGTATTTCTCCTTAACAGAAACGATTATTAGCAGGATTAGAAACTCCAAAGTTCATCACAGAAATCTTAATATCACTTAAAATGATGTCACAAGTGTCAGAAAGATACAAAGCACAGAACTAATATTAATTAAATTATAAAGCAAGAGAATCCTAGTTTTAGTAATAAAAACCCTAAATGCCCCATTGTCGTCTAAGAACAAATAATAAAGCACAGCTTTATAGTTAGCGTTTCCCGTTCATTTAAACAGAATTACAGCAATTAAGGCATCGTGAAAATAATTCTCGGACCTACTTTTATAAAGGTATATCTGTAAATTTTAGACAAACCATTAAAATGTATTGGTCTGTAGTTTCATTTTCAGTGTTGGAAGCAACACCGGAAGCTGTATATAAAAGCTTAGTGTGTGTAGCCTAGGTAATTAAGAGCTGGCCTTACAGGTTTAATTTGTAACGTGAACAGAGTCCAAGAGTGGTGATTTTAACATTGGCTAAAACAAAAGCTTCATGTCAGAGGATTTACACACATGTAAAAGAAATCTGAAGGGAGTAAATTCCTGCTTAGCAGCGATACTGACTGTGATCTGATATGATTGTTAACAATTGACATCATCAATAATCTAGTTATTAATCCCTTCCCCAAGTATTACTATTAGCTCAAGAAATAAGCCTTTACACCAGCACAAAAAATCATGATACTGCATGGAAACTGCCAAAGATAACACTCGTAACAGACTTGTGAAATCCAGTACACTGAGTTTGCAAAGCTGTACCTATGAGCTTCAAATATATAATGTTCTAATCAACATTAGACGTGCTTGTTGAAAGTTTCAGACATGTTTGTAGCTAAATCTAATGTCGCATCATGTGATGAAGAAAATTTTACATTAGGCACATTTGGGCTTTACTTTGGAAGATTGAAAAAATTCAGTTTATCTTTTTTCGGTTCTTCTCAACATACTAATTTGTACATGCTTAGGCTTTCAGGGCCGGCTTTAATCCAATAGAATGTATTTCCCGGGCTTGTGTGCCGTGGTGCAGATGTTGACAGTTATTCTGACGTTTCGCTCATATCTCCAACGAGCATCTTCAGAGGATTCTAGCTGGGTATTTGCTACTTTCCAGAGTGTGCCATTTTGATCGAAGGGGCATTTGAATCAATCTTTTTGGTTTATTAGGGCTTTATATGTTCTGTTTTCGACAGAATTTCACAATTTTAGGCGTATAATTAAAATTTCCTTACCAATTTTTTTAGTTGCAACGTCGCGTGATATCTTTTAGCTGAATGATTATGTGAAATGCTAATGAGCGAACGGTGAAGTCTTTCAAATTTTCTCCAAGTTCCAGTTGTTCAAGGTAACTTTGCCAAGCTTTTATTCACTTTCTTACTCTAAACATCTGCTAAATCGAAAATGGTGGAAATCGAAAGTTGTTAAGCATATTTCCTCAAAACAACTGCCATATACTGTACTCTCCGAACCTATTTCTCAGTGAGCAGGGCGACATCTGTGTGATATATGTTATTATTGGAATAGCGATGCGAATATCTCGAGATATATTTATCTTATGCATATCATATTTACCTTGAGGATAGTCCTGCTTTCCATCCAAAAATTCAAGAGTCAGATATCATTAGATATACACATTAAAATTCCTCTGTATCCAAAAAGGCATTCAATTGACTTTCTTTAATCAAAGGTGCACTATATGCTGGAAAAATTTGTATTTTTCTACATGCTTCATGTTTATTGAGATAAACGTTAGCCTAAAGTTATCCTTATATATCCAGTGGGATTATATAGGAGAACATCGCATATAGAATAGCAAAATGTTTTAAGAGCATCTTGCTATATAATGACTTATCATGACCAAGAGATATAGAGCTAACGACATATTTTTATTTGAGAAAAGTCGAAAAAAGTTTGTCTTTGCAATATCTATGAGGAGAAACGCCAACAAATTCTTCGTAATGTTTCTTCGTGACCATTTGGAAGGCAGAGTTTCCTTGAAGTAGATTCATCTAAGGCATAAAAATTCGTGTATCTCACGAGGAAAGCCTTAATCTCGGGATTTTACTTTTAATTAGACAAATATCCGTCTAAATAAATTTGTGCTAAAATTTGTGCGGTATGGTTAATAAAAATATTTTCTTTAATTTTGAGTGAACTCATCATTAGCTTATAGTCAACTATGCAGTAAGATAGCGAGCCAAAATAGAGTACAGTGCATAAAATCCGAAAGTGGTTTATAGTAAACAAACCGTACAAATGATCACAAAAGTGAAACAACTAAATGACAGTACATAAAACAAATAAAGGTATATTGCTTAAACACAAGGAAGGTGTGAATCAATCGTTTACATCTAGCGGCGTTTACATTCAGTTAATTCCGAGTACTACGCCACGTTGTCCTTTTCCCATTAAGTCTGTATACTTGACAAAAGAATCCAGATGGATCAAAGACTATTGTTAATGTTCTACTTCACAAAATAAACACGAGGGATGAAATTACGAATAGCTCATTCTTTGAATTCGACGGAGAGCGACGCACCGTTCTCAGCTGTGTAATTTGTACTCTATTCTTACAATACAACTCTTTTGAAAATATAAATAAATAATAAAACTCTCAAATCGTTATATTGGACGATAATGAAATGATGCTCAAATGAGTGCATGCTTCATTGAGCTTAGAGCACTGCCATCCTTATTACCGTTACAAGGTATAGAACTCAAATTCTTTTTAAAGTTTCCGTGTTTAGTTAAGTCACCTGGGATTGAACTATTTCGGAATTTACTACGGATATCCTCACGTCTTGGGCGTTAACTACTTTTATAACAAGTCGTGATGAACAGCGGGTAAGGCAGCTATTTGTTGGTCTAACCCAGAAATTTTGTCCATTAGATCGCGCAATGTAACAAGAACTTTCATTTGTCACTAAGAATCACTCAACATGGCAAAAAATTCGTTACGGCTATTAATTTATATTACTTCATCTGTCATCATAGTCAATTATTTAATAATAATTCACTATTTTGATAATTTCAATAACAATTTAACCATTCAGTTAACATATCTCTACATTTATAACTTCCTACATATTGGAGATGCTGTTATGTATTATTACTGAGTATTTAATAGTAATTACAACACATTTTAATATATATAAACTGTCTACTGGACTGGTAGGTCAGTATTTACCTAAAGTAACGCTTTAACTGTTTATTTTCTGGTTATGGTTGGGACTATTTCTTACTACTATTACATTGATTACATTTAAATTTGTTAATTTTGTGTTTCGTTCACTTTAGTTCAAAATATAGTTATAATGTTTAGTGTCAGGTCAAGATATATTTGGAAGGTTACTGTAAATTGTTTTAATTTTCGGTATTAATATTTATCTTAACACTAATATTTTGAACTTTTAATCTTGATTAATCAGTATTTTATTTGTTTTATAGAGTTCATATTGTTTGGTTATTTATTATCCAAATGTAAGATCTTATAATGTCGGAATATTAACTTAATTAGGAGATGTAGCTATTGCGTGAATATTTGATTATAAAATCATATGTATTATTTAGATTGTATAATAAACCTTTAATTTCAATATCAGCTGTAACAGCAGGGATGGTGCTGACGTAGTACACTTATTGGACTTTTTCTACTCTTGTGCAAACAAGTATTTCTCTAATCAAGGCTTCGCGGGTGATCAGCCGTGTCAGGTAACTGAAGAAGGCCATGGGGTTGACAATGGCCGAAAGCTTGACGTTTAATAATTTGAAAGCCGTGAAAGCTTCAAATGTTACTTATTTCTCTATCTACTATAAGATGAACATTATCTTATCGTAGTTATAAGGGAATACAGTAGACTTTAAGTGATGGTCAATTGTACTTAACTTTTTGTCTAGGTGCCGTCTTGGAATTTATGTAATTGTAATTTTTTTTTGTTATTTTAACTGAGCTTGTCTCAGCATTCTAAGATCCAGATTGCCCCTTTCCATATCCTACACATGCGGGTCTTACTTGAAAATAACTTTTAATTTAGGGAACAAAAAACGTATAGGTATTGCCACTGAAGGCTCTGTATTCAATTTTTGGACATTAACACAATACTTTATTCATTCAAATACGTAATAAGGACTTTCCGTTTTAGGTAAAATATAACAATTGTGGAGTATAATCAAGAGTAAATCTGAAACGGTTGTCCTTGCGAAATAAAGCGTAAAATATAAAGCGTAAAATGTATGAGAGATCAATTGGATGTTGTAACAAGAACTATATTCTATGTGTAGTCTGATTTTGTTTATCTCATACACTTTCCAGTTATGGAAAGTGATTCAGAATGAAAAGGAATTTTGACGACATTCCCAACAAATAAACAAATGTATTTCATTTGTCATGAAGATGTTTTAAAATATATATATTAATTGAAATCATTAGATCCAATTTTTAATATAACCGGGATATTCTAAAATGCTTCCATTAAAAGAGGAGTTTGTTATTGGGAGACTTGCTTGAAATTCTTTCTTGTCGTCCTTAAACGGAACTTATATACAACTTTGGTATTTCACCTACTTTCGCGTATTGAGTTTCGTTGAGAGGATTTTCTCCATATTCGGGTGTCCCAAAGCTATACATTTCCAATGTATTTTCGACATTGAATTTTTAGCTACAATGAGACTTTGCAGAAAGTACTATTTTAACGCTGAAATAAAGTCGAACGGAAAAGCGGTACAAACTTGCAGTTTAAATATTCCGCGTGTTTCCTGACTGACTGCGATCACAGCGCCACGCCGTTTCGTAAAACAGCAGGTACACGTAGAACATTGCAGATGGTGCAAAAGTTCTACTTGCAAGTTGTATAGAATTGAAACTGAGTTATTTAGCACAATTTGCAACATATTAGGACAGTAATGTTTTATTTCGCTGCAAAGTAATTGCGAATGTTAAGTATAATATTTGAGAGCTACATTCCCCAAAATATTTTATATAGGCGGAAAGGATGTATTATGTTTCAGAACTAAAGTCTACAGAGAGTGGTTTAAGTAAAACTAGTTCAATCTTCTTTCTTGCATATTGTAATTCTCATCCTCCGGGCAATGCTTGTTGTTGGCCTTATATAGATTTTTTGAATAATTCTAGTACGCTTTCAGTACATTGAGCCATTGTTATAAAAATCAAAAGCATTAAATATTCCTTGTCTCTCCAAATGAAGTGGCTATTTTCCGCATTTTATAGCTAAGTTCGGTAGAATAGATTTGGGAATTAGCATTCGCAGCATTAGAACCATTATTCTTTTACTTGTATTTAAATTAACAATTGGAAGCATCTGTTCATCTGTAGTACCGTACACTTACATAAATCTTGAGGCACGTATATCAATTTTATTCGATTTATTATGTATGCCTCTCTTTATCACTTGTTTCGCACTCAAAGTTATTGAAGCTGGAACCTCCCCTAACAACGTGCTCTTCAATGCCAAATATTGATTGATCTGTTATTTTTCACAATGACCCATTAAAAATAAAAGCAAAAGGCAAACCTTCAATTAGGGCTACTATAATTGACAACAACACCTCTACAAGGCTTACGTAATAACAGGTGGGGAGATGAAAGTTACTTCGCAATAAGAAATCAATCCTTCGAAATCTAATTATATCTCCTGTCGTATATTTACTGTCGGCTACCAAATGTTGGTTTCGTTAAGTTCAGGTTAGTTAGTTACTTAGACGCTACTAAAGGTAGTGGTGAGGTCAGACTCCCAGTTGACATCTAGCCTGAGATCACAGTACTGTCCAATTCTGGGATTGTCTCTATTAACATTTCAGTATTATATTGTACTAAACATATACCACGTCATTACGTATACAACATACAGTTTATATTCTAGGGTAAATTTTTTTACCCTTTTACAAACACACTTAATGTATTATTAAAGTCCTGAATGAGAACAAAGCAGCTGAGAAGGTCTTACAAACAATGTTTCTCATAGATACAATGGCAGGGTAGGTGACAGAGGAAGGTTGTCGCGAAGAACGCTAAAGATAACGTAGGTATGTCCCAGTGGATTAGCTACCAGAATGTAGTGAAGGAAAGAAAATTCTAACCTAATATATGAAATAGTTTATAATCCTTCCGTTCAGGTGTTTCCTGTATTTTAATATACCAATTAGTATATCGATACTATAGTCGTTCCATCCCACTATTCCTGACAACGTTTACCTAAGTTTTGAATGTTGTTAATATTCTCCTGGTTTCTGAGTCAATAACCACCTTACCTTAAACAGAGGATTGTTCTCTCTGATATATCTCTGATTTACGATTCCGGTTTTCAGTATTTAGATAAATAAATAAATTATATAACTCTCAAACCGTCATATTAGACGATTAATGAAATGATGCTCAAGTGAGTCCAGGCTCCAAATATTTTAGAGCGCTGCCATCCTTATTACTGTTACAAAATATAGTACTCAAGTACTTAGTTATGTTTCCGTGTATATTTAGGTCACCTTCCAAAATTTTCCGAAAAGCAAACCAAGAATTTTGTATTCTGCATGCGAATATGGACTAAAAACGCGTATAATATTCTATAGCTGTCAGGTATATCGATTAGCGGGACTGTATTATTAACATAGTTATACATTTTGTATTTGAATTTTTATTTTTCAGACCATGGAAATCTTCTATATGTACAGTAGTTCTAATATTTTTGAATAAGAGGCATCATGTCTTTGTAAATTGTCCTGAAGAACTGCATATCACTAAATAAAATGTACACTTTTCTTTAATTTATCCATTATGATTTTCAATTTGAATTTAAAGTGACACTTTGTAGTAAGTTAAGTAAGCATTTGAACAATAATTCTCTTGCAATTGCATTTTGCTGTGGAATACTGACATTCCCAGACGAGGAGACTGAGTTGGAGTGGTCTCCTGATGACATTATAAGATGACTTACACCTGTCTTTGCTGTCATTAATACACACCCAGGTTGTACGTCAATAAGTAATAAATAAATGACATAATTGCGTAAATAGGCGATTTTGTAAATGGAAACACCTCAAACTCATTTAAGGCTATTCTCATCTTAACATTATAGTTTCTAAATCTCATGGGTGCCCTCTTATAACTTTCTCAACTCTTGTAAGAAGTTGTTCATCTTATTGTTAATAAATCGGTGATGTTAAACATAAATGACTTGACTTCCAAAACAAATGAATTACAAAAATTGCAATGTGCTCATTGGGTTGATAACCTCGGAATCCGGACATCACTACTACAGAAGGAACAGAAACTACAAACATTTAGAAGTTATTGTACATACAGACCTAAAATGGAAAAATCATATAAAACAATTGCAGAACATGTACAACAAAGTATAACAATGCTCAAAAGAACGGCAGGCAGCAAATGGGGCTACTCAAAAAGAACCTTAAGTATAACATATAAATCGTATATAAAACTAGCTGACCAGGCGATGCTCGTGGCGCCTATAAAAGTTGTCTGAACATATCTATCCAAATAAAACAAACTCCGATTAGTCAGTTATTTATTCTGCAATTGGCGTTTAAGTTTACACACAACACCGTTACAATTAACTTAGTAAACATACTTGTTAATGATACAAAATAAATTTTGTCTTTTACTGTGTTGTGTAAACATAAAAATATGAAGCCTTTCCGATGCTATTGGCTTCCTTATTGCATTCCCTTTGCATTGTCAAAACATAAAAAGCGAATAACTACTTCCCATTTGAGAAAAATAGAAGTAATGGAAAACTCAAACTAGTAACAAGGAACATGTCAGAAATGGGTCACTCATAAAATAACTAACAAAAGTTCTAGTTTTCTAGCTAATTCTAACAGTTAATCAGTATTTTTTAGGTTTTGTATATTACGGTTGTGAGCATTTCTTATGTTTTTCCACTTATATAAACTTTTCCAAAAGCAATATTTCTTTAGATGCTATTCCAGAAAAATAAGATATAAACTTTTTAATATTCATGAAAATATCTGAAAAAGTACGCATTTTAATACGCTTTTGTTATGTCAACATTCTTTGTAAACTTTTCCGTGCTAACAATAAGTTTTGATGTGAGAAATGTTTGAACATTCGTTTGCCGTATTTTTGGAAGCACGTTGAATAAAAGTACTAAAAGTATCTTTTCCTTTTTGAGTCATACTGAAATACAGACTGTCCAGGAAAAAATACACACAAACCCACTACATAGATCAAATAAATGTCTAGGAACTTCGAAAAGCGTATTCCAAGAGAAATCTGGTATCCAATTTTTGGGTGGTATACAATACCACTTGTGCCTACTCAGTACGTAATACAGAAAGTATAACTGAACAGAGTCATGCAGTGTCATGCACAATATCTTAATTTCTTCACTAGTTACTTAAAATCTACTTAAATGACTTGAAAAAGTTGCAGTGCGGCATTACCTTCAGTTGCGAGTTTGTTCTTTGATTTACTCTGAAAATCTGAAACTTTCACTTAACACAACTGCATTGTGATTATTTCTGACATCGGTCAAGCATAAAACAATTTCTCTCTCTTTGACATAACGAGTGCCATTGGAAAGTTGGGATAATTTAGCTGCATCCAACGTTTCTTCGAGCATTAAATTAACTGTTATTTATGGGGCTTGAGAGGTAAGTTGAGGATTATTAGCGAGTAAGCACTACAACGCCTGAGGAATTAAACATCAAACCTCGCTAGTCCAATACGTAATTTTATACTTTACCAATTAAAAATGGACTTGAATTTATAAGCTTTTCTGTAACTTTGTCCCGTCTACTGAAGGGTAGAGAATAATCCAAATAAAAGAAAATCCCCCAATTATTTTAGACGCAATTCATGATGACAACGATAGAGGTGCGTAATTTCTTTTGTTTTCTATTTATGGTGATGAAACAGTAATCGAAAGAAAAAATCTGCAAGAACGACAAGTATTACTCAAAACTGATTCTACGGCGTGCTACTTCGCCATTCGTTAACGCAAAAGAAACATCGCTGTAAATTTTGATATTTAAATATTTAAACGTTGTGTATGTTTTACTTCCTTATTCACATAGTTATTCATTTATGTACTTGTTATCTCCCGAGATAAAAATAACTGTAATGCACTCAATCCTCTTTGTTACGAAGCCTAAATGATACACAGCTCTTTGAACATTTTTAGTCTTTGCCTTCGGAATATAAAATAGTTTCTACTCACAATGCAATGTTGGCAGTGACACGGTGCACTTAGCTCGCAGTATTTGAAGTGTTCCCCACTAAACATATTTTCGGTCCTTCTTTCTCTTTACTTCTTCTTCTCGGTCTTCTTTTTCTCCTTATTCGACATTTTGACATACATATTTAAGCACAAATTAAGTGTATCATGATAACTTTTAAGCAGTAATGAAACATAAAAAGCAGTATTCAGAAGAGAAAATCTGAAACCATATGGAATAGTACACAAAACTAACTCTAGAGTGCGCTACTTCGTTATTCAAAAATGAAACAATATCATAGCGTTGAATTTTTATATTTACTTACTCATGTTTATACTTATTTATTTTTATTTGATATATTTATGTTTATTTGTTGTTGTTTATTTATGGTGATAATGCTGCGATCAGAAGCAACAATCTGGAAGAGCAGGTAGTAGTACTGAAAACTAATTCGCGAGGGCGCTACCTCCCCATTCGTATACAAAAGAATATCATCGCCGTAAATTTTGATGTTTAATTCATATTCTACATTTTTGTTGTTGTTCATTGTTCACACTATGCATCATTAACTTAATTCTATTTATTTGTTATCTCCCGAAATACAAATAAACGAAACACAACCAGACGTCTTTGTACGACCACAAAATGGTTCAAACCTCTTTACCGTTTCTTTACTCTTTCCTTTCGCAACCTTCAGTTGTTTATTCTCATAATATAATGCCGTCAATAAGACGAAGTGTTTAGCTCATAGAAATCGCAGTGATACAAACCAAACGACTTTTTGATATCATTTAAATTCTGCTTCTTCTTTTTCCTCCCTATACTCTTTTAACATTCATACTTAGAAAAACCGCCCTGATAATTTTAAGCACTAGTGAGGGACATGAAACATGATGAGAACATATCTGGAAGAATAACACATATTACTTCAAATTTTCTAAAAGTCAACACTTCCTCATTTGGACAACAATCCAAATCACAACCGTAAACTCTAATGTTTGAGACTCGACATTTTCATTACTGTTCTCCTTGTATACTATTGTTTATTTATACAAATATATATATTTGTACAATACATACTTTTGTAGAGCAATTTATATATTTATTGACTAATTTATTTATTTACCTATTTATTTACAGATAACTAATATTTTGATCAAGGCATTTAAGGTGAGCTGACATTTTTTGTTATCCCTATAGAAATTATCCGCCAGGAGAAGAAGCAACCGAACTGGAATAGCTGTCCATAGATAGCGCCACAGGTAATATTTTATACTTACATAGATTATGCGTACTTATTTACCATGTCACACTAGCCGTATATAGGCTAAGGTTTTACACAAATCTGAAAACCAGAGTCAACCTGATCAATTAAATACGTTAAATAAAAAAACTTAAATGGTGAAGTCTGAGACTGTAGTATTTACAATAGTAAGTCGCCACAAACGGTGTATGTCGAATACGGCATTTGATAAATTCTAAAAACCTTTCTTTATTTTTTGGAATATATTATTTTTCTATTTTTCTTTAATGTTTTGTTCAATGTATTTTAATTTTAAGACAAAATCAGAATGTACAACTGTAATATTCTAGAAATACTCTCAGATCCATTCAAAGGCAAATCTTGTTAAAAACACAGAATCTGGCAACTTTATTTCATTAACTATTTTGAATTTTCTGTTCTTTTATTCAATATCTAATCCATTTATATCTTAACAAAGCTAATCTACTGTTGTAAATTATTAAGAAAAGCACTACAATTTAAAATGAGCTGGCCCGATGTTTAACGGCGTTCTTGTATCTATAATAGAATGATTAATGAAACACATCTGTATACGTTATTTTCCTTTAAAATTGGAGCGGATGGAATAATGAGCCTTAATGTACAGACGGAGTGACAGAGTAACACGTTTTATGTCTGCAGTGGACAATACTTACAGTGATTGTCCGCCTGGAGAAGCAGCAACCAAACTGGAATCGCTGTCCAGAGATAGCGCCACTGGTGGTATCTTATACTGAGACGTATTATGTGTATTTATTTACCAAGTTTTACACCATATTATGAGTATGTACTTCAGATTACGCTTAGATTTAATTGTTCTTTGCTGCTTTAAGACAAAGGGCAGCTTTACTGAATACAGCGTTAACTTGACAAAAATATATATATTGTAGTGTAAGAAAGCAAGTCTTTGAAACTGTATTTATTTTGACCGTTTTTTCATCTAGATTACAATTTATATTCAAATACATGAGTAAGGTTTTGTTGGAATTTGTACCTATTTCGATGAATATACCTGGATAGGTGTACTCCTTAGAAATTTCATATCTGTCATAGAATTGTAACGCAATTGCTGTTTGTAAGAAGACTTGATAAGCAGTACTAATGAACCTCAAGTTTGAGAAGAAATTGTTGGAAATATTTGACTGTACTTGCTGATGTTTCAGTTTATTTTAGTGGAACACATAACGTACACTTAAGTACTAACGTACTTTGAAATTCTACTCGAGAATCTCTTTTCTCCTTACCTTGCAGTACGGATGGCTCCCTCAAACAAATTATATTGTGTATGAAGGGGGTTTTAAAATATGTTTCCTTATCTAACTTTCAGTTCTGTCGTGTTTACTGAAATAAATGACCATTATGTTGCGTTATTCCTTACGGATTTTTTTTCTAAGTTTATTTCCAATATTTAATTGCAAGAGACTTCAAATTCGAGTTTTTTTCCCTTTGAATCATTTGCTTTGGGTTAGTTTGCTAGTAGTCATAAAGTGCTGTGTGGAACATATCACACAAATGTACAGTGTTATAGCACATACAGTTGACTATTTAACACCAGAGACGCACTATTTACAGGCAATATGCAAATCAAAGAAGTGATAATTATGTAAATCTCAAGACTCCCAGCTTCATCTGTACAAATACAATTCGGAATTTTTATTCTTCAAGTTTCACTTGAGTTTTCTCAGTGCGCTTAAACGTTTCGTTGTATTAGATTTCCAATGTATAGCAACCTTTGTCTGTTGTTCAATATACATACATTTAAGTACCTTTTGATTAGGCATTTGAAATAAATTGACAATTGTTTGTTATTAAAACAGCTACGTTCAGCTTACAGAGCCACAAAGGCGATAATCAGTAATTCAGATACTTATTACCAAAGAAAACGATTTTGAGTGCGGCTACTTGCTAATAGAGATATTAAAGTATATGAAATTGCAACGTTTCCTTTCAGATTATTAGGAAGAGCGTTAAATTGTTGGTCTCATAATACACAATTGTTTGGAATGAAAGTTTTGGCTAGGATGATGGAAGTTAAACCTTTGTCTACTGTTTATTTTACAAATTCCATTAATCGTTAAAACTGAAGCCCGAATGCGTAAAAGGACCTTCAGATTGACAATATATACATATAAGGAAGGCTTAAAATCTTCACTCTTCTGTGCCCGCAGAGTAAAATAAAAGTTATACTTTTGCATAAGAAATATTCAGTTACTTCCTGAGCAGAATGGCTCCTGTTTCCAAGACCCTCATTCGGGAGCCACGGGTTTGTTTCCCTTTGCTAACCTACCTGAAACATAGGTTTTTTCGGGGATTTATCAGGTTAGCAGGCGAATGCCGGATGGGTTAAACATATCTAAATTTTCTGTGCCTCCATTCCTCGCAATTATCATTTTACGTCATCTCTCCCCTGGAGGACGACGGTTTTCTTGGCGTTTCATGGCAGGATGATATGCTCTGAGAAACTCCTCCTTTTGTAGGACGTTTACAAGTGTCCGAACTCAGTCTTGTGGTGGGGTTTTATCCGAATTACAGGAGGGTGAGATATGCTTTTCCTGGCGTGCCTAGGAGCTTCCATATATTAGGCTGTAATAAATGTGCGTTCTGAACTGCCCGTCTCCTTGGCACTGCTGCCCTCTGTCTCCTCTCACCTCATCCTTCCTCCCGAAGTTGCCCCCTATTGGGAGTATAGATACAAGGGACCGCATTTGTGTCTCCGTGTTGATTGCCATCCTTAAAATAGTCCAGTCAATTCCTACTGAGTTGTCCCATAATAGTATATCATATTCGCAACTAGAGTTACGATATCAATATCATACAAATATAAGTGTATATATAAAACTTTCATTCACCAGTGGTCGGATAGGACAACGGACAAAGCTGATTTTGTGTAAGACATAGTTTATGTTAGTTGCCAATCTTTATATCCTTCTAATTGAAAGCCCAGAAATATGGCTTAGCCAATTTCTTTTAATAACACATTATTAATCCAAATTTCTGTCGGCGAGCGTGAAGTATGTAGAGCTGTAAGTGTAACAAACTTTGTTTAGTCTAAGTTCACCGATAATTTATTATTTTAAGCACAAACCATATACACACAATTCAAAGCATAACTGTATTTAATTACACACGCATTACAATTTTTACTCTTCATTAGGACAGCAAAAAGCTTGTATCTGTGGTAAGCTTTATAAAAATATATATGTCATTTATATAGTTCAGATATAGTAAAAGCCCTGTCACTGAGCCTTGTGGTACTCCATCAACTATTGTTTTACAATTTGAAGTCAGACAGATATCAGAGTTTACTTCAAGAGTATTGCATTCAAACAAAAAATTGGATATCAACATATCGGTATGGGTAGCACAGTTAGATAGGAACTGGCCTGCTCATCTCAAGGACACGGGTTCAAATCTGGAAAAGGTTGATAATTGGTAAGTGATAGCGTAATATCTGTAGATTTACAGTTTATAAACTAACTGCTGCATATCCAGGGGGAGAAACAAGGAATAGCGGCTGCCTAGTTGAGCAATATATTAAGAATTCCAAAATATAATAAGTAATATACCTATAGAGAATGGCCAATTCCATTAAATAAATTAACAAAAATTGTGCGGATTAACCTAGATCCACACACTTTGTGTAGTAGGATTTTATCTATCTGTTACGCGAAATTATTTCCAAATATATAGGATATTCGCAGAATATTTAACGAATACATTTATCATGATATCTTAAACACATGGTAGTTTGGTATATAAGGATCCTTTGTTATTGAATAATGCTGTTCGCCGAGAGAGGGAGAGAGAAAGAGAGAGAGTGTGTGAGAGTGAGGAAGACAGAGACAGAGAGAGAAGTTTTTAAGCTGTTTTAATTTTGGAAGTCTCAAATCGTTATCTTTCTTTGGAATATGAATGTCTAATACCTAGTTATCGTGTGCAATGTCTCCAGTGCTTCTTCTTATATACCTAAGTAATGCAGGAGAAAAAAGAAACAGTGATTAGCAAATAAAGCGAACGGGTTCTCTGATATAAACAATAAACTAGCACTTATAACTACCTATATATGCGTCGACAGTTCACTTGTATTTTGGATTCTGGCAAACCATGTCTATTATATGTCTCTCGTATTCCAAATATAACATGTAAGTTTACAGAGTTACGTTCACAGCCAATTATGTTGTAGATATAATTCGTACATAGTCTGATTGCTCTACCGGAAAACATATCTCACGTAAGCAAAAGCACGTTGATTTTCATTCACCTCTGAGTGTTTCCATTCTCACACACAGTTATTAAGATGTTCGATATTATTTTTGTATAATTAGTAATTACTCTATGGCGTTAGAAGATACGAAGAGCAGAAAATACAACATGGTAAAAGAATAAGGCAAACGTTGCTCAGTCTCTTGTTTATTTATTATCAGTTTTATACTTTTAATGTTTCAGGTATGCTATCACTCTGTTTCCGAAACGCTATCACTATGTGTAGCTAACAAACATTTTAGTTATAGCTGTGTGTCGTTAAACTGTACAACTTTTGGGTAAAATTTGTAAGTGTATGTATCCAGGTCAGAGAGAGAGAGTTTGTTATGATTATTTCGGATACAAATGCCAACAAAATATTAATATATACAGGGGAACGCTGAAGTGAATACAAGTTAACTTCCTTTGCATACTTACCTTTTTTTCAAGTGGAGGATAAATCAATTTATGGACTGACCCCGACTGAGCTGGGATGGAACAACCGGGAGTCTGCGCTTCACCCGAAGGTACTACCTAATAAAAAACCTCCACCGGAGAGTAGTCAGCAGAGTAGTTCTAGCAGTACTGCTATATGCACCTGCGGATACATGGAGAAGGTGGGCAGGTTGGCTGTATGGCATAACCGAGGTGAGAATAGTTGCTAGGACATAAACAAGGCCGAAGCCCTGAATATACCCTCGCGGATTCGGGGTGAGGGATGTAGTGGGGTGTAGTGTCGTTTCCAATAGGAAACACTGTCTTAACCTAGAAGATGTGTCCCCAATGCTAGAGGAGATAGCATGTTTGAGTTATACTCCTTTATTTGCCTTGGCTTTTAATTCTTATTTAATGGTCTGTCCACCCTTTATCGGGTACAGCGTGTCATTAATGCTAGCGGTGGGCGCTAATAAAGCGTTAGTCATGCATTATCTTTACAAGTAAAATTATAGTTAAACGTAAAATGGCACTTCCTGTCTTCGCAACTGATTGCGGTGGCCAATGGTTTCTAGTTGTAAGATTGTTAGATCTGCGTATAAGCTGCGTCTGGTTTAAGGTTAATTCTAAGTTGAATGGTAGATCATAACCATTACTTCTAGTGACAATGTCGTGTAAGTATAAGGGGGAGGGGGATGCCAAAAACCCCAATTTTCCGTTATTACCAACATCAACTGTTACTCGCTGAGACACTTGGCTTTCAGCAGTGGTGTACCATGTGGAACATTTTGAGAGGTTTAAGCCGATTGTTGTTGAACTGGATAAAAATGAAGATTTCATCTACAGTAATTGTTGAAAGTGTGCTACGTGACAGTTGTTTAAGAAATTACGTGACTTATAGATGCTAACTTCTTTCTTGTGCCTTTCCATAAATAACAGAGGCAACAGTTAATGTCTCGATAAAAAGTGTTAAAGAAATACTTAATGTAGAAAGGAAAGACCAACTCACTCGAGAGCTTCAAAAATCCGACATTAACAATTAAGTCAAATCGGTGATTGAAAAATATACAACGGTATAAATTATGAAACGAATTGCCCAAGATGTAGAAGGCCGTAAAGTAGACACTTGGAGTCTAAGTAGTAATGACGGGACCACAACGAAATATCCAACAGTGACGTCAGGTGACATAGAACGGCCATTCTCCCAATAACGGACAGTTTAATATATTTAACTTTTTATCACCTAGAAATGCCTTCCCTAGTCATCACATTGACGCTAACATTAAAGTTTGACTAACGGCTAAAAGCTACTGTATTCCCATATCGCCTTTAAACCAACACCATAATCAGCAATCAAATAACTCAAGTGTTTATGTGGTTTAATATGACATACATAGAAGAACACATTTGTCTGACTTTCTTCCTTACGAATGCTCGAACATCTGTTACGAATATCATTAAACGTGTTTTAACTTGTTGCATTTATGATTGAAAAACTGTCCGTGTATTGCAAATAAGTATTTCGCATTTATTCACTGTAATTATAGCAGTCTGCTCCTGCGCCATGGCGTAGCGGGCTAAGGCAGCATGCCTTGGTCCCGGGCCACGGAAAGCGGCCCGGGTTCGATCCCACCCTTGTGGTGGAGATTTTAGGTCCCGGGTATAGGACCGGTGATGTTATAGGAGCTATCAGCAAAATTTAAATCTCCTTCCGGCCCGTTAGCGTCCAACCTTATACTTTATCTATAGGTATATATTTCCGAATATTACATGTTTAAATCAAAGTTCTCCTACTTATAAAAAACATGTGTGATTCTCTGGCAACATTTGGAAGCTTCTTTAAGTAAACATGCAACACTACAAACATCAGTGTTCTATATTTTGTAAGGGTGATACGGAGGGTAGCGCTCTCTGTTGTTTGAGCTGCCAGTTGTACCGTCCTCTGTTACTCTATTGGCTTGGCGGGAAGTACGAACTGCACATCTCAACCACATGCAAAGATTTACTCCGTGAAAATTTAAAGTAATTATATTCTGGCGTATATGAGCATTTTCAAAAATATCGTATTTTTGAAAACATCATCCCTACTTATTACTTATGAGCTAACAGGTAAATGCAAAACAAACATACATCACGCCACTGACAATTAAAGAAGTACATCAACTTTAATTAACATAAACCTTTATTTGAAAGCGTTTAATATTAAAAATAAGGAATCAATGTTTATAAAATACGTAGTTACTGATGCCATGAATGAAATACTTAACCGTTATTATATTAATCTCTTGCCAATTTGTTTACGTCCGAAACCTTGAAAACGTTTAGTATTAGGAAAACCAGATTATGTCATGTTAGGTTAAACTAACGTTTCGACCAACCTGTCCTGATCGTCTTCAAAGGGCAAGCTGCTGGACAGGACACACTACACAACGTTTAGTATTAGGAAAACCCTATTATGTCATGTTAGGTTGAACTAACCTTTCGACCAACCTCTCCTGATCGTCTTCAATGGGCAAGCTGCTGGACAGGACACACTACACAACGTTTAGTATTAGGAAAACCCTATTATGTCATGTTAGGTTGAACTAACCTTTCGACCAACCTGTCCTGATCGTCTTCAAAGGGCAAGCTGCTGGACAGCACACTACATAACGTTTAATACCATGGCCAAGCCGCTTCACTGAACTGTACCCTTTTACTTCTTTCTTTCATTTGTTCTCTCTTGTTTTGATAGCTTGTTTCTTTATTTCCCCCTCTCTCTGTCTTTCGTTCTCCGTGTTTTCTTTCAATGTTTCTCCTTTTCTCTTCATCTTTGTTTATCTTCCTTCATCCTATCCTTCCCTCCTTCCTTCCCTCCATTCCTTCCCTCCTCCCTCCCCTCCCTTCCTTCCCTCCCCACCCTTCCTCCCCTCCCCTCCCTTCCTCCCTCCTTCCAACCTACACTTCCTCCCTCCCTACCTCCCTCCCTCCCAAACTCCCTTCCCTCCTCTCTTCCTTCCCAAACTCCCTTCCTTCCTTCCTTCCTTCCTTTCTCTTTTTCTTTCTCTCTTTCTTTATTTCTCTTTCCCCATTTCCTTACCTAGTTCTGTTTTCCGTTTTTCTTTGTTTATTTCTTTCTTTGTTTCTTTTTTTCATTCTCTATTTCTTTGCTTCTCCTTTTCTTTCTTTCTTCTGCTTTCCTTTCTTTCTTTCCTTCAGTTTTTCTTTCATTCATTCTTTCTTTCGTTCTTTCTCTGTTTCCTTATTTCTTCACTTTCTATTTATCTAAATAGAGTACTACCACATTTTATCCACGAACTGAGATTTTACCAAAAGTGCATGTTTTCAAACTGCCTGAATCCAAAATATTTATTTTTCTGAAGAACAATATTGTTTGTGCGCAACGGCGCACGTGCACCTCTTGTGTACAAATATCTGTGAACAGTTGAAGTTAAAGCAGCTTATATCCCAGGATATAAATTTACATCTTCGAAGGATGTGACAAGAATATAGATACATTTTAAAATAAAAAACTCAACTCAGGACTATCCTTTCTACGATGCCGAAAGGATTAGCCAATACGGGAAAAGGGAAGCCAATGTTATGCGGATGGATACATGTCAGTGGGGTAAGGTTATTTGTAACAAAGGTTACGTAAGAGATTCTGTTATGGGAGATGCCATGTGGCTCGTTGTGTGTCTGTTTACCATCCGAGGACAATGTTGCTTAGTCGCGTGTTCACGAGGATTTAGTACACATAAACTGGTACCGCCCAGTATGACTGCTTCTATTCCACCAGGAGATTGCAGAAAATATGTAATTAGCATCTATTTTATTTTTATAAAACTTCAGGTCTAAGATGCCACTTGAAGAAATGATTGCATCTGAAGAGAGTGCACATACACTGGACTCGTCGTGTATGTGCGAAAACCTTAGGTAAACATCTGTGTGATTGGACTATTTTCCTGTATGCTTCCTCGTTGTTACGAAGTCCTCTTCCTGCAATATTTCGCTTGCAGTTTAATATTAACTCATTAGTAAAATTACCTCAAATTTTGCAGACAAACGTCAAACACTTCAAGTATAAAGACGTCCGGAATAAATTTTCTTCATCACTTATTAGTTGAGTAATATTGACTTGATACTTAGTTGACGCTAAAAATAGTGAAAGACATTGTTTCTCATTAGTTTATAATTTTTATCTTCCAGAAGTTCAGAATCACAAAATTTAATTGAAACAGCTGACTAGATATTCATTAGTCAAAATAAATAATTTTACTAGTAAAAGTTTAGTTTTGTTAAACTTTACGTCAGTGTTCCTTACCTTTAAAACATCTATTAAACAATAAATACGCAAATTATGATTATATTATCAGTGAAGTAAGCAAATGTGTAAAAATATAACAATTTGTAACTTAAAACTTCACTTATCTTATAAGAAATGTTGAAACATTTCTTATAAATTAAGATTTTGTGAAATCGCGATCCTGATCAATTTTTAAGAACAATTTCATAATTTCTTATCAGATAAGTGAAGTTTTAAGTAACAAATTATTATATTTGTATATATCAATTAAACAATTAATACATTTAAAGGTATTGCAGATATTGAGGAGATGTTTTGTTCGCTTGATGGCTTTATATATACTTTACAATGGAGATTTCAGAAATATATTTATATAATTAGCAGAATTTATAAAATTTATCAACAATGTATATTCGTAAAAAATGTTACGTTGAAATTCAACAGATATTACACAAATATAACTGATTTAAACCAAAACTTCACCTATAATAAAAGCTTATGTTAACTCTCCTTATTAATTGATAATTGCCTCACGATGCAGGCAATTTGTTTGTAAAATAGATCTCAATTAATAAGAAAAATTGATATAAGTTTCTTAAGAGAAGTAAAGTTTTTGTTACAAATAGTTATATTGGTGTAATATTCATTGTTCCACTGTAGCTAGCTTCACTTTCTACGTAATTCAATACATATCTTAATAAATTGACATTCGTATTCCATGACTGTATAAATACTCCGGTGCTATGAATTGAGATTATATTTTGCCTTTTTACATCAAAGACAAGTGTTTCTATATAATGTAGATTAAAAACTGATGATAAGAGGTCTAACATTCGCGCATGTGAGTGGTTGAGTATTAAGCCTCTTTGTGGTATTCTGCCAGTGATTCTGTTCTCTTCTTACATCTCTATAAGTGATACCTTTCGTAGGTGACCTCGCACAACAAACATTTGCACGCCACGTTCGGTTCTTGTACATTTTTCTGATTACACACTTTAAAATGTAAGCTATGTACTGCAATTCTAGAGATGTAGCTTAATGTAAGTTAAAGAGAAAATGTGAACTGGTTAGACAATGAATTAGAGTTTCTTAGAAAAAGTTTTTTTTATCAGATTCATATTCCAAAATGCAGTTTTAATTCAATTGGAAATACTCATATACATTTCAAGAGTAGAAGCAATTAAATATTTGATAAGCTTTCCTTTGATTATTAAGGTTATATAAGCTTTTTAAATTTTAGTAACTTAATGCAATAGATATTAAAAATTTTCCTTTGAACGAAGACTGGTAAAATAAAATTAAATGAACAAACTATTCTTTAAGTTCTTATAAAAGCAGGGTTTAGAAAAATACAATATTTTTAAGGTTTCACTGTGTTAGGCATACGATCATAAAGTAAGCGATAAATCTTAATAATTCAGAAACAAATAGAGATACACTGGGAAAAATTAAATTCTTTATGAACTTATAACTGTTGATTAAAAAACTAAATTTCAGCTAAGTTTTACTGAAAACTTATAAAAAGTGACATCAGTTTTGCCTATACTTCACCTAACAAGACTTTTATGTCCTACATTCTAAATGGAACAAAATATTGTTTTGTTCGCCATATTATTTGTCCTTAGTGTTGGCCATCTTTCTCTAAATTTGGTATAGTTAATTAATCAATAAGCAAAAAAGCAACTATAGATATTGAGATGAGTATTTGTATGCTAAATAAAGACAAGTCTTACAAAAACTTGACAAAGGCTGAACAGATTTGCCTAATTTTATTTCTGTAATATTTGTATAAGTACATGGAAGTTCTGAGAGGTGAGAAAGAAAACCTGAAGTGATTATGGAGTGGGTGATTACCTAAATACAAAGATATTCACGCAAAGTTTTATGGAACACATACACCTTCTTTTATTTTGACAAACAGAAGCATTACAAAGTAGAAAGATATTCCACTCCTTGCCAAAATCTTCTAAGATGTTTCACTTAAAATGTTTTATTAAACAATGTTTATCCTTTGTTATCAAGAATGAAATTTGTTTATGTAGCATGACATATGCCTTTCGAAGATTAGGCAAAATTTTAATTTCTGAACACATTATAAGGCTATAAATATTTGACCACAGCAATTTTCATTTATTGGGGAATATTTGGATATCTTCTTTGAATAATTGTGTTTGTGAATTCGTTATTGTGCGTCTACAATTTCTCGCACGTTTGGCCTTTCAATGACCATAAATAAATCTCAAGGGCAGTCGTTGGAAGTTAGCGGAGTCAAACTGGAGTTTTCCTGTTTCTCTCATGGACAATGGCACGTCGCGTGTCCGCACGTCGGAAAGCCATCACCTTTATGTATTTACGCACCACAAAATATATCAAACATAATATTTATCAGAAAGTTTTAAATTTATTAACTTATTTTAACTGTGTTGTACTTAAACTTCACTCTCAATTGCAGAATAAAGGCCTAAGTATTTCGTATTTATTTTATTTATAAATATAAGTTTAGAACATTTTTATTGGCGGTAGGAATTTCGCTGGGATATATATAGTGTCCCACCTACATCTGCCATCTCAAATATCTCCGAATTGAAACAAAATATGAAAACTACATTTGGCCAGGAATGTACCTATGTCAGGGGCTCACACAATGAGTAAGTATGCACAATCCATATAGGTAAACAAATAATACTTCCAACATTAAGTTGCGTTTTTTAAAATGGAACATGTATGTCAAATCTAGCAACATGACAACTAGAGCTAAAATTAGTGATTACACATTGGTTCCGCTTTTATAAACACATTTGCTAGTGGCTACAGCCCTCAGAAACTTCATTTTTGTGCATTACATCCGGCATGGAAGATGCACACGTTTGCATCAATATAACTTTTGAATCTGGTAGCACGAGAGTGTTGCACATATCGCAGTGTTTCTACAGATATTGCCGCACGCGCCGCAGGAATACGATGTTGCATATCCTCTACTGTCGTTGGCGGTTCTTGCTACACTCTATCTTTTACTGTGCCCCAGAGAAAGAAATCTAATGGCATCAAGACTGGGGACCGAGCTGGCCATCGCACAGGATCTCCCCGTCCTATCCACTTATTTGAAAACTTAAAAAAGCTTAAGATTACAATAGCTTAAGCTTAGTGTATTCTCCTATTACTATTGTTTCTATGAGAAAACATGTTATAAGGCTATTTCTGTAAACATCTATCTCAACCTCAAATAGAAGAATAGGATTTCCGAAGAAAATTTTGTACATGAATGAGTAGTGAAAACCATTAGAGTGCGTAGACCAAGATAATTTTTTTCGATTTACGTTAGCCATCTTAACTATGGCCGTGGACAATCTTTATACTTAAGTATTATGATTATTCTTACCAAGTCAGAAATTAATTGAAGATATCGGATTTCGGTTTTATTACATCAAGGCATAAGTGTAAAGCTTTTTAATATTTTATGATGCTAAATTTTTGCATTATATCTTTCCTTTCAATAAATTCCATAATTTATGTCTGCTGTCGATTTAGACCTATTTTCGTAAACTATTCTTTTAATGTCCGAGAGTTAAATTATTTGTGTTTTTCTTGTCTGTTGCCGATTAAATAAATTATTTGGAATACACAAAATCTATAACCATCATATATAGTCTATAGTGCCCACGTCTCTATAATCATCATGTATAGGCGAGTTCGTAGCAAACTGTAAAAGGCACCAAAATAAGAGTTAACTTCACTACTCGTGCGACGGTTTGACTAGCCTATTTATAACTTTAACTTCATATGGTTAATTCTTAAATAGCTAATCAGTTGTATTAGTTATTTTATTTACCTAAATCATGATAAGCTTCTGATTGTACTTCATTTCCGGTGTGGCTTTGTATTTATTTTTGGGGTTGAAATGTATTTTCAAATGAAGATATATTTTGACCCTAGGCGAGAGGTAAAAAGCCATAAAAGGCAGTCTGTTGTAATTTGAAGAATAAAATTGGTGCTAAGTTTGCTCCCATAACGTTGGTTAAGATGTAGCTCAATGACAACTACAAAGGATTTAACTTCCGATTTATGGGAGATCTTTAGGCTTCCGATTTTCCAAGGCCCAACGGAGGAAGCGTTAGGCAAGAGGATACGAAGTGTGGACGGCCGGAAGGTGACATGATAGCAGAAGGCAGAGCTACTAACCGGGAGAGATTGAAACTGTACTTTAGGGGTACGTACAACCGGCTCCCTTACAACTTGCGAATGTACACATTCCCTGAAAATTGGCCGGAAGCGGTATACGTCTTTTGATCCATCCTTAAAATTGTTTATCATTTGTATACGTCAAAAGAGTGTTTTCTCTGCATTAGCTGGCTACTGTAGTGTTGGTTTTTCTAATGACGTAGGAATATCATTTGTTCTACTTTTGCAATCGGTCCATAAAGCATTCATTTTTACTTAAATGGTTATTGAAAATATTGAAGACAAAATTTTTATTTTAGTGCGTAAAATATATTACAAATAACATGTATAGACATGCTTAAAAGCTCAGTTTATAAACTTCTCTTAAAGTCTGCGCCGAATTGTATAATACAGGAATACATATATAATATTCATGTACATACATATATAATATATACTATTTCAGAGTTTTCATACACAACCAATAAAATAATACATGTTAGTTATTAAAACTTTTATTTTTTCTAGGTTGAGTTGGTGACTACTTAGCTACTAAACTTTCTGTAGTCATCGGTATACAGCCGGAGAGAGAGAGAGAGAGAGAGAGAGAGAGAGAGAGAGAGAGAGAGAGAGAGAGAGAGAGAGAGAGAGAGAGAGAGAGAGAGAGAGAGAGAGAGAGAGAGAGAGAGAGAGAGAGAGAGAGAGAGAGAGAGAGAGAGAGAGAGAGAGAGAGAGAGAGAGAGAGAGAGAGAGAGAGAGAGCGGGAGCAGATATTCATGGCTCCGTGAGTTTACTTGTTGACCCTTCCACTGATGAAGGATAATCCTGCTTGTGGCGCCCACCCAGCAGGTGCGTCACTCAGTCTCCAAGTAGCACCCTTTGGGAACGGTGAGCTAGCAGCCCTCGACCAACCGGTCCTTTGATTTCCACGCAAGGTACGGTATACCAGATTAAATTTCCAAAGTAGACGTGGCAAATTATAACTTTGAGCCTGGTTGTGTGCTTTGTATTAAAAATTACTAGTTCTTAGTGCTTATGTGTTCTCTTTTCAGCAGCGTTTGTGATGAATTGGGTAATAACACCAGTAAACTAAAATCAGTCGCTATGGCAATCCTGACCGAAAGTCACCGAAGATGTTCAACTGCATCACTATCACAAATGGTGCTCCTCCTACTGTAAAGACGACAGTATTCGGAGGGAATGAAGTGATATATGTTTTATGAAACAAGGGTCTGTGTGAGAACCATCAAGTTGGTGAGATGCCCTACAGTCAGACAACACGTCCTGTTGTACATGCGGTTGTTGACATTCATCTTTCTGGCATCAATTATCAACACTCAGCCGTTGAAACTGTACATAAACTTCCACCCCCTCCGAGTGCATCTGCCAAAATGTTTACATCGGATCTCTCACTGCCAGAGATACTGCACGATATAAGAGACGAGACAGCAAAGCACACCGTCATACCTGTGCCATGCAGTATAATCAAAAGGACAACTGGGACACGGGTTATGATATGCTAGCAACATCGCGTACTAACAATTCTCCTGTCCCAACGCTAAAGCTAGAAAACCTAGAATGGGAGTGGAAGAACCAAAAGAGAAGAAATATCCCTCCTTACCGTCCTCTATTGTCGAAGAAAAGCTATACAGGAAGAGAAAAAGAGAAAGGGAAGAGAAGAATTAATGAAAATGACACCTTACTGAAATGTTTCCGATGACATCCAGGTATACTATACGATACAGGTTTTATAAACTTGTGCGGGCTGAAATAGCCATCTATCTGCAGATGCAGTATAAGATAAACCCTACAGTTGTGGAACGGCTATTTAGTTTGGTTAACAACTTACATGAGGAGGAAGGTTGTGGCCTATAGTTCATCCTAAGTAACTAGGCAAAACCCAAAAATAGCTAAATGTTGCTTTCGTATATGTCCTTTCCCTTGTACAATATTCATTCGGTACTTCCAATCCGAATAACTCCGGATAAGAGAGGAAGGCTGAAAGGTGTGTTTCAAGCAATATTGTCATATTTTGAGACACTATATTTGCTATTGTTAACTTATATTTATAAGAAGAAACTCTATTTCACTCAAACTTGCTATCTAGATTTCAGAGGAAATATATGTTTCGCTGCCTCTAAATATCCATAATGATAATTTTATAAAAAGGTCCATGGGTGTATGAGAATGTATGTGTGGGTGTGTGAATAGCTCAACTCGGGAGAAAAAGTTTGTTAAATTCCAAACATTTCTGTCAAAAAATATACATCTTAAAATTTCTGGAAATGCCGTCAGAAGCCTCTCTATTCTTATGACGTCTCTATAGCCAGAAAACAATATGAGCTAGACAAAATATTACTGCAAGAAGATTTAGATATCGTTAAAATGCACATTTTCTAAAAAATAATTTGCTGTAAAATCTATCATTATCTATAGATTTCTTTTTGTTTGTTTGAATTTTCTAATAAGTATAGTTTTCTTAATTAGCAGGACATTCGGTTTTGTTTCTCTTGGCCATACAAATAGAGCCATCATGTACGTGTTTGATTCAAATCTTGGCCGCCACTTAGGACTTAATCGTTTTCCCACATTCCCTGCACCCGTAAGAACATGGGCAATAAGATAATTGCTGCAAATGGTTATCAAGTTTAACATGAAGTAGAAGATATACGTTTGTAAGAGTCTTTTGTAAATGAGCAGAGAAAGACATGTGAATCCAACACATCTCATTGTTAATGAAATAGCCATAACAGTTAGGCAGAGGGAGTATTTGGAATGGTAAGTGCTATGCTTATTATAAGCAGTAATAGGGTACAAAACCATGCGTGCCTCCATAGACGCATTTCTTATTCATAAGCTTAATAGCAGATGCAATATTACAATTTGTTTGGTTTTTTCGCCTATATTTACTTGGCGCCTTCCACACACTTCTCAGTACTCTCTCACAACTTCCTTTTTATTTTCCTTCCAGCTTCCAACTCATCTATATCTGCGTTCAGTTAATCAGAAACGTACTACATAACTACATATACAGATCTCTTTAAAACGCATAAACTTTATTAAACCACGTTTTCATTTATCAAGCATTTAATTACATCCATTCTTTGATCTGATTATTTTAAAATTGTAATTTTTAAATTACTGTCGTTATTCACCTGTCTTAATGTAACATAGTGTGGAAATGCATTTGGAAATTCAAGAATAGCAGAATGCGAGGCGCTTTTAATCATCTGACTGTAGTTTGTTTTCTGAATTGCCCTTGTAACTGCAGTGAAATGAGTAAAGAATCCATTTCCGTCGAAGTTTAGTTGCAGTTCAGTAGATAGAAAAATATGCCTGTATAAAAGTTCTACAAAATTATGTACAAATAAGCCATACTGGATAGGAAAGTTACACAAACATTTGATTATGATATCTCTCAATTTCAGAAAAAGGAGCGAAATTTAGTTTGTACATGTGTGTACTATACATACTCTGAATTGCAACGACTTGCCTTATTTTCAGAGCTCTTTCATTTCAGGATATCCAACTTGACCTTCGGCTATTGTTTCGTAATCAGTTGCTGCAATTTCTTCAGTTTTTGACATTGCATAATCTACGACATTATCCTTGCAGCTAATGTGACGAATGTCACAAGTCACATGTTTTGAATTAGGAAATATACTGTAACTTCCTTCTTTTTAAACTAACGCATTTGTTATAAGAATGTATCTGTCACAAAATATACGGCAAATCAGTTTTCTATACAGTATCAACAAAATTGCTACAAACAGAATTTGCTTCTTTATTTATTTCAATATATCCATTAATATTCGTGATGCTTCATATTTGAACTAACCACCATGCTTTACTTCTACACATTAAAAACATGCCATATATTACAGAACTTATTATATCTATTTAGATAAGTTAATGTTTCTCTGATGGTTCACATTTCTGAAATTCGTTCTCTTCACTTTTCCTTCCTCTGTTGAATTTCATTCTGAAGTACACGCTGCAGTGGTGAGAATGATAATCTTTGTTTCTCCAAGAAAACTCTGCAATGGCCTTGTTGCCCCTAGTATTCTTCCTCCAACGTTAGGTCATATTGGGCGGTGAATGAAATGGCCAAATTGTGCTCAAATGTGTCCAGGGTCCAAGGAGATTAGAGCTACCTGACAGAAATCTTTCATGATAAGGGAATCCCTGAATAATTCCTTATCGAGTTAGCGGAACCTGACCGACATTCGAAGTAGAGACCTCTAGATTGAAAGCTACACACCACCACTACTAATAGGAAAGGAAGTCTAATCCATACAAACGTAGTTAAGTGAAATCCGCTCATCATTCACGTGTAGATGAACGAGAACCCCAAGAATGTTGCCTATATATTTCTAAGATAGAAATGTAAAAGTTATAGCAGTATACATAATATGGATGGGGTACGCTGTAGAAGAACAGAAAGCAATAAATATTTTTTGGTAAACCTTCATTTGTCTTAAAAAATAACTGGTTTGTTTGATATTATCTCATACCTGAACACAAATTCTAATGACAATAAAGACAAAATATATGTAAACGATAGCAAATAGCTCTACATATATATCCAATTAAGAAGACTTCCTTTCACATAAACAATTATTAGTTTTTTAGATTTTATCTCACTGTATGGTATAACTGCTCTTCATTTCCATGTCATAGAAGTCAATTAAATATTGTTTATATTTAAATAACATAATGACAATTTTTTATTTATCTTTGCGAATATTTAGAAATATTCCTTCCGACTGTACAATATTACAGGTAGAGCCATCTTTGGGCAGAGGCTCGCGTTCATCCATTGCTGGGAGCGCAAGCAATGAGTCCCCAACGGGTAACTTTATATAACAAATTCATCTTATTCATAACGTATATTTATAGCAAAACGTTAATATATTTCACTCACACTACTTTCTCAATCCACACTTCCACAAAGGTTTGTTTATCTACCTGCTCCAAATGTAAGACAAAAGTTATTAGATATTTTCTTGTTGTTTCAAGAAAGATAAAGGGACTAAATGTTTAACCAACATTTAAAAGCCACGGAAGAGATTTGCTCCAACAAATTTTTGGTGATTAATGCTGTTGCTATTATTGTTGTATATTATATCCAAATGTGAGTAAGTAGCCTCCATCTTTCATATGCATCGTTTAGAACTGATGAAATGCAGCATTTCAAAATAGAATTTGGAACTTGCGTAATATTGGTACGGGATCTTTATTTGACACGAGAAAACGTCCAGGGTATGTATAATTATCGGACCATTTTGTAAGCTTATACAGCGTCATTAGGTTTATTGTGCTACATCGCTGACCGCATGCTCTGTACAATTTTCTCCAGGTCTTCAACTGTCTGAATAAGAAACTAAGATGGCGCCAGAAAAAACCGGAAACAAAAGCACAGCACGTGCACAAAGCATGTATAATATGCATAATTAGCTCGATAGCAGTTCATACATGTAATTCTACAGTCTATTCGTTTACATTTTCGACATTCCTAGGAAGCTAAAATAGGAGATAAAGCTGATTTGTAATATCCATAAAAACAGGCGATATTACAACATTCTTTGGAAACCTGCAAATACCTACAGAACTATGCTTTAAAGTACACTGCAAGTAGGGTTAGGTTTAATACAGAGAGGAGTTGGCAGAATGATGAGTTTTGATTTATTGTACAGAAGCGAGAAAATGTATTTCGATGCGAGTAAGACTGACCTACGGGAGGTAGGTGGGTTGGCATCAGTTAGTTGCGCCAGGACGGTTCAGTTCTCTTACACCTAAGCAGTGAGTTCGGCGCACAGTTATTTAAGCCTCAAAGGAAAGTAGAAAGAAAACTTTGCCACATGAAACGTAGGTGGTTTTATACAACTCTCCAGTATCAACTCAAGTATTTATCGATCCTTTTCTTATTGACGTTATTTTCTCTCTCTTCGTCCCTCTCACAAACATTCCTTAACTATTTCAACCTCCCTTTCGTCCTTTTAAATGCATTTCCAATACTTACAACTGTACTGCTATCTGGAACGAAATATTTCAACCTTTCATAGATTAGCGATAATTAAAATAATATTAAAGTGCGTGGTATTTAAAATTCAGCGTGTCTTGTTCCAAAAATAAATACATATTTTCCTATGTTTTAGTTCTCAAGAACAGATTATATGGACATACAATTACAATTAATATAACCACCAAGTTTCCAAATGGCTTGACACCAAATGACTCAACGACCAAGGCAATAAATAAAATAATTATTTTGCTTGATAATGACAGTTCATAAACAAAATCCTATTAGCACCACCGGTATGTCGGAGGTTTTACGAAGGATTTTTTAAATGTCAGTAATACTGATATGGTACATTTCGCGTTTAATTTATCCTCCGGCGGGAGAGACTCCGAACTAACTAACTAAATAAATGAATTAAAAAATAAATAAATAGATCGATAGAGAGAGATAGAGAGATAGATAGATAGATAGATAGATAGATAGATAGATAGATAGATAGATAGATAGATAGATAGATAGATAGATAGATAGATAGATAGATAGATAGATAGATAGATAGATAGATAGATAGATAGATAGATAGATAGATAGATAGATAGATAGATAGATAGATAGATAGATAGATAGATAGATAGATAGATAGATAGATAGATAGATAGATAGATAGATAGATAGATAGATAGATAGATAGATAGACAGATAGATAGATAGATAGATAGATAGATAGATAGATAGATAGATAGATAGACAGACAGATAGATAGACAGACAGACAGACAGACAGACAGACAGACAGACAGACAGACAGACAGACAGACAGACAGACAGACAGACAGACAGACAGACAGACAGACAGACAGACAGACAGACAGACAGACAGACAGACAGACAGACAGACAGACAGACAGACAGACAGACAGACAGAC
>CM060948.1:315888139-315943139 GCA_030765055.1 Mantis religiosa
CCTTAGAAAATAAAATGTATCAGAGAGAAATTGTATGTTACAACAAGATCTACACTCCATGTGAAGTAACATTTTGTTTATCTGTTACACTTTACAGTTTTTTAAAGTGATCCAGAATGAAAAGGAATTGAGGACATTTCCAGCAGATACACATATGTATTTCATTTGTCATTAAGATATTTTAAAAATATAATAATTTCAATTAAATTATTAGATCCCATTTTCAATAAAATCGAGATATTCTAAAATATTTCCATTTAAGGAGTAGTTTGTTATTCGGAGACTTTCTTGAAAGTCTTCTTGTCGTCCTTTAAGAAGCGATACGTATATAAAATTTTGATATTTAAAGTACTTTTGTGTATTGGGTTATGTTGTGGGGGATTTTCTCCATATTTGGGTGTTCCATTTCCAAATGAACCTTGACATTGAATTTTTGTGTCCAATGTAATACTGCAGAAAGTACTATTTTAACACTAAAGTACAGGCCAACGAAACAACCGGTACAAGCTTGCAGTTTAACTATCCCGCGTGTTTCCTGACTGTCTGAGATCACAGCGACACGCAGTCTCGTGCACTACACAAGCTACGCGTAGTACATTGAAGATGGCGCTTAAGTTGAAATTGTTATGCGTATAGGCATGTAACTTAGTTATTAAGCATTTTTTGTAACATATTGGAACAGTGATGTTTTTTAACTGAGAAGTAGGTGCAAATGTTTACTATAATAATTTAGAGGTACATTGCACAGAATATTTCATATAGGCGGAAAACAAAATATTGTGTTTCGAAACTGAAGTCTACAGAGTGTTGTATATGTAAAAAGTTTAAACTTAGTTCTTGCATGGATTTATTCAACTTCTTCTCACCGAAAGTTTTATGTACAACTCTAGCACATTATAAGTACATTGCGTAGAGTTATATAAACCAAACTTATTAATTATTCCATGTCCTTCCACATGAAATGCCTATTCTGGGCATTTCATAGCTAAGTTCGGTAGAACTGTTTTGGGAATTAACATTCGCAGAATTAGAACCATTATGCGTGTACTTGTATTTAAATTAATAATTGGAAACTTCTGTACATATATAGTTCCATGAGCCCACATATATTTTGAGGCAAGTATATCAATTTTGTTCGACTTAGCTTTTATATCTCTCTTAATTACTTGTTTTGCACTCAAAATTATTGAAAATGGAAGCTTTTCCGAACAACGTTGTCTTCAATACCAAATATTGATTGATTTGTTATTTTCCACAATGGCCCATTAAAACTAATTGCAAGAGGCAAACCTTCATTTCGGGTTAGTATAATTGATGGCAACGCTTCTACAGGGCTTACGTAAAAAACAGGTGGGGAGTTGAATCTTACTTCACAACAGGAAATAAATCTTTCCAAATCTATTTACTTCTCCTGTCGTATATTTGCTGTCGACTTCCAAAAGTAGCTGTGTTTAGGCTCAGTTTAGTTACTTAACTGCTACCAAATGTAATGGTGAGGTCAGACTCCCAGTTAACATCTAACCTGAGTAAACAATTCTGTTAAATTCTGGGATTGTGTCTATTAACAGTTTAGTATTATATTGTACTAAACGCATACCACGTGACTCAGCTGTACCTAGGTATGTAACATACAGTTTATCATTTAAGGTAACAACGTTGACACCTTTTACAAATAATCTTATTGTATCATTAATCCTTAAAGTCCTGAATGAGAAACAAACAGCTGTGAGGGTATGTGAAAAAAAGGTTTTCTATAGATACAATGAGTGGCTAAGTGACAGAGGAATGATGTCGCGAAGAACGGTACAGAAAATGTTTGTTATGTCTCAGTGGATTAGCGACCGAAATGTAGTGAAGGAAAGAAGATTCAAAACTAATATATGAAACAGTTTATAATTTTTCGTTCAGGCATTTAATGTACTTTAATATACGAATTACTATATCATCTAACTATTCCTGACAACGTTTGTCTAAATTTTGAATGTTGTTAATATTCTCCCCGTTCCTGAGCCAATAAGTATCTTACCTCACACAGTGCATTGTTCTCTCTGATATCTCTCTAATTTACGATTTCGTTTTTGAGTATTTAGATAAATAAATAAGTAAATAAATAATAATAAAGCTCTCAAACCGTCATATTGGACGATCAATAAAATGAAGCTTAAATGAGTCCATGCTCCATAAAGCTTAGGGCGCTCTAATCTTTATTACCGTTAGAAAATATAGAGCTCAAATACTTTTTAATGTTTCCTTATTTATTTTGGTCACCTTCCCAATTTTTCTGTAAAGCAAACCAAGAATTTGGGAGTCTAAATGTGAATAAGGACAAAAAACTCGTATTATATTCAGGGAGGTAAATTTCATGTAAGGTAGTGTTATTGGAAGCACTGACTTCTTATGTCCTTGGAGAGGACCATCCTTAATGAAGAGTTACAGATGATTATGCCTGAGTGTCTAGTCAACGCTTGTGCTTGTGCCTCTAGGAGCGTTTGGGATTAGGTAGTTAGTCCACCGCAAAATAGATAGCGCTAAGGTAGAGTTACGACGCTGAGGGAAGGAGTGTGCAAAATATTTTAAAGCTCTGTGGTCCGTGCTTTCAACAAATTTAAAGTGGAAATAGACCACTAAGTTATTCCCCTTATTCTGTAAAAAAGATACAAATGTGAATTATTACACCTAAAAAAATTGTCTTCCATAGTTTGGGGCAGGAGGGCGCCATCATAATAATAAGTTTTTCATAGTAGTTTAAACGGTATATTGGAATTGCATTCTGATCCTTAGGATTGCTAATTTATGTTCTTTATTTCCAATACTTATGATTAAGGTTTAACTACCATTCATTAGTGTTGGTTTTACATGAGCATTGTACTCCCCTTATTTTCTTTGCCGTTGTGGAAGACATTCTTACTTCCGTCATGCCAACTGAGATAGATGGTGCCAGACATTGCCTTACTGCTGCTGATCTTTGTGTAAATGTGGAATACTGGAACACAGCTGCTTTTAAACGATGGAGAGATCCTTAAGCGCTAGAAGCTTTGCATTTGACTTTCTTATTTGGATCTCTATGTATTCCACAGTGAAAGAAAACGAAAGCAACGGAATATCCTCCTATTTGACAAATTTTAATAATTATTAAGTTCAAACACACCTTCTCAAATATGGGGCATGTGCCCCTGTTTAAATGCAGATCCCAAAACCGAGGCGAGCAAATCCCTCTCAAATACCAATTCATTTATGAATATAGCATTCTCATTCAAACATTTTTCCTTTCTCTGTGAATATTGTGATCTATTAGATTCATATGACTTTGTCTAACAGTAACTGTTTACTTTTATGGATGAATATAAACCTGGCGCCAAATACATTCTTGTTTAAAACCAGGGTGCGTTTATTAATTAATAACTTGCTTCTGGTTAAATAGAACCAGGAGGGCAATAAGGCAACAATACTTACATTATTGTCCTTAGAATATGGAAAATCGAGGTCGACATCTCTCGAATTTAACTGATGGCTAACTTTGTTCGAGCGAGGGAAGTATAAAACAGCAGCCCTGAGGCGATGGTCAAATGTTTACATTGAAGGTCGTTATAAGGTTGCTTTGAAAGTCGACAACGAGGGAGTAATTAAACAAAACTATGTTTTGAACTGTCTGACACATAGGTTTTAGTTTAAAGTATTAACCTATCTAGCTCCTTAGAAAAAACAAAGGTTTTTAAATTTACAATACTCATACTGCATGTACTACAACAGAAGGTAGGATTTATAAGATGTTATTAAAAGAAGTTGTAATACACTTCCGGGCTTTCAGTTAGATAGATATATAGATTAGCAGGATCACATAAACCATCTCTTACACAAAATCAGCACAGACCATTGTCGTATCCGAGCACTTGTGAATGGAAGTTCTGTAGATACACTTATATTGCTATACTAATTATATTGTGACTCTATTTGGGAATATGAAATATTAATATGGGGCAGCTCAGTAGAAAGTAAATAAATATTTGTTGTGCAACGGTAAGTTAAACGCATGATTTCTAACACCAAGCGTAAACATTTTAGCAAATATCTTTCAGATGGCTGAAGACATTAAACCTTCCTTGTATGTGTATATTCTTAACCTAAAATTCCTTTCTACGCATATGGTCTTCAGCTTTAAAAATTTAATTGAAATAATACTCCCATGAGTCCTTATGTAAAAGTGAAGCACAAAATTAATATAATTTTGAATCTAATACTTAGTGCCTCATATACTGCTAGTGTTTTCGTAGGACGCGTTTCTTTAGGACGTTCAACAGCATTTTTAAACAATTTGCACAATTACATCATTGAGAACAAAACTTGAATGAAGTTATTAATTAAGAGTTAAATAAACACTATCACGGGGTTCACCATCGTATATACTCATTCTCAACAGCTTGTACACTAACGTTGTGACTTCCAATTCAAATATGCCTCGTATAAGGCCGCCATCTACACGAAAGAGCGGATGTAGCCAAACTAGACGTACCTAATGCCATCTGCTGGGTACACGTAAAAGCATAGTTCCATTCCCATTAGGGTTGGCATTGATGGATAATTCTGCTTCTGACGACCGTAAGATCACACCGTTAGGCCAACGTAAACTGTTCTTTGTAACAAATATATTGTCACCCGAGCGTCGGAACACCCTGCAGACTGGGCAAGCAGCAGACTGGTCGGTGTTCGCCCCGCCTCCTCGTTTGTCTTATAGCGTTAAGAAGGGATGGCTGGGACAAAAAACATCATTGTGCCGTCGCTTTCTGTTCCCCCTGTGTTCTCGAACTTACGGGATATTTTCATCTAATGGAGAACCTTCCAGATCGGCAAGCGGACCCTATATAAGCTACACGTCGTGCAGGAGGAGTTAGTTAGTCAGTCAGTCACAGTTCTTGGTGTAAGAATGCAGTGCTAGTGTACGACGAGAAGACTGTGTGAGAGCATCGGAAGATTGTACGTAATTACGAGTGCAAGTGTAACTTTAACGGACGAACTGGTGAATCGTAATTGTGTGCATTACGTAATTCTGTGTAATTGGCAGGAGTTTAACTGTAAGTCGGTGGAAATAAAGAACATTTTTGAGTGGTGAAATTGGACTTTTCATTTCACGAACCCACAAAGTCACAATATACATGAACTCCTTTTTTTCAGTTGCCTGTAAATATATATTTGTGGTGTAATATTTTGGACATACTGCAATAGTTCTTTTATTTCACATTAGGAAACAAGTGGAGCGAGTAAACTATCATTCCTTCATCCACATTATCTTATTCACAACTCATGTTTGTCTAAAAACTAATTCAATGTATAAATAGTTATATAACACGACGATGCAACTTTGAATTCGATTTGATTGTTTGAAATGGGTTCGCGAATAGAGATTCTTTATTCAAGTTATTATTCAAATTTTCCCACCTTGCACCCCTCTTTCCCTCCCTCCTTCCCTCCTTCCCTCCTTCCCTCCTGCCCTCCTTCCCTCCTTTCTTTCTTTCTTTCTTTCTTCACATTGATTATATTTATCTGAAATAGGGGATTATTGCATTGCACCCAAAAGCTGACTCTTCACTAAAAATACATTCTTTGAAGCACCCAATTCTAAAGATATGCATTTCTGAAGGAATTTTTGAGCTTGTGTGTGTTTGTGTGCAAGCGCGCACGTGCACCTGCGTGTAAAACTATCTGTGAACAGTTAAAGCAACGTTACATACTTACCGGTATTTAAATTTACACCGTCGAAGGATGTAACATGGATATACGTAAATGTTTTAAAGTTGAGGCCTCAACTACAGATTATCCTTCACATGTAAAAAGGTTTCGATTTTCTTTCAAAACTGTTATAAGCATTATGAATTTATTGTACCATATGACAATTTCAGAAACTATAAAATGCATATTTTGTGTGTTGTAGGTGTTTTCTCTGAAGTTCTCTTCGTTCTGGTTGACTTTTGCAGAACTGATAGAACTTAAGAGATGGACAAAGTTTTACTACCCAAAAAATGTAGATCCCCTTTAAAAATTGTACAATTTACTTCCATTTACTTTACGCCAATTCAACAAACCCTTGTTTGAAATAAGTAGGACAACGAGTTCGTATTCCTTGATCCAGGTGTAATATTCTAGTCTCTGTTTCTGGTAGATCTTCTTGGAGTGTAAACACCCTTAGCATGGCATACTTCGGAAGGGAAGTAAAGCCAGCAGTCACGTTTCCGTAGACCTTCGACACAAAAAATACCCTCAATCCTCTGAGAAATTGATTCGGAAGCTGAGAACTACTGCGCTCATAAATTAAAGTATGCGCTACGAGAATTTATCAACCGGACACAAGCGTCAGCCAAACAGTTTCGGATACGGGGAACTAAGCGGGACAATTATTTACGGCAATGTTTATTATTTTTAGTTCAAATATTTTTAAGGGATCTATACCCATTTAAAGTAGTAACATTTATAATATTATTTTTGAGAACTCGTCATTGCAATTGTTTTTACTTCATGGTTAATGAATCCCAAGGTTATTTATAAACTCATTGAACCAATACTGCAGTCAGCCTCTGTAGCGTAGATGGTGGACTGTCCGCCTAACGATCAAGTAGTCCCCATATCGAATGTCGGTCAGTATGAGTTATATGGATAAGGCTTTTTCATGCGAATTACCTTATCCTGCAAAAAGGAATGTTGAATAACTAAGCTCTATGGGGCCTGGACCCATTTGAATATAATTTCATTCATCGTCCGATATGATGTTTGGAGATCCTTTATTTATTTATTCACGTAATTGCTTATTCATTTATTTACATATTTCTCTTCAATTTATTTATTTGTTTTTACATATTTATTCATATTTTTTAAAAAGTCGTATTGTAAGGACAGATTACAAATTACACATTAGGTCGATACGTCACTCTCCGTCGAATTCAAAGAGTCAGCTCTTCGTGATTCCATCCCGCGTGTTTATTTATAATAAGCTGAGATAATGGACTTGCTGGCATAGATTAAGTTAGGCTTCTGGAAGCATATAGAATATTTGGTTTCTTTATTGTACTGGAACTGTCTCGAATTTATCAATGAGGTATTTAAGAAGGCGCCGACTTGCCAAGAGTACGTCGTAAGCAGAAAACAGTCGGGGCAGATGTTGTGTAACAAGAGTGTTGTATACAGAGGTAATCAGAACGCTTGTTGGGATCATCGACCTCGGTACACTGTGTGTATGTGGCATAATTCTGATAGGTACGGATTAAACAGAGTGTATCGCTACGCAAAAATTATATTTTGAATTTCTGATAATTGAACTTTTTAATTCTAGCAAACGACAAATTCACAGTGTCATAAGAGGCAATAAAATCAGTCATAATTAATGAACACAGTTACAATTTGTCATAAGATTTTATAAATAAATACAACTAATGTTTATACGCTAACCGATTTTACAGTTAGTGCCATCTATGTGGAGAAAGACGAGGCCGTTATAAACAATGTATGCTAGCGGACAATCATAATAACTAAGAGATCGTCTCTTATCTCACAGCAAATGCTCACGACATTAAGTTGACATATTCTAAATACTTTCTCAAGCCAGTCTTCCAAACAGACTTATCCCATTACAGAGGTAGCTTCGTTACCCATTCCGTTGTATATACAAAATAAATACAAGAGACTGAAGTAATACTCTAATCGAAAACATTTGTATTCATTACCTGTTAAGCTAACATAGGTATTGACAAATTCAAACTAATAACAAGTTATTGATCTGGAATTTAAGAAAGAGCAGTAAATGATCAAGTTGTACTTTATAACGTGTAGCAACATTTTACACTTTATCTTCGTGTGCCCTGTTACGATGCTGCAGTACCAATCTGATAGTTACAACTTTCACCTTTGAGTTTATCTGTTCATGGACTCACAAAGGTGCGATTACCTTCTTCTCTAAATGGATTTTATGACATAAGAGTAAGTTAAAATTTATATTACCAATTAAAGCTTGGTATCTAATTTCTGGTTAGAATGCAATATATTCTGTACCTGCTATGTACCTGATAGAATGAACAATAATTATCAGTATTTCAAATTCAAACCAATAATAAGGAGAGAAATAGCTGATGCAGTATTGTGATGTAGATATTTTAAGTGAAGTAAGATAATATGTATATGTTACTGTTTAATACATAACGACAATACACACTCCATAGCGTGAGAAATATGGCTTATCAGTTATCAATAAATTCCAATAGCTGGTGATAGCATAGCAGACATTTTTGTTTAAACTGAATCCACAGTGAGCGACAGTTTGATTGGAAGGTATTCAAAGAGTTTAAAACCTACTTCGGTCAGCGAAACAGAGATGGCGCCACCTGTAATACATTATTGCGGGGTAGAATATTGATTATTTACAAATTCTCAGAGGAAATTCTAGCTTTGTGTATTAGATATACTTGATAATTTGATTGGCCTTTAGTTACGTGGCAATAAGCAGTAGCTACAGAATATACGAGAGATTATCGAAAGAACAAACAATAATGTGTGAGAAAAGAAGATTGCTAAAGTAAATATATCTCAATGGTCTTCACTGTAGTTTCTCATAGTTTGTAAGAAACTAATATTACATCAGTTTGATGATTTTTGTTGGAACTTATAACCTATTAAAATTAACAAACATTCTGAAATATCACAGGAGGTAGCTTGTTTGCTCCTCTAATTTTGATCAGGATTTGAGATATCCTTGTTCCTTGCTCCTACAAAAGTCTTTCAAATCTATTCTCCTACTCCTTTTTCTCCAACTTGTCCTTCTTCTTCTGCTTCTTCTTCCTCTTCTTTTTCCCTCTTGTTCTCATTATTATAATGATGATTATTACTAATATTTCTAGTATTATTATTACTATTATTTTATTGCTGTTATTATTACTACTGCTATTATTATTTGATTTCAGAAACATGGCAATTCAAAATACTCATTTGCAATCTCGCATCAAGTGTTTAACCTTGGCCTAAGTATTTCACATGAGGAATTATGAGATAATCTTCTAATGCATTTAGATTATATACTTTGTTATGAGGGTGTTTGTGTTAGCGCTTGTATGAAATAGAAAGCTGTACGTTATTCTTATTTTCATACTTAACTAAGTAGTTACTTCGTAACCGAGTGTTTCCGAAGAGAAGTTTCCGAATATTTCCGAAAGGTTTGTTTCGTTTCTTAGCAGAAAGTAAATACATTTTGATCAAATATATAAGTAATGGACTGTAACTCGATCGAGGGGGACAATATATCTACTGTTTCAAATAACTTCTAGTTTACGTGCTACATTGTTAATTTAAGTAGACAAGTAGTACATTACAGCCAAAACTTGGTACACTAATTTGGAAATACACGTTTTGAGGCCCCCTTGAAGACTTGAAAGATACATATTATGAAAAAAAACTTTGTCATCAACTGAACTCAAACTCGATTTTGAATAAATAACAAACTTCTTTCTAATTTCAAACATCCTTCCTCCACACAAAGTACACGAAAAAAATTTCAATAATTTTGATTTTAAGAAAAAGGCTGTAAAAATTTAGATTCACACTTGGTATCTGTATCACAAGTTCCAATATGTATTATTTGTTGTATTTACTGGGAGTAACTTTTTCGTTCTGAATGACCTTGACATAAACAGTGACATATACAGATAATCTTACTTCTCTTAAAAATCTACATCACAATAAAACACTCAGCTATTTCTCAAATCTCTATTAATTGTTATTGGTTTGAATTTTAAATACTTACTTTTTGTTTATTATATCATGTATTTAGCGGGTATAAAAGGAACTGCATTCCACCCTATATTAGTAATATAGGTTTTAAGTCACTTTGATGTCATAAAATGCGTCTAGTGAAGAACGTAATCGCACGTTTGTGAGTCCATGAACAGATAAACTCAAAGGTATGAGTTGTAATTGTCAGATTGGTACTGCAGCATCGTAACAGGGGACACGAAAATAAAGTGTAAAATGTTGCTACACGTTATAAAGTACAACTTGAGCCTGTTTAATGTTGTTTTCTTAAATTCCAAATCTATAACCTGTTATAAGTTTAAATTTCCGATATCTACATTTCTTAGCTCAGAAGTTATATATTTTTTGTCCTACAAAGAGAATAGTTTATTAAATCAATTACATAGGGACCAGCTATTGAAAGATTTCTTCATCACTTAAGTCTACAGCATTGTCATATAGCAAATGATAGCAATTAGCAAATGTATGTCTTGCTGTCATCTATTAGAGTTCAATCCAAACGCTTTTTAACACTGCCACCTTAAGGGTATCCTGGAGAGGATACAGGCTGGTGTTGCAGGTGGCTGCTATTATCGATTTGTTGCTAATGGTTGCCAAATATCCCTAATTTTCCGAACATCCCTGTACTTAATATTACAAGTATTACTAATAATACTACTTGTACTAATGTTAGTACTATTACGATTTCTATTAAGCCGCGACGTGACTGAGTGTTTAGACAGCCCGACTCTCACCAGGGCGGGCGACAGCAAAGTAAGATTTACGGTGGGGTGGGTTTTCTCCGGGTTGTACGTTTCCCCCTCCAACTCCTTCCATCGGTTCTCCATCTTCGCCTCATGTTTCATTAGTGTCTCCGACTGCGGTGCCGTATGTAGTAAAAGCTGGCGTTAAAAACTATACACATTACGATTACTAATACTATGACTAATACTGTTAATAGTAATATTGTAAGGGTAGCAATAACTGTGACCACTTTATATTTAACCTAAGTATAATACTTTTAATGATTAATGTTACCTTAATCGGGCGTGGTTTCACTATACAAAGAAGACATCCGGTTGGCCTCTATATTGTCCTCACATGAAATGATGTCATTGCTGGATTAACTGGTGTTTAAATTAATGATTATACGTTCGATATCATCCTACAGGTGATTTGCTTTGCACATATCGTCTTCAATGCCTTCATCGTGTAAGCATAAGTTTACCACGGATTAACGACCCCTAATCGCCCCTTCAACTGTTCTAATACATCTGGGTTTTACCATCTCCAAGACACAAACACCAGCTTTGTTGACGCTGTGTACCTTACAAGCAAAAAACGTTTGATTTCAACTGCAGATTCATGGATACCTTAGTTCTCGAGATGCTCTTTGTTTAGGTAAATATTATTTCATTTATTTTCTTCACCACTTTGTCGTTGTGAGCTTGGACTTGTAGAATGAGAATTATCCAGCGTCCAAACTTTCCACTGCATAACCGAAAAATTTATTCACTTTATTTTAAAGTTTATCTTTTAAGGAGATATATTTAGACGTATAGAATCTAAATACCAACGTGCTCTAAGAACACAAGCGAACAGTCGTGATCCTTTTCATTGCAATATTTTCGTTTTAAGACAAAGTATTAGCGTTCAGAGCGACGTTTAAGATCTGGACAAAACTAAACTTCGCGTTTTATTATTTTAAAAATATTTTAACTACATTAAATATCTTTGGTGAATAACATAGTATTCTTCCACAAACCTCATACTGAAACACGCATTCCTATTTTATCTTAGTCACTTCTGAAGACACATTTGGCAAAGCCGCACTTTATTGCTTCATAAGAATAGCATGGTCCATAAGAGCCCATTGTGACTTCATGATGTAAAAATTGATATACTGCCATCTGCTGGGCGTGTGTAGAAGCAGAGTTCCCACTAATAGAAACAAAAGCAACTGCTTGCTTTAGAGGTCCCTAAGTACACTCATTTATGCCAATGTAAATGGTTCATTAGTAAACTGTTGTACCATGAAGTACTACAGGACGAAGGATATACAAGAACTGCTTTCACTGAGGTTATCAATTACAAGGTCATCACAGAGCAACCAGATTTAAATAGTTTTGATGTTCCCCTAATACTTACTAAACTCTCACATTGTCCTTTAATGTACGTACACAACATTAGCAATAGAATAACGTCTATGTATATTACAAGAAGACAAAGGGATAAGACTCTTTAAAACTATTTTGCAAACCATTAGTAAAAGTTACGTGAGTAAAATTCTTCACGCACATCCACACACAAACAAGGTTTTTGTAATTCACAAATATATGCGGATTTTCCATAAAATGCATTTTTTATTGTTTAAATTGCTTTAAAACGTATATAACCGGTTTAAATTTTTGGATGAAAGTAAACAATTATTCTTCCATTATGCATATTTCCATTATGCTGACTCAATGATTTGCGTTTAGTTAATTTTCTAATAGCCACAAAGTCCGGTGTTGAACATCTCATACAAATGTATAACGTTCTAGCACATATACTTCGATATTGAACACTAGCGCCTCACTATTTGTAGGCAACGTAACTATTGTGATGATTATTTAAATATATTTCCCTACAGATTAGTTTTATAATCCGCTGTAGGTCATAACACACGCTATATCTATGATGTATTAACTGTAATATGTTATATTGTCATATTTCAACAGTGAATATGACCCAAGTATACAGCGAGATCGGCACCCGGTAATATGGAGCTAAATATTCCAGTAGAAATAACGCAAGTTCTGAACGTTTTGCAGTTCTGTGCCACTAGAACATCCTTGAAATCTCATGAAGATGAGACAGAGAATACGATAATAAAGATAAGGCAGCGCTTGTGTTTCATTCCGAATCGGCGTGTTTGCTACGTCGTATGTATTTTATTACTTCATGCGTCATTAAACAATGAAAAAAAAGAATCTGCATATGTAATCCCTTAAAAGCTTGGCGTTCTGTGATCCTTTGACATTTAGTAGTTTTTGCATGACCAGAGCATGACGCACGCACGCGCACACACACACCCACACAGACACACACACACACACACACACACACACACACACACACACACACACACACACACACACACACACACACACACACACACACACTCACTCACACTTGGACATAAAAGGATACACGCGGACTACTAGAAACTTACACGGATAATTTTCTTAAAAAAAGACACATTTTTATTCTCTGAACTTTAAAATAACTATTTAGAAGTGTGTAGAGAGCCATACCTCCTCTACCTATTATAGATCCTGACCCTCAGGTAATGCAGTTTTTTAAAGAAAAACCGTGATTTGAAACGTGTTCTGAGAACCGCGGTTGTAGAGAAGAGATCTAGTGACTCGTATTTAAACAGATACAATAAAAGAATTAACAACTAGTTGTAGAATAGTCGACGATATCGTGGACGACTGACAGAGAGACGACGCTCGAACAGCAGAGTAGATGAAAGACCAGTTCGTCATGCTACATATGCCTTCCCAACTTTAGAAACAACTCTACAACGAAGAAATCCTGTTCAAAGTTCTTCTTTTTCTGTTGCGTTTTAATAGTTATTAAAAACTCATACCTAATGACATTCTGAAAATGTCAAGAAGAACCTTTTACTTATCACGATAACACCTGAAACTTCTGCTATCCAATGAAAATCCCTATTGCTAGTTTGACAATATCAAAGTTTCCTTAAATTTGTTGTAGCATCCTTGGAAGATGTTCATCTTATATACCAGGTTTGTTTTCATTTTTGTGATATGCTACTCACACTTCACACAAATTCAAATTCACGGACACAGAAGTCTACGCAAACAACTTTGAATGTTCAGTTGGGGGGCTCCCTGAAAAGCTTTGAATTCTCAACGGATTTTGTAAGACATTTTCCAACTTTTGACCTATAAAAAACAGATCTTGTAAAGGAGCATGCATTATATAAATTTATCATACCCACTAAAGATATTTCATTTCTTCTTTATTTTGGTTTCAACTTTCGTATGTTCGGTACATTTTAAAGGCGATAATCCACATTCCCACTTCTCTGGTGAACTCATAGAATCTCATGGAGCTTAAAACATGGCGTAATTTGACTAACTACACCAAAGAGGGCTACGAAACAACTTATACGGATATATGACAATTGGAAAATATGGAAATATTACATTTCCTGGACGATGGGCAAAAAATGTAGTTTGATTTTAATATTCAAAATATTACAAAAAAGCGTACGTTACACACGTGAAAGTATTTCAGCAGTAGCGTTACTCCAAGAAAAACGTTTCCCTTTAGAAACATCATACGCTCTAAACAACCTTCCGCTGCTCAACATAGATGGCACTACCTGTAATATCTTATAGCTGTCAAGTTGAACGATAATAACATTACAAAGTTTAGTATGAGATGTAACCTGGTCCTTTAGTTTTGATGTATATTTAAGTGTAGTTCCCTGTCTGAAAATCAAGGGCACGTAGAACTTATTGAAAACGTAACGTCAGAAGAACAAGTCACTGCATTATGGAATGGAAGTACTGCAAGTCCGTCATATATCAACTCTTTTCGCTATCCTGAGCCATGAATTTGCTGTCATTGCAGGTCTTCTACTTTTTTAAAATATAGTACCTGTATCCGATAATTATCATAACTATCTCTTTTTCTGCCAACTCCTTTGGGTAAATGGCAGCATGTCCGCGGCACGCTTGGAGGTGTCTGATTCGAAATACAGCCATGGTTATTTATGTCATAGCCCGCTCACATCACTTAATGCCTCCCCTACCTACAGTAAATAGTATAGAAGGCAAAAATATAAGATACATTTAAGAATAGTGCGGAAACTGATAATGGCACAAGAAATTTGCATAGTGATAAATTTATATATATATATATCCATACATATTTCGAAGAAAGCTTTGTATATCTGAATGGATATATCTATTACAGAAACTGACAAAAAGAAGACCTCACACGCTCTGCCAGACTACTGTTACACTTAATCTCTCATATACATAGTGCCTCGTCCTGTTATACTATATATTTTATACTATTACGGAATATAACTGGTTTAATTTTTACTATGTTGGAACTTTGTCAGAGTTCCCAGTTTGATCATGTATGAAAACACTTCTGAAATATTTCGACGCATTTTCATTAAACATTTTCTATAGGATATGTTACCTGTCCTTTACTCTCACATATGGGGCGTGTACCCCAATCAAAATCCAGAATCAGAAACGAATTCGAGCAAATCACACTTAAATTTTAATTCGTTTCTAAATATGGGATTCTCTCCCAAAAGTACCTCTGTCTCTGTACACCATGGTATTTGTTTCATTCAGATAACTTTGTGTAACAATTACTGATTACCTTTATAGAGGAATGTAAACCTAGCCCCAATTACATTTTTGTTTTAAACCTAAGGAACATTTATTAATAACTCCCTTCTAGTTAAATAGATCCTCAGGGCACAAAAGAGAGTATTTCTAAACATGCAAATAACAAAGAGTTCAATTACACTGCCCAAAATAACATTTTTTTCATACCTGCACACCAATAATAGGTGATCCTTAAGGAAAAGGTGTGCTGTCTTTGTACATCATCCCAGGAATCCCCTATCAATTGAGGTTAAAGCATATGAATATATTAGGCTCTCATCTACGAAGTTTTAGGTCAGATATTATGTTACATATATTTTTGTTACATAATGATATATGGTATGGTATGTGCTATACATTATGGTAAATTAGGATTCATTAAACATGTTGTTTTTCATGTTGTAATAATACTAAGAAAATGTATTTAATGAGACGTACTTGTAACTCTGCTTAAAAGTGCTTGGTAGTATGTGATTCGCTCTTGTACAGCTGTCTGCTTTCCCCCACAAGAAACCGACAATAATCACCGGTCATTACCGGGTACTTACGACCTTGGTACCTCGTCTCCACGACGGAAGTGTCCTGATAATACCATTGCCCTTGTTCTTCAAGAAAATCACCCAGGTTTTCTGGGAATAAGTTCTAAATCGGAATGGAGGAAATGAATTTTTAAGGACATTCTATATCCTATATCTTCGTCATATTTGAAGAAATTTTCGACCAAAAGTTTATAGTTTCTTCCTTTGTGTTTTCAACAAAACCACGCGCAGTCCTTCTAAATGATTGCCTAGCTGCTAACTTCACCATTTATAACGTTCTTACAAAGACTTAGTGATCACGATTCTTCGAATTTGAGCTCCAACAAATATTTCTTTTGTCAACTACCCGTAAGCTAACTGCGGTAACTTGCCTAACAAATATGCAAATCCAATAACATATTTGTTGAGTGTCTTAACAAAATTCCCCAGAAGCCCAAGTGTTATACCTAAGGGAGGGAGAGGTACCTTATCAGGATGAACCAATGTTGTTTCTTATACTTCAATGTCCCATGGGACATATTCCTGACACTTGTCTCTTTGTTGTGGCACATAAGGTTCTTGCATATCACTGCTGTCCACACTCACTCACTCACACACTCACACACACACACACAAACACACACACACACACACACACAAAGACAAACTAAAAAAAACAAATTTATTTTTAAATGTCGTTTGTGATTAAAGCAGCAAAAATTTATTTTTGTGTCATCACTCATTTGCCAACAACGAACTTCCTCATATTTTAAAACACGTTAAGTTGTGACCGTACTTTCATAATTTCCTTATGGACCTACAGAATGGAAAAGTGAAACAGATGAAGCATCGTTAACATTATGAAGTAAAACAGCTTTAGAACTGAACCTTAATAAATCTATGGACAGTCTTCCGTCATCTGGATTATATAATGTCCTAGCTCACTTAATAAAACATTGATATCCCTACAGAAACATATTTTCTTCCATTGAAACATATTTTCCGAAGTTCTAAAGTGTCTATTTCGCAAATCTGTAATATTTGTCCCAGATGCAATGACTTACATTGTTGTAGTCTGCTTCCCAGAAGATCACATCTTCTTTCGAAAAATTTAAATGGCATGCCAAATCATTCAACTTTACTTGCTCTATGAAATGGCACCCACTTTCAGAATGTTTTCATCTTTATTGAGCAAGTACCTGCATAAGTAATGGTGTATGGCAAGGGTTGGCAACCTATGACTCGCGTCTTACCGGCTGGTACGCGAACTAGTTTTGGATTATGCATATCTATAATATCTAAAAATTAGATATGATGAGCCATTTTAAGGAATATGTTTGGAATCTATATGTGAAGATGGACTGAAATCACGTATTGCCTACGTGGAATTAAATTTTATGTTCAGTAGTGATAGTGGTAGCATTGCCTTCTCTAGTCTTTAATCAGGACCATCGATAATGGGCTGTTAGCGATGGTGCTGCCCGAGTTTCTATTAAACACTTGTGCCGATAGGAGCGTTGGAGTCAGGTATTTACTTCACCGCATAATAGATAGCGCACTGGTAGAAATATGTCGCGTCGGGAAGGAGGGTGCAAAATACTCTAAGGTCCTCTGGTACATGATATCAGCTTATTTGAGACGAATTAAGCTATCAAGCTACTTTGTTTATTTGTCTATAGAAGACTAATATGGAACTGTTACGCCTGAAAAAATAAATAAATTGTCTGCCACGTGTTGGAGGAGTCCGCCATAATTATTATAAGTTCTCTAAAAGTTTGCTGGAAAAGGTATGCTCCGATTAAATATCTCCTTGTCATTACTTATAGTAATCAACGTAATCAGTTGTGATATGCACTTACCATTGAGCATAATTATGATAACTATTGGTACATGCTACTTGTGCTCACATAATTTTCTCTGCCACTTGGGAAACTTCCCTTACCACCTACTACATTACAAAAGTGTAATTATTGGAGAATGCAAAGGTAATTTTGATTTTGGTGCAGGAAAGTACATTATTCGTATGGTAGATGCGGACCTCATCTGAGATGCGAGAGCCCTAACTTATGATCCAAATGAAGTGCCAGTGAAAAGTAAGTAAACTGCCTGGATATTAAACTAGTGCACCCGTCGTCTACTACATGCGACAAAATATAGATATTATTGAAGTGCGAGGTTGTTTGGTTCACTAAGTATCCGTGATTCAAAATATATGCTGCTACTATGTGACATCGGTGTTATCATCATGTACTGTCAGTTCTTGCACGTTGTCAAAACAAACTCGGTGTCCATTCATACCTTAGTTTGGATTTTACAGACATTTCAATAATTGTTCAACGCGTTTTTGCTAAAGTGCAAGAAGTGCCGTGTCATTCAGTGATTCGCTTTTTATTTTACGAGTAGATGAAAAAGCTTCCGAGGAAATAAAAGTGAAATACAGCACGGCAGCGAATTATGGGCCATAACTGAAAAAGATAAAAAAAATCAGGCAAATGAAATTAAGTTCCTAAGGGGCTGTGCGTGATATTGAACAATCGACAACAAACGAAATTAAAATATACGTGAGGCGCTAAAGATATTCCACCTGAATGTCAGAGTACAAGAATATAGAAGTAAATGGGTAACCCATGCACAAAAAATGGAGAAAGAAAAATTACTACGCTATTTTGTGAAGTACAGACCAGAACGAAAGGGGAGCATAGATTGACCAACAAATCGGTGGAACCAATAAAATAGATTATGTAGACTGCAACAGGCAGTAATGCTAAAGCATGAAGAAAGAAGAAGAAGAAGAAGAAGAAGAAGAAGAAGAAGAAGAAGAAGAAGAAGAAGAAGAAGAAGAAGAAGAACAAGACGATGATGATGTTGTTGTTGATGATTACGATAATGAACTGAGCCAGTTTGTTTCTGTTAATCTTTTCAATAACTTAAATCTTCTATTAACTTTAATTTAAGTTAATTTCCCATTCTTTATGTAGTACATAGGTAGATGCCTATAGGTATTGCCCATCACACTGTGGACATAGAACTCTGAACTTTCAAACCTCTGCTGGTCCAAAAATATTTCGAAAATATCAAACATATATTGGCATATCGAGGTAGTTTCTTTCTTTTGTTTTGGTAATTTTACGTCCTCCAACGTTATGTCATATCGGACGGTGGCCGCGCCATGGTTCCGTGGTTAAAACACTTGGCTCTCACCAAGGCGGCCCGGGTTCGATCCCAGGCGACCGCAAAGTGAGATTTCTGATGGACAATACGGCGCTGGTGCGGATATTCTCCGGAAACTCCAGTTTCACTCGCCATCTCATTCCACCAGTGCTCCATCTTCATTTCATGTATCACCAGTGTCGCCGCCTGTTGTGCCGTATGTAGTGAAAGCGTGCGTTAAACACTACACATTTCATTTTCATATCGGACGGTGAATGAAATGGGTGAAATGATGCTCAAACATGTCCAGGGTCCATGAAGATTAGAGCTACCGTATATTAATCTTTCAGGATAGGGGAAACCCCCGAAAAATACCTTATCCAGATAGCGGAACCTAACCGACATTCGAACTAGGGACCTCTAGAATGTAAGGTACACAGCACCACTACTATAAGGAAGAAAAGTCTTATCCATACAAACGTAGTTAAGTGAAAGCTGCTCATCATTCACGTGTAGATGAAAGAGGCTCAGAAGGGTGTTGCTTACACATTTCTAAGATAGAAAATAAAAACTAAAAACAAGTTGATCATGCAGGGATGGCATACAAATTATTTCACCTGCAAGTGAAAATATTATAGCAGTAGACACTACATGTATGGAGTAGACTCAAGTAACATTAAACCAATGTGGTAGAAGAAGAGAACGCAGTAAATACGTTTTGGTAACCATTCTTTGTCAAAAACAATAACTGGTTTGTTAGATATTATCTCAGTGCTGAACACCAAATCAAGTAACATTAAAGCCAAATATATGTAAGCGAGAGGTATAAAGTAATTAAGTATTCTGTGACAGTAACCGTGGAAAGGTAGAGCCGGAGCCATAGCCTGGGTATGAACCACGGATCACCATGTCAACATACCAGCATCACAACTAAATCACCAGCCCATTCCAAGTACTCGAGAAACTGTTAGAAATTATATACTCAAAGTATTATATGCGCAGATTCTTTGTCTGTTGAGTTTTTATTTCAGTTGCTCAGAAAAGTTAATTTCCATAAGACCCAAATACTCTGCGCAATTTGCTTCAGGTTATCAACTATCTGAAAAGGAGTCTATTTCAGTAACAATAAAATCACACCTAGGCAAGGAGATAGCTCTAAATATATATTCACTTTATAAAGCTTCCTTTCCCAGACACGATTATTAATTTTTCTAGATTTTATCTAACTGTATCGTATAACTACTCTTCGTTTCATTGCGATAGAACACAATTAAGTATAGTTTATATCTAAACAACACAATGCCAAGTTGTTACTTATCTTTGCGAATATTTACAAATATTCTTACCGACTATAACATTGTACAGGTAAAGCCATCTCTGGCCAGAGGCACGCGTTCCTCCATTCCTGGTCTTCCTTGGCGGGCAATTTAAAATAACATCAAAATCGTTTTATCATAACGAATATCTATAACAAAACGTTAATATATTTCACAGGCACTACTTTCTCAATCCACTCTTCCACAAAGGCTTATTTTCCCACCTGCTACAAAGGTAAGATAGGGTTGTTACAAATTTTCTTGTTGTTACAAGAAAGATAAAGGGACTAATTGTTTTACCAACATTTGAAACTTAACCTACGGAAGTGATTTGCTTCAACAATCTTTTGGTGATTAATATTGTTGCTATTATGGTTGTATATTACACACAAATGTGAATAAGCAATCTCCTTCTTTCATACTCACCGTTTAGAATTTATGAAGTGCAGCATTTGAACATAGAATTTGGGACTTGCGTAACATTGCTACGGGATCTTTATTTGACACGAGAAAACGTCCAAGGTATGTATTATTATCGGACCATTTTGTAAGTTTAGACAGCGTTATTAGGTTTATTGTGCTACAGTGCCGAACGCATGCACTACGCAACTCGGTCCACGTCTCCAACAGTCTGAATCCAAGATGGAGCCAGAAAAAGAACCGGAAACAAAGTTACAGCAAGTGCACAAAGCATGTATAATGTACATAATGATTATCTCGACATCATTTCATTATTTGTAATTCTACAGTGTATTCGTTAACATTTAAACGTTCCGGGGAAGCTAAAATAGGAGATAAAGCTGAATTGTAATATCCATAAAACAGGTGATATTGCAACTTTCGTGGTCCAGGGTTCTTTTCCAGGTTTTTCGTTACAAGGTTTTGAAAACTGCGCTGATTTTCAATGTTTCAGGTGTGATGTTTACGTAATTATTTTATATACATTTAGTAGAGCAGAATTTCTTATGGAAACCTGCAAACAGCTAGCGAATTATGCCTTGAACTACACTGCCGGTAGGGTTAGGTTTACTATGGAGAGGAGATGGCGGAGTAATCAGCCTTGATTTATGGTACAGACGCGAGAAAATGGATTCCGATGCTTGGAAGACTGACCTATGGGAGTGAGGTGGGTTTGCAACAGTTAGTTGAGCCAGGACGGTTCAGGTTTCTTATTCCTAACCAGCGAGTTCGGCGCACAGTTATTTAAGCCTCAAAGGAAAAAGAATTTCCACATGAAGCGTAGGTGGTTTGATACAACTCTCCAGTATGAACTCAAGTATTCATCGATCGTTTTCTTATTGACGTTATTTTCTCTCTTCGTCTCTCGCACATACATTCGTCAACCATTTAACCTACCTTTCTTCTTTATAAATGCATTTCCAACACTCACACTTGTAGTTTTATCTGGAACGAAATACTTCTACCTTTCATAGAATAACAATAATTAAAATAATATTAAACTGCGTGGTATTTAAAATTAAGCGTGTCTCGTTCCGGAAATAAATATATTGTTTCCTTTGTCACAGTTCTCAACAACAGATTATATGGACCTATTACAACAATTAATGTAACCATAAAGTTACCAAATGACTTGACACCAAAATGACTTAACGACCAACGAAATAAATAAAATAATTATTTTGTTTGATAATCACAGTTCATATAGAAAATCAAGTTAGCGTCACCGGTATGTCGGAGGTTTCACGAAGGAGTTCTTTAAATGTCAGTAAAGCTGATATGATGCATTTCACGTTTAATTTATCCTCCGGCGGGACAGACTCCGGACTAAATGAATGAATGAATATATGAATGACTTAATGAAATAATGAATAAATGAATGAACGAATAAACAAATAATAAAGCTCTCAAACTATCATACTTTACGACGGATGAAATGATTTTTAAATTAGTCCAGTCTCCACAGAGCTTAGAGCGCTGCCATCCTCATTACCGTTACAAAATATAGAACTCATATACTTTTTAATGTTTCCGTATTTAGTTAGGTCACCAGGGATGGATGTATTTCGGAATTTACTACGGATATTATCACCTCGTGGGCGTTCACAACTTCTATAACTAGTCGTGATGAACAGCGGGTAAGGCAGCTATTTGTTGGTCTAGCCCAGAAATTTTGTCCATTAGATCGCGGAATGTAACAAGAACATACAGTTGTCACTAAGAATCACTTTTCATGGTAAACAATTCGTTACGGGGATTATTTCAATTACTTTATTTGGCATTATATCCAATTTTTAAATAATAATTCATTATTTTAATAATTTCAATAACAATTTGACCATTCAGTCAACTTTCTGTACATTTATGACTTCCTACATGTTGGAGCTGTTGTTATGTATTATGACTGAGTATTTAATAGTAGTTACAACACGTTTTAATATATATTAATTGACTATTGGACTATTAGGAAGTAAGAGTCTACCTCAAGTAACGCTTTAGCTGTTTATTTGTAGGTTATGTTCGGGATTCTTTCTTAATAATATTACATTGATTACCTTTAAATTTGTTAACTTTGTTTTAACTTTGCTTTGGTTGAAAATAGAATTATAATGTTAAGTGTTAAGTTAAGAGATATTTGTATTTGTGTTATATGTCAGGAAAAGTTACTGTAAATTGTTTTTATTTTCCGCATTAGTATTTGTCTTATCACTAATATTTTGAATTCTTTTTCTTCATTTAATCAGTATTTTATTTGTTTTAGAGCGTTCATATTCTTTGGTTATTTACTATCTGAATGTAAAGTCTTATTATGTCCGAATATTAAGTCATGTAGGAGACGTAGCTATTGTGTGAATATTTGAATATAAAATTATATTTATTGTTTAGATTGTATAATAAATCATTAATTTACTTATCACCTGTACTAGCAGAGTTAGTACTGATGTGGTACACTCACATGGCTTTCTCTGCTCTTGTACATACACTTATTTCTCTATCTGCTTCAAGATAAACATCTTATTGTAGTTACAAGGGAATACAGTAGACTTAAAGTGATAGTCAAATGTTTTTAACCGGTTGCCTGGGGGATGTCTTTGAAATCATTTTTTCATTGTAAATTCCTTTTTGCTGTTTTAACATGCGCTTTTCTTAGCGTTCTAACAACCAAATTGGCCCTTTCCACGTCATACCCGGGAAATACGTTTTAATTCAGGGGATATCAAAACGTATAGGTGTTGCCTCTGAAGGCTCTGTATTGAATTTTTGGACCTTAACGAAATACTTTCCACACCCAAGTACGACAGAAGGGCTTTCCCCTTTAGATATCGACGTTTCGGGAGTGTGCATCGCTCCCATCATCAGGATATTTACAAAATGCTATAACCACAAATGAAGCAGTGGATATAACACCAATATAAACAAAGGCAAAACACTATCAAAATTCGCATTACTGAACAAAAGATGTTTTTCAGTAAGTTAAATGCCAGCTCAGGAGATGGCGTGAGTATAGAAAACTGTCAAAGAAACATAACTATTTAACTTATCAAGCTGTATTGATCTTCGCTTCTTAAACCGACAAATTTCCATTTTTAAGGCCGGTTTCCAAGAGGAGCTGAACTGAAACCCAGCATCACGATTAAGCGTACTCCTTTCAGAGGAAATCACCAAAGCCTCCTTAATTCTGCCCTCCCAGTAACTTGCATATTGCCAAGATGGTGGTTTCCTGAAAGTTGGCGCCATGGTCATTATCTAAACAATGCTCTGCCAGTCCAGACTTCCCTGGTTGCATTATAAATATCCTGAAGAGAGAGATGCACACTCCCGAAATGTTGATATCAATCGTCTTTTCACCTGGCTTGTTGCCTGAGAAGAAAGTGAGCATACTCGTCGCAAGGAAAGCTTCAGGTCTTATTTTAATATGGAATATCTTGGAAATGGTTAACCCTACAAAAATAGTAGGATAAATTATGTGCTTTAGCAGATTACATTTTTGTGTATTAAGATTTTGTCCAACTCTTGTAGTTAGCCAAATCTACAAAAGTCTCAGAATGAAGGGAACTTCACAAGCTATTATCAGAAAACTCGAGATGTACAGTTTATTTGCCATAAAAATATCTTAAGCCTGATCATTTCTTTCCCTCATTGCTAACTCACTTTTGGCCGTATGCACAGTTCTCAATCAAACCGTGGTAAAATACTTTATTGTGGTGAGTGATAACTTGCGGTGCATCAACATAGGTGAACATTCAAGGTTTTTACTGCCACTTAACTTTGACCGGCCGTGAATGACCAGTTCTCTTCAATTATTTTGGTTAATATTTGTAAAATGGTGACTTGTTTTGGAATGCAACATTTCCAAGACCAGTTATTATCCAGTACATGCAAGATACATTGAGCGCTGGATTTACGGTGTGGTTTGGGCAGAGGGGAAGAAGTGAGAGTAATGCTCTTTTGTTTCTGCAGTGTGGTTTTCTTGAAAAATACAGATCAGCAAAATAACATGTAAGATAAGCGAAGATATCACAAGTAACGTTACATACTCTGAAAACATTCCTGAGTTTTGCCCACGCCAGTTCAATTGCATTTAGATCAGTTATACGGAGGCAGACAAATAATAATGTGTCCCATTTCAAGAGCCATAACATCCACAAATGTTCATACAAATGTAAATCATTTTCAAGTAAATGCTGATGTACATAACCACCACACTCGTAACAAGGATAAACTGGCAATTCGAGCGCACCAAATGAGCCTTTATGAAGGAAGCTTTAACTACAAAGAGATAATGTTATACAATAACCTTCCAAATTCATTTAAACAAGCTGCATCATTAAAACACTAAGATTAAGGTTAAGAAATTTTTGCATGCACACTGTTTTTATACGGTTAATGAATTTTTACTACTACAGCCATGTAAATGAGCACTGGGAGCATAGTACATTCACTAACCTGTAATATTTATATTGACATTTCTTGTAGTAAATTAGTCTATGCAAATACCACTTGAAACCATAGAAAAGCTGCTTACTGTGCATATTGTATGTAATCAATTTGACTTTATGTATATGCTGTATATATTTTGACGTGTCTCATAACATGTATATGTTGCCAAGGACGAACCAAAATTCTAATTCTAACATACGATTGTTGTAAACTGCTTAGCTAATTAACCTCAAAATTGATCAAAACGATATATGGCTGTCATGATACAGCTTAGCGTATTAGCCACTAGATGTCAATGTATAGCGCATTTCAAATTTCATAGTTGTTATCTATGTTTACGAAGTTAAACAGAACTTACCAAATGAGGACTTGGACATGTGTGATGGCGTAACGCTCTGCTAGCCTCGATTCTGAGACACTGCCCTAACAAGGGCAGGCCCGTCCTCAAGGCAGCCTATGCCTGCCATCCTGGCCTTACACTTTATGCCAGACAGCAAGATAGTTGCTGCTCGAAATAAACGAGAATTTCCAGAGTGCTTATTGCGGGATCTGCTCAAACCTGCACACACTTTCCCTCACCTAACCCCGCTTCCACATAAGAAGCGATGATCCTTGTTTTTTGTTTCAATAAAGCTTAAAAAAAAGGACTTGGAACTCGATCGCTCTTCTTATCGCACGCATATAGTACATTCAATTCATTCAGAATGGTGACAATCACTGCCCATTAAAGTGCAAAGAGGAAATCTTTTTGAAGATATGAATGACAGGAAATTCCAAGAAAGATACAGATTATCCAAGAAAGTAAGGTGGTGGTTAGTGGACAAATTGTGTAATAGGTTAGAATTCATGACATACAGGAACAATCTAGTGTCACCTATGAATCAAGTGTTAATGTTAAAACAAAGGATGCATAATATTCATCGGTGACGTGTCAAATAGCCATTCAACAACGGCGGTGCATATCAAACAGTGTGCCATGAGCAATAACTGATTTAGGAAGGATTGTATACGATTTCCAGCAAGTAATGCTTATGTAATGGCTGTTATGGAACTTTAGAGCAATTAGTGGATTTTTAGGAATGCTTGGGGCCACAGATTGCATTCTCAAAGATTTAGTCACCAAGCTACCCATAAATTTATCATTTATACTACTTGTTTTAGTACATGCATATTAATTTTCTGTGGAAAAAGTAACGAATGAAAGAAAAGTAGACAATTTTTTAAAACGTATACCCTGAATATATACAAATATAATAATTTATAACTTTAAAACCTTCACTTATCTTATAAGAAATGATGACCATTTTCTTATAAATTGACTAGGATAGCGATTTCGTGAATATCTTATTCACATCATCAGCTTGAACCATGAAGTTGATGGTTCAAGCTGATGATGTGAATAAGATATTGTCACCCTGGCGGTAGAATCGCGAAGCCGATGAAAAATGCTGGCCGGTGGAGATTCGGAAAACTTCGGAACCAATCGTTACCGGCAGCGACGGACAGTTGGATGTAGTTTTTGTAAAATAAACAGTTTCAGGTTAGCTAGCAAAAGGTAATGGTGAACAGTGTATTTCGAGGAGAATAAAGTGTAGTAATTGTGTTTTGTAACCTCGTTTTATTATTTCACGAATCCACAAAGTCACAATATTCACGAAATCGCGATCCTTGTCAATTTATAAGAAAGCGGTCATCATTTCTTATAAGATAAACAAAAAAGGTCAATCGTAAAAACTATTTGTAGTTGGTTTATTGGCACTTGTCACTTGTGTGCGTAACAAAAACAGAACAAATTAATTTTGATGTCAATGGTACTAAATTCCTCCAATCACAACATAACTGTTAGACTAACAAATCTTGAGGAATAGGTAATCAGAGGTTGAAGTGTGGAACAAAAACCAAAAGAAAAAAAGTGCCGAGCGTCAATAAACCGACTATGAATAGTTCTTACGATTAATTTTGACGTCACTATTACTAAATTCCTCAGGTGTGGTAAAATTGAAGGGTTTGGGAAGAGGGAGAGATCTGGAGAAGGAGGGAAGGAAGGAACGAAGGAAGGGAGGAAGGCAGGAAGGGAGGAAGGCAGGAATGGAGGAAGGGAGGGAGGAAGGGAGGGAGGAAGGGAGGAAGGGAGGAAGGGAGGAAGGGAGGAAGGGAGGAAGGGAGGAAGGGAGGAGGGAAGGAAGGAAGGCAGGAAGGAAGGAAGGAAGGCAGGAAGGAAGGCAGGAAGGAAGGAAGGAAAGAAGGAAGGAAGGAAGGAAGGAAGGAAGGAAGGAAGGAAGGAAGGAAGGAAGGAAGGAAGGAAGGAAGGAAGGAAGGAAGGAAGGAAGTGGGGTTTACGGGCGCACAACCAGTAAGTTCATTAGCGCCCGGTACAGGAACAGGGAAAATTAAAAAATAAAAAATAAAAAGTTAAAACGCGTCAAAATGAAGGAGGCTGTACATGAAAACACGACTATAGATGAAAAAACGATGAGAGGCTAAAACAGGTGTTAAAAAAGATAAAATCCAATAGTAAAAGCGCAGAACGAGGTTATATACGGGAGATGATGCCAATTTGTCGGGTAAAAGCTAAAACACGTTCCACAGGTCCCGAGTCATCCGCTAAAATGCTGGGCAAGTCAGCGGCTATGTGCAAGGAAACACGAACTGGAGTTAAAATGGGACACTGTGCCAGCACATGCCGGACAGTCAATGGCGCGCTACAGCGAGAACAAAGAGGAGCCGGTTCTCTGCGCAACAAATGCCGGTGGCTAAATGAGCAGTGCCCAATACGTAGTCTGCACAAAACGACCTCCAGACAAAAGGAAGTGGTTTTATGGCGCGCAATTTATGCCCATTGTGTCACCAAAGGGATAAAGAATAGCACTTGCTTTTAGAATGTGAAGAAACTAGGTTGCTTAGGGAGAAGATAGGTAAAAAAGAATGGGCAATGCTACCAAAAAAAATTCAAGCAATGAAGCTAATGAGTGTAAAAACTAGGAAAAATTTAATTGAAATTGGGAACTTTTTGGACAAAGTAAGAGCCAAATGATATGATGAAAATGATGAAGTATTTTAGATAAGTTGCCAATAGGGACCCATTAGCCCAACCTCAGAGTTTGAGTCTATTGGGCCCAAGAGTAACCAGCAACTCAGTGTAGTAATAAGTATGTAAATGTATAATAATTTGTAATTGAAATGGAAATAAAGATTACTTAGTAAATTCCTCCAATCATACATAACAAAAAAGGTTATTTTTCACTGAACTGCTGAACTGTGGGTGATCGCAACTTACTGATCAGAGGCAGCATTGCATGTTGGTCGGTTTTTTGTCAAATCTAATAAAATAAATTAAGGGTTCCTTTACTGTCCCTAATCACAGGCTACTAAACAGCAATTAACAATGGAGCACCGAGATGTAAGCTTTACCACGGTCAACTTCTTTTTGCATTTAGGTAAACATCTCTAAAGCATTTAACGAGATTGATGCACATGGCCATCAGAGAATGAAGGGACGGTTGCAATGATGGAAATGTGACCCTGAGTGGACTGGTGAGACTGAGAATTGCTGCAGAGACTTCATTTGTGTGAGCACATGTTATATCAAGTCATAGGTATGTAGTCCACTTGATCCCATGTCTCTACGGGTTAAGAAATTTATGCTTCATGGCACAAGCAACTTTATCCACTCAGGATAAAGCACATGCAGAGTAACACAGTTTAATATGATTATATTCAATGTAAACCTAAAATAAATAGGGTTTAAGCATGTTTTTGATATAGGTATAACAAACGAATGCACTATACTAATTTTTTAGTTAAATGATGGAAATTAATCATTTCTTCATACTAGCCGTATATAGGATAAGGTCTCTGATAGTCAACATTAAAAATTCAATGCCCTGACCAGGATTTGAACCACGGATCTCCTGGTTTCCGTCCAGTCACTCTAACCCATTGAGCTACCATGCCGACGTGCCATCCTGACATTAAATTCTCCATTTGACTCATATTTTCCCAGTAGACCACTAGGGGCTCTCGCATCTGAGATACACCATTTGTGGCAAGATAGTATCGTAAGTACTTGAGTACCAGCCTTTATCATTTAACTTTTTAATATCATTTAACATCATAATATCATCATTTTAAGAGCTAAATGATGATGCCTGGGACTCAAGTACTTACGATAGTCGCCACAAACTGTGTATCTCGGATGCGAGAGCCCCTAGTGGTCTACCGGGAAAAAATATGAGTCAAATGGAGAATTTAATGTCAGGACGGCACACTGGCCATGGTAACTCAATGGGTTAGAGCAATTGGACGGAAACCAGGAGATCCGTGGTTCAAATCCTGGTCATGTCATTGAATTTTTCATTTTGACTCTATCTAGCACTATACTAAATATAATAAGCCATGTGACAGCTATGTCAACCTACGTTCATTTTTGTCAGAAAGCGGTCCATAAGACTGATGGCCACAAAAAGTACATCTGATGGCAAGTCATACCACACCTTCAGGCAGCGCAGTACGTGGGCAGAGCCATCTTTGATCCCAGCTCTTATTTCATTCGGATCCTGCAAGGTATAACATCAGTTAAATGTGAGTATACATAGCATTTGCTTAAGAAACCTAGGTCACTCTACATCCGGACATGAAGGCAACTAAAAATTAGATACCATTGCAATTTACTCTTCAACAAAGAATTTATTTTCTTTATTACAATCCTTAGGAGCAGCCTAATTCATATATGTTCAATTAACACTCATCCATGACTTAGGTCCATTACCTGCGTGACTAATGGAAGCTGAAGATGCGGCTGGAATTTACTTTCCAGCATCAATGCCTCATTCAGCTGAATGAGGGGATGGATGGCATCCAGCTGGCCCTGGTCCATTCCTGTGATGTCACTTTACTGGACCCCAGTTACACCTCAAGAATGGCCCAATTTAAGGCCTATTGTCTGTCAAATACATAAAAAATTTATAAGCAATTTGGTAGCTGTAAAAGTATAACTATACTACTAGGAAATAGTGTTATGACAGAACTTTGCTAAAACATTAGGACAGAATATAAAAATTAAATACATGATACAGTTTCATAAAAATAAAAAATGTTCAGTCTATTGAAAACGGCAAAATAGTAAGCAGTCATATTTAGCAACACATAAAGAACTATCTGCGGCAATTAACAATTGTGAGGTTACATAATGAAAGTAGGCATGAGAAAGGCTAAATGGTATAAAATACAACAAAGTATTACTCTTCCTCACAGATGTGCGCCACACATGATAAAACTACATAAGTCAAGACCTTTCTGTGTGTTTTCTAAAAATTATTTGTCATTTATGTAGATCTATATAGACTATGTGAATGTATCCGACTCTTATATCCCAAAGTAGACAGGCTTGTATCAAACTGAAAACCACCCTTTTTTAAATCACCACTGAGGTTTGATTGTTAGAGAGAAAAAAACAATTCCGATCTTCCTCTTCTGGTACATTAACTGGACAAAAATGATGCATCATCTATTGAAACATTCAGGATTTATTAAATTATAGAGGAGTCGTATTTATTACACATCAGCTTTACTTACGTATCTATATTGAGGACATGTTTCACAAACCATCATTTGCATCATTGGCTCTAATGCGACTTCTTCTTTCTTTAGTTTCAAATATTGTTTTATTTCTTTTTTTGTTGCCGAAATGTTCCTTGAAATTTCCAAATGTGAACTTTCCTACCTTCATATTGTCCGGTTTTTAATTGGCTGGATCTAACTTTCGCATGTTCCTCTTGACGTGACGGTCACTTCCATATATTGAAATTTAACTGTATTGAAACACCATGGAGAAGCAAAATAAGTATTAAGTTATAGATGAGTCATATTTATTACACATCAGCTTCACTTCAGGATTTATTGAAAAATGGCCAATTAAAAATTATTTGATATTCGTATCTACAATCTTAATTTTTTCGTGCAATTCCCTAATACTAGAAAATTCAACAGATCTACTGAGTGAAATATTATAGAAGGAACAAGTCTGGTGAAATGTAAATTAATGATTCTCAAACTAAATGGGTGAAAACACAAATTTAAGCATTTTGTGAGAAAAATAATGGTTTTCATAATGAGTGGCTCAAGTGGCTTATGTTTCCCGGTAGACCACTAGGGGTTTCCATATACTATGAGACACACACCTTTTGTGGCGACTTACTATGCTGTAAGTACTTAAGCCACAGGCTTCATAGTTAAACCACTATGTTTTTCCGGTAAATTGATGGAAATACGAGTCAGATGGAGAATTTAATGTCATGTCGGTATGTTGACCATAGTAGCTCAGTTGGTTAGAGCAACCGCATGGAGAGCAGAAGATCTGTGGTTCAAATCCCGGCTCTACTCATTCAAACCTTAGCCTACAAACGGCTAGTGTGGAAGAAATTATTATTTCCATCCAAGTTAATTCATCTTCCCCAGAGTCTGGAAGGATGAATGGGTGTGATTCTGTGCATGATGTAATGATTAAAAACTAACGAATACAAGTTAATAACTTTGATATGTTCCAAACGAGAATGGCTGCCAATATGACCATTGAAGATAAAGGTGGGGTACAATTGGAACAAATTAAAAAATAAGTTTGTGTACTTCACCTTTTTCATCACTTAAATTGCTTGTGACCAATTTCACATGCTTTTACTTTTGGTATGATACAAATATCACCTCAACTACTCACTTCTGCTGTGTGAAGTCTGCTGTAATCATTCCTTTAGAGGACAAGTCTGTCTTACAAATATATGAAAACCATTCAGTTGAGCATATTTATATCTTTATTAATTTTTAGATGAGTTGTATTTATTACAAATCTCGATATATTTATATCTGGTTTACTCTGAATGTCATAAAATATTAATAGGGGAGCCACATTCCCATAAATTTTAATTCAATTCAAATTTATTCAACCTTTAAAATCAAATCTGTACATAGTATCTTGATATAGGATATGTCAGTAAATTTACACTTAATATTACAAAGTTAAACATCAGATATATCTAACCTACAATCAATTATAATGTAACACAAATTGGATATAATTATAAATGAGGTAAATAAAACAAGCTAAGTAAATTCATGTCTTATGATTATCTGTATTTGTTAAATTGCAGATATCCCTTTATTGTGTAAATGCAATGCTCCTGCAAGAAAGCCCTTGTGCTAGTTTTAAACACGTTGTAGTTATCTCTGCTTTTGATGTCATTAGGAAGGAAATTATAAACTATTGTACAGGAATGCAGTACTCCATTCATAAACATTGTAGTTCTGATTGAGGTTATGTGTATATCCTTAATATGCCTCATGTAATGCATATGAACACTTCCGTTGTTTTGAAATTTAAATCTATTTCTTTTTACAAATAAAGCTGTCTCCAAAATATAAACACATGCCAAAGGAAGTATGTAAAGCATTTTGAACAGTGGCTTACATGAACATAGCATATTTTCGTTGCCTATAATTCCAAAAACTTATATTTTGAAGCTGTAAAACATGGTTCTACAAATGTAAGGAGGCCCCTAACTTGTAAAAATTACAAAATCTTGTTCTTAAAATAACTGAAGTCTACAAAAAAAAGATCAGATAAAAATGTTTTAAAATGCACTAAAAATGACCATTAAGATAGTTAATTTCACTCAAAATATTAACAGCGATGTATATTTTCAACATAGTATTATCAGAAACAAATGCAGTCATAAAAATTCAGGTTCTAACTACTTTTATCTTAATTTTATTCAAGAGGCCAAGTTTTTAAAATCAAAAATATAACCCTTTGAATGGCAAAATAATTATTTCTCAATCTAGTGTGTCCAATTCCACTAAATTCCCTTCCCCCCCACTAATAATGTACAATTTTTTAAAAACAAGTTTTAAAGTCAATGAACTAATCCAAATCATATAAAATACTGATAATGTTTTCACCATTCAGTAACTGCAATAATAACAGTAGGCCTTGTCAAAAAAGAAGTCTGGTAGGCCCTGTCAAAAAAGAAGTCTGAAGTACACTGGAGCTGCTATATTCTTTTTAAAAGTTGCTAGTTGCAGTATATTTGGTAAGGAAAATCTCAGCAAATCTAACTAAAGTATTAAATCATTCAAGAAATGCAAATATTAAATAAACCTTTACATTTACTGCTGTTTTAGTACTTACATTTTGTTTAAACTTCTGCCAGAGTTTCACTTACTACAAAAATTAACCTCACAGTACAGGTACCATGCTTCCTCTGTCAGTTCAGACAAGACAGAACATGCAGCCAATGATGATTGGTCACTGCAAATGGTTGCATAAGCTGGGAGTAAACAGTGGTGTGAGAGACTACTATAACCTTACTCACAACCTTAGAAACTGGAAGCACAGCACTTCACCTTGGAAATGTGTAAATGTATTCCCCATACTCTCAATATAAGCCAAACCAGTTGCTGATTCGCATTAATGAATCAACAATTGCATCATTCACAACTGTAGTAAATGCATGTTAACTGCTTCAAGGATATTTTTTTTTCAAGGATTAAGTTTTCTATAAATTAAATTAATAAGACATTAAGTAATTACATTTATAAACAAAACTTTGTCAATATAGATATGCTGTATGTACACAATTCAGGTAATTCCTATTTATAAAAACAACATAACCTCACTAATTATGACAAAGTTTTTCAAATTCTGCTAGATAAAGATTCAAATAATACCCAGGTTCCCTTTAGTAATTTCATGAATCCTTTTGCAGATGATTTAATAAATGCTGCAATTAGTTATTAACCTGAAACAATCCTTGAAAGCAATTGACAAATATATAAGGAAATGCACATAAAAGTGAACCACTGGAAGATCCAGACTGCATTGTTCAAGAAAGAAAGCAAAAAGTAATATGAAAAGTAGAAGACTAATTAAGAATACAGGGTAGAAGTTAAAATAGTCTATGGCAGTAATTTAGGAAAAACAAGAAATTTGCGCACACAAAATGAAAAGTGTTAACAGCTTTCAGCAACTGCAAATATGGAGAATCCAGTACAAATGTCAAATGGCTAGTGCAAGAAATGTTACATGGTATAGCAGTATAGGAATTAGGAGGATAGAAAGTTATTGATGAGGTGCATGAGGCATTTTGTAAAGAAATACTTTGTTACCAAATTCAACTGTTAGGCAGATAACACAAATAGAACTGGACAGAGTGGCAACTAAGGAAAAAACACTGGTATAAAATGTTTAACTCTTAAGATATCAATTGCTTAAAATAGTATATATAAAAAGTGCAGGCTATGAGCGGCACAAAGTGGAATTAGGTAAATAAACTGCAGGTAAGAGGAGTCGTTCATGTGACCAGGTGCAGTTCTCCTTTCAGATGCACTTATCCCTTTATTTCTTTTTTGTATAGTCTTAATCATAGTCTTAATTTATATTATAGAATATCAGGTGAAAAGAATGAAATGGTACACTGTCTTAGAAAAAATTTGGAAGCAAAATAGGTTAGAAAAGATTGGAGAAGAGAAAATGTAAGTATTTGTTGGAAAACATAGATGTAAGGATATAGAAAAAGAAAAAAATGTTTAATAAGGTAGTCAATAGGATATCTGTTTCATAAATTGATGGAAAAGAATTATGCATGATGGGAGGAATTTAGTAACAAGAACATCACAATTGGGAAAGCTTTTGTAGCTGGCTTTTAACATTTTGTCACTTAAATTTTCATATTATTGAGGGGCTAGTTTCGGAAGTCACTGCATTCATTTTCAACCTCGAAGGATTGACTATAATCTGTTGCTGTTGTCTGCCCTCCTCTCTGGTGGTGGAACTATTAACTTCTTTAACAAATTATCGACTGGTGGGTTTTCAAAGTTCATTACTTGGTCTTTATCTTTCCATATTACTATGTTCTCCCACGCCATTTTGTTTTGGTTTATCGCTCTTTGTAGTAATTTTGGATATAGGTCAATGTCCTGGTTTTTGTTCAAAAAATGAAATGCTACTGCTGACTTCTTGTTTCAATCTGATATTTCTAAAATGCTCTTTGACTACAAGACAAAGAGAATCAAGAGTGTATTGCATGAATATAGAAACTGAAAGGTCTAAGGCCAGGTAATCAACAAAAGCAATGTCCTATATATTGTGGATAGGAAGATCTTAAACACCCATGTAAAGGAATTAAAAATTCTCCAAGAGTACTTCTGTAAGATATGGTTTACAACAAATATTATAAATGAAATGTTTTATTAAGGTAGTAAAAAGGTTGGACGTTTTTAAACTAAATGAAAAATAAATCAACTGGACATTAAATGGAGTTACATTACAAAAGACTAGTATTAAATAATTAGTTATACCATAAATTTTGAGCATGGATGATTATTTAGTACAAAAAACTAACAAAAAAACTGAATGCCAGTCATACCTGTACTACTGTATGACCTGATGTCATACATCAGCAGGTTTAAGAAATCATATATAACTTGATTTAACATTGTGAAAAGGAGAAAAAGAGGGAATCAAAATTCCTTTGTGTTAAGTGACAAACGGGTGACTGCAATGCTCATTTGCATTTGGGTACAGCAATTGGTCAACTTTTCATATCAGACACACAAGTGTTTTATCACTTACCCGGTTACTAATATTTTGCTCTTCTATAAACAAGATAAATACAGTGCAGTGTCACTGAATGTCAATACGTCTCAATGCTGTCAATGTTGTTGCCTTAGAATGACAACGGTCTAACCATCAAAATGTTCTAATCAGTACATTGGTGACATTAGCTGGACTTTTAAGTTTCTAACTGCATTCCTTTGTTTTTACCTGCAGTCTTGTGTTTTATCTGTTATCCTTGTATGAAATTAATCAGTTATAGCTGATATTGTTTTATAATGGACAATTCCCATTAAAAAGTAGCAAAAGAGTATCATCAGAAAAAAGAACCATTAGGCAGGATAGTTATGTGAATAGAAGAGGGAAAACAATGCCTCAAAGAGATTAAGACCACTAAAAACTATTCAGCAATGGAAGTTCAAATGTACCATGAAAGTAAGCAACTATGAAAGAAAAGCTATCTTCACTTCTTACTATAAATTCTCCACCACTGGAAAAAGGCACTTCAATCTCAGCGCCACAGAATGTTGCCTTATAAAATGCAGGAGAGGTGAATCACCATTGTAGCATATAGTTTAGTAGGACAATTTTTGTAAACAAAGGGAAGAATAAATGTAAATTGAATCAAGTAAAATAAAGACTAGCAAAGGAATAGAACTTTTAAAACATTGTAAACTAGTGAAGATAATATATTACAAAAATTTGAAGAGTTCATGAACTATAAAATGTCATACAATTCACCAAGCGAACATCAGCAGACTAAGTAACAAGGGAAGGGGGAAGCTGATATTTAACAAACAATTGAAGTTTTTTTTTTATTTGTTCCATTTATATCCTGCCTTTAACTACAGAGGTCATATCGGCAGCCATTCTCCTTTGGAATATATCGAAGGCGTTAACTTGTATTCGTTGGATTTAAATCATTAGATCACACACACATTTGCAGACATTCATACTTCCAGACTCTGGGGAAGATGAGAAATTATCTTGGTCAGAGAAAAATCCCCAGCCCACACCCGGACATCGAACCCAGGACCCCTAGTATGGCAAGCAGGTGCTTTACCAACTATGCTACGGGGCCAGCCAACTGATGTATTAGCTGACGATGAGGAAGTGCTTGAAACATGTCCAGCTGTTGACAAGCGAAGCACAAAAGTGTTTTTAAATACTGACAAAGTTTTCAACATTTCTTTTTATCAGTTCCATTTATAACCCCCATTTAACTCCAATGTCATATCGGTGGCTGTTCTCCTTTGGAACATATCGAAGGTGTTAACTAGTATTCATTGCAGTTCTTAATCATTTGATCACGCACACATTTGCACTCTCATTCATACTTCCAGACTCTGGGGAAGATGAGGAATTATCTTGGCCAGAGGAAAATCCCCACAGCACCGCCAGGATTTGAACCCGGGACCCCTAGCATTGCAGACAAGTGCTCTACAGACATATTATGCTCCACTATTTTAAATACTTCTTTTTCGCCATTAGTGTTATATTTCTCAATTTATTTATTCATTCATTCTATTACTGTGATTGTGTATTTGTTTTCTTCTGGTGTAAATGTAAAAATTTACTTTTATGAATGTTAGGACATCATAGATACATGAATTTACTATTTCAAGAATATTATGGCATGCTTTGCATCTGAAAAATGTTCAATTTTGAATTCAGGTACTCTTGAATTATTATCCTACAAAATCAGCCCATTTGCAATGGAACAAAAGAAAAATTAGCTACTCAAAAAAGCCCTTTGAGATGGCTCTTTTCAATTTGCTATTAGAATGAGGGAGTAAAGATTCAGTAATAGCTTTTGATGAATGCAACAAAAGTCCTTATTAGTATTTCTATTTGATAAATTTGTAGAAAATACATTAGGAATAAGGAATTATCTTGCAACTGCAGGATTTTCTTTTAATGGGTGTTAAAGTGGGGATTTACACAGCTGCTTTTGTTCATCTTATAGCTACAACTTAAATTGTTTGAAGCTGGTATTCTGCAAGAATTTTTTTTTTTTTTTTTTTTTTTTTTTTGGCAGACTATCTCATCAGAGTCGATTTTTGATGTTGTATTTTCAATGTAACACTTTTTATAAGTGTTTTCAGTAAATTGCTTCATACCTACACTGTTGAAAGTCAGTCAAAATTGAGCAATGACAGGATTGTTATATAGCAAATCTGAGGCAAAAGCATTAAATAAATCTTTACTATCCAACATATGATAGTACACAGTACTACCTTTAATTCCTGATTCTGCTACAGTGAAATACATGTTCTATCGTTACCTGCTTACTCTAGTAAGTCTGAAAAGGGAATTCTACAACGTATATGCATTGCAACCTTCACCTCTTACTGCCAAAATGTTTTCAGTCGATTATTGGAATGTTTCAAGACTTTCTTTCCTTTTTTTCCTGCCCAATGTATTAAATTAATTCCATTGACATTAATGCGACCGCTTTGAAACTTCAGTCTAGAAAATACCAGAAGAAAATAAATCAAGGATTTAAATGGATGATACCAATGGTTTTCTATTCGAAAAAAGCAACTTTTACTGAGTTATGAACTGACTACCACATAAATATTAAGAAGAGGAGCCGCGCCAGTTTCAAATAAATTTTCGGTTAATGCTAAATAAGGGAAGCATTTAATTCCCTAAATACTATTCAACAAAATATATGTAATGTTAAATAGCTCACAAAAGCCAAGGATAAATCTATATCAAAAGGAATATATACTTTAATGACAAAACTTCAATAGTACTGAATAGCATATTTTATCCAGACTTACCCGGATGCGTCCAGAAAGCCGTTTACCTACTATTCAACCAATTTCGCAGGCCCTTCTTTTACTCTGGGATTAAGCGATGATATTTGATAAACTGACAGTTTAAAATAATATGGCGTTACTGTTGTTTTGTGTTCTCAGCTGATCGCATCTCCTTGTTGACATACCTACGCCCATAATATAGTCCTTAACATTCCGTAATTAAGCATTGCTCACAAAACACTTCAATTAATCACAAAACACTTCAATTAATGTGACACTATTAAGTGACTTAATTTTTCCGTTACTGCACAAACCAAATTTATTATTAACTATTTAAGCATATATGAAAAAAGTCCGAATTTTGCAGCTGATACATACACCGTTGCCAAATCTATGTAATAAGTACAGTTTCTATCAAATAATAGAAAGAGAGACTTCTATCTACCTTAACATTAGATACCAAACCAATACAATCAAAATCCCTGTTTACTCCATTAAGTCCTGTTTACCACAGCATTAATTTCTAGATTCTTCTTCTTCAAACCATGACAGTGTGGTATGTTTTGAATACAAAGAAGTCTCTTCTCATTGGTGGAAGGATTGTCACGCAGATGATTTTTTTTTCCTGTGAAGTCATCCCGAGGCCAGAACCTCGATTAATTACCGTATTTGAAAAACAAATGACGTAATAATGCTATATTAAAGACACCAATACGAGTTAATCCTTTATTAGTCAATTGTATGACTTTTGTGTTCGAATTGCTCCTGTACAAACCATTTAAATAAATGTATGCTGGCAATTTTGTATTTGTTATGCTTTGTCCAAGAGGAAATCTTTTAATCACAAACACCAAACTTTTAGTGAAGGACACATTAAAATAAAATACATTAATACTTGGCTTATCATTTCTCGGTTTGTTTTGCGAGCGAGATATACTTCAAAAGGATTAGAATTACCATAATTTATAAAGCTGAAGAAATTGGATTATTCTATAGAGTCATAGAATAAGGTAAATAAATGCATTCTTAAAACTTATAATAGGACATAAAAATAATGTGTATTTGTAGGTTTCAGTTTGCAATTAATTTTAACGAAGGCCATTCCATATCAAAATTCTGAGATTATGTGTCAGATCCTTTCACCTACAATAGATAAACACCCATAGTGAATGCTGAAAATATATATTTGGGAAATGTATGCAAATTTTTTTTATTTTTAATTTTTAGAAAAGTTGATAACATTAATACTTCCCACTTTTAGTCATAAATCAACACTTGAATGCATTTGTTTCTGTTAATTTTAAAGCTTTTTTAATGTACTTAAATTACAAATATATTAAGGCACCAATAAAAACAGAACATTTATTAAACATTGAAAATATAGATTTGTTTAAAACCGCTAAAATGAATCCTTTTAATTTCTTTTCAATAACAATAATGCCAGATATTTTATAACACTGTTATCATATTGTACTGAGCTACCAAGTTACCATATTGCAATGCGCTTGAGATGTCAAAAAATGGAGTTTTCTAAGCTTTCTATTTGTTTTGAAACCGGAGATTGATTTTATTTTTCTGAATGTGCTTTACAGGTCAAATCTACTTGTATAATTCGAATTTAGAAAGCACATTTTTTAATGCAGAGAAAGGTATTCAAGTTTTTAGACTTGGAACTAAGTATACATAAAAAAAAAATTTATGAAGCAAACATTGATATTGCTATTATTAAGTTTTTGATGAGTCGTATTCATTACACATCTGCTTCACTTTCATACCTATTTTGAGGACATGGAAAATATTATAAAAAAATTTCAGAACTAGCTATGTGAAGCCCGCTATCACCATTTTTGGCCATTCAATACATGAGCTTTCTTGAAGCACATATAACTAAAGCCTTCCCTCATATTTTTAAAACATGGTACAGATACGTAGATGACATCCTTGCAATAGTGCCCTACCAACAAATAGCTGATGCTTTGAAACTACACAACCTGCAAGAACCCAGCATACAATTCACAGTGGAAACTGAAGAGGACAGTACTCTACCTTTTTTGGACCTTAAAATCACAAAAAGCAATGAAAAACTAGAACTTGGTATCCATAGATGAGCAACACACACTGATAATTACATCAAAGCAAATAGTTTCAACCCAATTGCACACAAACATGCCACCATCAACAGTCTCACACACAGATTAGTAAATCTAGCCCTCAGCCAGCAAGAATATCAAAACGAATACCACCAAATCTTAAAAACTGCAATTAAAAATGGATATGGAAAAAACCTCGTAGATAAAAAACTAATATCATTCAAACTTCAAAAGAGATTAAAACAGATCACAGCTCTCACACCAATAAAACAGAAATTAGAGTTGCTAAATTTACTTACCACCCCTGGGCCACAAAAAAGTTCCAAAAAATATACAAGAAATACAACTTTGGCACCAAAAATCAATTACAACATTAAAAATCTACTTCACAGTAATAATACTGATAAGATAAAACCAGAGGAAAGGTCAGGAATTTACAAGATTAAGTGTAAAGACTGTGAAAAAAGTTACATAGGGAGGACAAAACATAGGCACTAGAAAGAAAGAACACTTCAGGCACTTAAGATACAAAAATATTGATAAGTACGCAGTAGCAGGTCATTTCTGGTCTGAAAATCGGGAAATTGAAGATAGCACCGAATTACTAAAATACGAACAAAAACATAGTGAACTCATCATATGGGAGAGAATATACAAAGAAAAACATAAAAACCAAGTAATGAACTTTGAAATCCTGCCAGAAGAGAATCCCACATTTAAGTTCATCAATAAATCAACAGATGGCAGCAACAACTCCAGAATTACCCACAGCAGTGGATCAAGGTTTAGTTGCATAAGAACCGAAGATGCAAACGATGATTTGCGAAACATGTCTTCAAAATAGGTACGAAAGTGAAGCTGATGCGTAATAAAATGACTCATCTAAAAATTAATAATTATTTCGCTTCACTGTGGTGCTCCGATACAGTTAAATCTCGATATATTGATATTGCTGTTGTGTTGGTAAAAAAAGTTGGCTTTCGTATGCAAAAATGTCCCAGAAACATGTTCTGTGTACTTCATTCCATAAAATTTTACAGATTCAGGATAAAAATTCAGGGAATTTGGTAAGTTGCAGAAATATTAGGACTGCATTAAGGTATTCAATGCCATGGCTGGGATTTGAACCATGGATCTCCTGGACTCGTATATTTCCCTGTTAAACCACTAGGGCCTCTTGCATTCGAGATACACACTTTGTGACGACTTACTATCATAAGTACTTGAGCCCCAGGCTTCATCATTTAACTCTTCCAGGGGATCTGTGGTTCTAATCCCGGCCATGGCATTGAACTTTTCATGTCGACTCTATCAATTAGCTGGGGTGTTAGGAGGGTCCTAACAAAACAACTTCTAGGTAAACCCTAGCAATATATGGGGCATCGAGTATTAGTTCAACTTAAAATTATATTAATTTCTTTTATGTTTGGTACTGCTTGTGGATGGGTATCTACAGCTGGTTCATCGACACTGTCTGAATCTGAATACTATACATTTTCATTTTCTGTAACACTACATGCCTTCCTCTGTAATTGGTTTATAAACTCTGTTATTGTCAATTTGCAACAATTATCAATGTCAATTAGATCTTCTTAACTAATAAAGATTCATAGTGTTGTATTATCTAACACTGATAAACTTATTTCTTTTGATGTAGCTGCCTTATTTCCTAGTATTCCTAGAGAAAAACTTTTAAATTATTTTTAAAAAAAAATGGTTCAATTCAATAAATTTACATGAGGACTTAATAGTTAATTTTGTTAAAATTACTGATTTTTGTTTGGATCAAAATTTTTTCACTTTTAATGGTGAATTTTTTCAACAAACTTCTGGCTTAGCAATCGGTAATCCTCTTTCACCTTTTCTTGCTGATCTTTATATGAGTTTTTTTTTTTCGAAATTCAAATCACTAAAGCTTTTCCTTTGATTTTTAAAACATGGTAGATATAGAGTCAACATGAAAAATTCAATGCCACTGCCGGGATTTGAAACTTGGATCTCCTGGTTTCCATCCAGTTGCTCTAACCCATTGAGCTACCATGGCCAACGTGCCATTATGACACTAAATTCTCCATTTAAGTTGTATATTTCCCCAGTAGACCGCTAGGGGCTCTTGCATCTGAGATACACCATTTGTGGCGACTTACTATTGTAAGTACTTGAGTCCCAGACTTCATCATTTAACTCTTATTATTTCAGCTAATTGATGGAAATTAATCATTTTTCATACTAGCCATATATAGCCTAAGGTATTTGATGGAGTCAAGATGAAAAATTCAATGCCATGGATTTGAACCACCGATCATGACGGCACGTTGGCCATGGTAGCTCAATGGGTTAGAGCGACTGGACGGAAACCAGGAGATCCATGGTTCAAATCCCGGCTGTGGCATTGAATTTTTTATGTTGACTCCATCAAACACCTTAGCCTATATACAGCTAGTATGAAGAAATGATTAATTTCCATCAATTAACTGAAATGTTATAGATATGTTGATATTTTTGCTATTGTTCCCTGAAAAGCAAATTAATGATGCTTTAAAATTACTAAATTTACAAGATAACGCTATAAAATTCGTATTAGAAACTGAAATTAATGAATGTCTTCCTTTTCTAGATTTGAAGACAAGAAATAATAACAAATTAGATTTTGCTATTTATAGGAAATCTACTCATATTGTAACATAAAAAGTAACAGTTTTAACAATTTTTCACATAAATTTGCTGTTTTTAATAGTTTGATTTATAGATTAATAAATATACCCCTGAATAAAGAGGAATTTAATAAAGATTATAAACATATTATTAATACTGCTTTAATTAAAGGTTGTAATAAAGATTTTATACAAAAGAAGATAGAAAAATTTAAATATCAGTAAACTGTTAATGATATTTCTGCTCTTAAAAAAATAAAAGTCGATTATAATTTTAAAACATTTACTTACCATCCTTGCGTTAATAAACATTTTCAAAATTTTTTAAAAGAAGTTGGTATAAGTTTAGTTCCTCAAAATAAATGTAGTATTAAAAATTCACTACAATTTTCTAAAAAAGGTACAATTCCTAATATTAAAAAATCTGGAATTTATCAATTTAATTGTTTATATTGTGATCAGGTTTATATTGGAAAGACGAAACGTAATCTGGAAATCAGAATGAAAGAACATTTTTGTAACATTAAATATAAACAAACTGATAAATTGGCCATAGCAGATCATTTAGCCATGAAATAAATCTCTAAGTTAAATTATTAAAGCAATTAAATGGTCCCTTTAATAGTTTGGGTAAAGATATTTATTTTAAAAAATAAACATCACGTAACGAATTTTGAAATACCAGCAGTTGATTCTGTTTTTAAGTTTGTTTCGTCTTCAGATGTTAGTAATGCTGATAAAACATAAGAAAAAGCATGGTAACTGAGATTTCATTGAAAAAGGAGTTTGTTTTTGATGGACTGAGCATGCAAGCGATTTGCTTATGAAATCAATTTCCTTTTGAAAAGAAGAAAGAAGTATTAACATCAATTTCTTAAGATAAGTGAAGCCTTAGTAGCAAATATTTATATTTATGTAATTGTCAATGTCTTCATCAACATCAGAACAGCCATAGATATTTTAAAAACTGTTTATAAAATCTTCTTCCACATTTAGTTTTGCTTCTTCAACCTTGTTTTACAGCAAGTCACACATGCCAAGTCGCAACTTTTTCCATGACTTTATCAAAGTTTCTCTTCCAACCTGGTCCCAAGCAGGTAGCAAGAGAAATTGAATAATGTACTGACTGAGAAAAGCAATTTCTCACCTGTAGAACAAGTCTTCATTTACCATGCTAGAAATTTTGTCTTTTTTTCCTGAAACTGTTGCAAGTTATGCAGACATCTGGGATAAAGAAGATTGCGTTAACAAGGTTTTACTGTAATTTAATATCATTTAATATAATTTTGAGTCGAACTAGTACTCAATGCTCCACTTATTGCTAGTATTTACCTAGAACACATTTCGTTAGGATCTTCCTATCATCAGCTGTTGTCGACTGACAAGATCCTAACGAAATGCATTCTAGGTAAATACTAGCAATAAGTGGAGCATTGAGTATTAGTTCAACTCAAAATTATATTAATTTTGTGCTTCATTGCATCATAGTCCTTACACATTGGAATTATCATTTATTTAGAAAACTACTATATATCTTTAACTTATTTTCAGCAGCAGCAACAGTGTATGCATGTGGGATATGTGGGATTTGGAGAGTGCTCAATGGTCCTCGCACTTTAGGGTTTGGTCCCACCCATGTGGTGGGGATTTTAGGTCCCAGGTATAGGACCCATGCCCACTCAGCATCGTGAGGAAAGTGAGGAGCTTACGCTAGGTAAGCGGCCCTGGTCACGGAAACCAACATTCCGGCTGGGGGATGCCGAGATGCTGACCACATCTCCTCCCCGTATCAGTTGGATGATCGTCCACCTTTGCCATGTGTAAGTGGGCATGAGGCCGGCAGTCGGGTTGGTAGGCCTTGGCCCTCTAAAGGCTGTCGCGCCATGGGTTATTATTATATCTAAAGGAAGGGATATTTTCATTAACTTACTTCTCATAATAATGAGAGAATATAATAGACTGGACTACTTTATTGTAAAACAAAGGATGCACATTAAACTTTTTTTTTACTTATTCATTTATAAAATACCAATCACTGAACATAACTTCAATTGTATGCACTTGTACACTTTTAAACCTTTCACAGCAGTTTATAATGCAAAATACACTTATTCAATTATACATATTAATTCATTCCATTTGTGAACTGACACATTTATGATAGGAAAAAGAAAAAACACTAGTTTCAGTTTTTGATAGTCTTTCTGATGAAAACCTAAATATTTAAACTTGATTCATAATTCATTTTGATGCTGCTAAAGTACTACATACCATTCTGAATCCAAATATTATACAGATATCACTTTTGTGTTTCTTCCAGACACAGTAAAACATTCACACTTTATCTTAAATCGACACAGCACCTTTTAGGAAGCATTTGCATGTAAAAATGTCCTGTTTAGTGCAATGTTAAAATCACTTTAATGGAATTCAGCTGTCAATAAACTGACCAGTTGTCTAAGTTCCTGCTGAGCATAGTCTTCAGGAAGGGGTAACTGGGTCACAAGGTATTTCAACATCCGTAATAAACCTGCATCTTGTCCTTTTTGCATAAGCAGCATACTGCGCACTACATGCACTGTACGTTTGGCAATCTCACTTTGACACAATCTGTAAAATTAATAGACAGATAACATTTTTGCATCATAATTGTACGACGGCAGATCAAAAATAAAGGGAAACTGCTTTTTTAAATTTATTGCACCAACAAACAAAAATACACATATACATATTACTTTTCCACATAGTGTCCTGCCGTCGATATACATTTTCACCATTGGATGCAGTCCTTATAGAAAGAAGGACGCATGCGAAACCAATTGTGTATGAACTTTTCTACACTTGTGTCAACATTAACACTAGAAGGGGTGCACCCGTCATCTTGACGGATGCGCTGCTTTAGAAGACTTATTTCTTGCTTATGTTTACTTCTACGCTTCCCATGTTCTACAACTTTTAATAAATACTTATGGTAAACACGTCCGCAAAGAATTAAGCATTTTTGACCTTTCTAAAAACTGGTACAAACAACTCCTACTAGAAGGACCGCCATTTGTCATTTTGACGGGTACGGAAGTGTGAACAACAGCCTTCGGATCAGTCCCCATCTGTTGTTGTTTTCCTTCCTGATTGGTTTATGGCACTCTGCAGACCCTTTTATCGATGTGTAAGAAGGCTTTATTGCCCAAGTGGCACAATACGTGCTAACACTTATGTATTTACGAGGTGTTGGGGCAAAAAACTTTACATTTTAAGTTATGGTACAATATCTGGGGAACACCATTTTTCAGGAACACAATGAGCAGAAACAAATTTGCTGAAATTTTGTGGTTTATGCGATTTTATGACAAGGACACCCGTTGTCAAAGACTAAGTATAGATTGCTTTGCAGCTGCTACTCCTGTCTGGAATCCTTTTATTGTCAATTCCTTGCAGTGTTACATTCGAAGTGAAAATACCACTGTGGATGAGCAACTGTTTCCTTGCAAGTCTAGATGATCTTTCATTCAATATATGAGCAATAAACTGGACAAATTTGGAATAAAGTTTTAGCTTGCAGTTGATGCAAATTCAAAGTATCTGGTGAATGGCTTTCCTCACCTGGGCAAAGACGATCAGTGCCCCACGGGTGTTCCTCTTGCAGAGCATCTTATACAGTCCTTCGTTTTTGCAGGAAGAAATATTACGTGTGACAATTTTTCCACAATCAAATGCCTTGCAGAAAGTTTGAAGCGTAAAAGTACTAGCATTGTTGGCACAGCAAAGAAATGTAGAAGGGACATCTCTCAATCAGCAAAATGTGCTACAGAACCTTTGCACACATGTGTTTGCTAAGGGAAGTTGTCCATTTCACATTTGGTTATCGTATATATTTGGATTAATTTTTAGGCTTATAATGTTCAGTTTACCAAGTAATTCTTCAGACAAAAGCAAAATTATATACTGCTAACTGTATAAGTAATATTAAATAAACTGGTATGCATTCATGTTTGTTTACTATCTTAAAAAAGGGTAAGTAAAGCTGCACCTGTCAAAATGATGGGTTCTTTTGTAATAGAGTCAACATGAAAAATTCAATGCCATGGCCGGGATTTGAACCACGGATCTCCTGCTTTCCGTTCAATCGCTGATTAATTTCCATCAATTAACTAAGATAAGAGTTAAATGATGAAGCCTGGGACTCAAGTACTTACTATAGTAAGTCACCACAAATGGTGTATCTCGGATGCATGAGCCCCTAGTGGTCTAGCGGGGAAATATATGAGTCAAATGGAGAATTGGATGTCAGCATGGCACATTGGACATGGTAGCTCAAAGGTTAAGAGCGACTGGCCGGAATCCAGGAGATCCGTGGTTCAAATCCTGGCCAAGGCATTGAATTTTTCATGTTGACTCTATCTATTAAAAAAAACCTTAGCCTATATACGGCTAGTGTGGAGAAATGATTAATTTCCATCAATTAACTAAAGTTCCTTTGTGTTTTGTTTCATTCACCAAATCCTAATTTCACTGTTATTTAAAATATACATATTCTATTAGAATATTCTATATCCTATTAGGTTTATTACAAGGGTAATTCCAAAAGTAATGCACACAATTTTATAAAAAATACTGTTTTCATTTTACACCTTTGAAATTTTCACAATGTGTAAATACATCCCTCCCACTTGTGTTCAATTTATTTCAACCTGTTCCCATGAGTGGCACTGTTACAGCATGCCTTCAAGATGGCTGCTGCACTTGACATCCATTAGAAGTAACGTGCATCATAGAATTTCTGTGCTGTGAAAGTGAGACAACGGGAAGCATCCACAAGAGGTTGAAAAAAGGTGTATGGAGATGTTGCTGTCAATCGCAGTACAGTTAGTTGGTGGGCAAGCAGAGTACGTGATAAAAGAAGTTGCAGCAATATTCAGGACTCTCCTTACAACGGCAGACCTCAATGCACAAACTCCTGGCATTGTGCAGTCACTTAATGAACTGGTTTCTGCAGACAGACACATCACAGTGAATGAATAGTCACTCGACGTTGGATTAGAGGAAGCAAGTGTATGCCGAATACTGAAAGTATTGGGGTTAAAGGTTTGTCCCAGGTGGGTTCCCAGGATGTTGAAAGAGGCTCACAAACACGAAAAACTATGCAGCAAACTTTAGGAACAGTACAGGAATCTTGGAAGAAATGTGACAGGTGATGCTCCATAATTGTTCACCAGAGGCGAAGAGGTGAGCAATGGAGTAGCATCATGCAAATTTTCACAAGAAAAAAGAAATCAATATTTTACCTTCGGCTAGGAAGGTTATGGCTACAGTGTTTTTCGATTCTGAAGTACTCTTTCTTGTGGACATCATGCCACATGGAACCACCATTAATTCTGATGCATACATGGTGACTGTGACGAAATTTCAAGCCTGATTGAGTTGTGTTTGACCACATCGGCAAAAACAGAATATTTGCCGTTGCATGACAATGTAGGCCACAATTCAGTCAAAAAAAAAAAAAACATGGAAGCAATCATAAAACTTGGATGGACAACGTTGAAACACCTGCCTTACAGTGCTGGCCTGGCTCCGTGTGACTATCATCTCTTTGGCAAACTCAAAGAATCTCTTTATGGAATAAAGTTTGAAGATGACAACCCCCTCGTGAACACTGCCAAACATTGGCTCAAACATGCTGGTCCAGACTTTTACCATGCGGATATACAGGCACTGGTTTCAAGATGACATAATGCAGTTGAGAAGGATGGAGATTATATGGAGAAATGAAATGTTGTTCCTTAAGGATATACCTCCACACTGTGAAAATTTCAAAGGTACAGAATGAAAACAGTATTTTTAAATAGATAATGTGCATTTCTTTAGGAATAACCTTCGTAAATGTGAGTACACTTAATATGTATGTATATGTAGATACAGGAACAATTTAAATGACAATTTAACAGTAGAATAAGCATGTTTATTTACTCAGCTTATGTACCATGGTGAAGGTCATGGGGCAACTAATCCTTGTTTCACGTAAGCTTGCACCGTATCTCTTTAACGGTCACGTGACCTTATCACATCTCATTGGCTGCTGTTGTGATGCAGACTGTTGTGCTGTAAAAATATGTTTGGTATATGTCTTTATATGTTGGAAGAGAATTGTCAAATTTATACTTTCCTAACTGTTTCAATGAAATATATTACGCAACAGAGTTGACTCATCTGAAATGCATGTTAATTCTTAAACGAAGTAAAGGGAAGTTTCCTTTGCCCTCAAGCACATGGCACGATAGCATGTGATTTAGCAGTAGTGATGACATATCTGTTTATATGACTTTTATCACTGACCTTGCTTTGAACTGGATTAGTCATATATCGCCATTCAACGGTGTGCTATGCCGAATGCGAGAGTTAAATTATTTTATTGATCGTTTATTGCGCGTGTACTTATTATATGTGTAATGGCAGAGTCTACCGCCAGTTTTTCGCTGAAGCATCGCAAGGGAAAACCTTTAGGAAGCGTCGAAAAAAGAATTGTGTTGCATGTGTTTAATGCACTCACAGAGAAGAATCCGTCTTTATCAGTGAGAAAAGTCGAACAGTTTTGCTCTGAATTTACAGGTGTGTTAGATGCTTAGGAACATCGCGACATGAAACTGAGACTACAGGACAACTTACCACTCCAGGGGCGATATTGTTGTGTGGCGAAGACGTTATTTAAGGACAATCATAATGTCCAAATCGCAAAATATACTACATTGACGAAACTTGGGTGAATGAAGAACACACGACAAGTACGGCGTGACACGACTTTTAAGACTGATAGACAAGCATTTTTGCAAGGTATGTGTGCTGGTTTAAAAAATCAGAGTGGAAAAGGCCCATGGTCTTTAATTATAAACTTGTTCCAGTTTCATTGCTCATTCATTCAGTTTCAACTTGCTCAGTTTCATTATAAACTTCATATTTTTGCATGCCTTCTTATTCTTATTTGTATGATTTTATATATCTTCCTGGCAATTATTATGACGCTTACTGCAGGTTTAAATTTGACGGGAAGGCACCGCCTATAGCCTATGGTGCGATAGCATTAGCCAATTAGAATAAGGAGGAAGCTAGTTGCACGCGGAGTGATACATGTCAGCGGGGCAAGGTTATATGAAACAGAGATTATATAGCCTGATGACAATAGCACAGCAAAGAGGGAAAATTTTTATTTACATCACGCTGTGACCAGATGTGTAATTCTCAATTCGCTTGTGTTTATTCACATCATTCATTTAAATGTATAAGAACAAAATACATACCGATCCAACGCTGTGGGACATGGAAGGAAGTTAATTCTGGTACACAAACTCCTCAGCTGTGGCTCCAGCTTCTCCAACTGGTAGCTGGCTATCTTATCCGTAGCCTGATTGGCCAACAGGGATTCCCACACTGCTATCATCCTTAAGTAATCACAAAGAAGCTGACCCCTGTTGTTCCAACCATGTATTGTACTACTGCGTTCTGGTGGCTCCAATGAAGCCAATAATTCTCGGAGATAATCATAATTTTCTGGAAAGGAGAAACAGAACATCCACTTTTGGTGACAATAATATGCATTATTCTTATGACAGACTGTAAATAACGGTGGCTTAGAAGGGTGAGCTGATAAGACCCAGGCCTCACAAAAAGAAAAAAAATATTTTTTTGTTTCTCAGCAATCTCCATACATTTGTCATATCCATCTTCTCACTTAATTAAACCATCTCTGTAGTGAGATTTATCATGGTCCTCAAAATAGCTGTTCACCGCATCAATGACCTCCTCGTTGCTATGAAATCTTCACCCTCCAAGAATGTTTTGGAAGTTCGGGAATAGATGGTAGTCACTGGGTGCTATCTCTGGCAAATAGGGTGGATGTTTAAGGAATTCAAATTTTAATTTGCACATTTTTCCCATTTGACTGAATGATGGGCTGGATCATTGTCATGAAGAAACAAAATTTTTTTAGGATAATTTTATTTAATGTCATTCTTATAAGCATGCCACCACTCGGTCCCTCAATTAATACATTAGATTTATCTATTGAAAGTCTTTGAACAGATAAATAACTTCTGCATGACCGTGGCATATTTATTTTATGTCTAAAAAAGCGGTGAAATTAATTAGTTATTGTAGTTCAAATGAAATTCCACATTAACCTAACCTAATATAAAGTGCCCGAAAGGCATATTAAATAGGTATAACAAAATAAAGACTGTACTCTTTACCAAATGAGGTCTTTTACTTTTCACCTCATCAGTAAAACGTTGCAGTAAGCTTGCATAGTAGTCACCAATGATATTTTACCCTTTTCCAAATTAACAATAAAAATAATTCCTTGTGCATCCCAGAAAACTCGCCATAACCTTGGTAGCTGACAAAATTGACTTTGCCTAATTTTGAGTTGGTTCACCTGGTGCAATCCATTGTTTTGACTGATTTACTTTCTGCTGTGTAGTGATGTATCCAAGTTTCATCCATGGTAATGAGTCGTCTCAAAAATTCACTGAATTCTAAACAAAACTCCAAATTCTTAACAGAAACAGATTTTCTTTGCAACTTTTGATCAGTTATCAACAAAAGTCGCACCCATCAAGCACACTGCTATCTCAACTTTAATCTGCAGTTTTCCAGTACAAAACAAATTTTTCAATGATCTCTGGAGTTGCGACTTCCTCAAGGCATCCAGAGCGAGGCTCATCACTAGTGCTCGTGTGTCCCATTTTAAAGTTTGCAACCCAACTTTTAATCATGGTATATGAAGAGGCAGTCCTTTAATCCACTGTCCATTTGCTCCTTGATTTCTTTAGGCATTAATGCCCGATTTCACCAACAGATGTTAAATTCGACGTTAACAAATGTAACGTCACAAGTGTCACAGCGCTAAAACTAATGTTAAATTTCTTGCATTTCACCAACCTGTTTTCTTAAAATGTTAACAAACCTCTGTTAATGCCAGGAAACTTGTAAATATCACAGAAATAGAAGGCTATGGATGATTTTCTGAAAATACTCCGATGCCTTTTTGTTTTCATTTTCGTCTGCACAAATGGTGGATGAACAAAATCATAAATAAAGACATGAGACAAAGTTCTCATCGACAGAGAAAGAATTGTTAATTGAAATGGTGATGAAGTGTAAGGATATCGTGGAAAATAAGAGGACGGATGCAGTGAATGTAAAAGAGAAAGATGTTGCGGGGAAAATATTTGAAACGAATTTAATTCAAATGCATATGTCACTACTAGAAGCACCAAACAACTTGTCAGTATTACGTAAATATAAAAAGAGGTGCAAAGAACAAGTGCCTGAAACGTTTCAAGACGGGAGGTGAACAATGTATTATCCATATAATTCAGTGAATTGTAAAATCGCAAAGTTATTAATACGTGAAGCAAAGGTAAGATCAGTATATTCCTTTCGATGTATATTCTATCTTAGTATTACGTAAATTTAAAACGAGGTGCGAAGGACAAGTGACTTGAACGTTTCAAGATGGCAGGTGGCAGTGAGTTATAAAATCGCAAGGTTACTAATACTTGAAGCTAAGGAGAGATAGTCATATTCCTTTCGATACATGTTCTAACTCAGTATTAAGTAAATTTAAAACGAGGAGTAAAGAAGGGCAAGTGACTTGAACGTTTCAAGACGGGAGGTGGAAAATGTATTATCCATATAATTCAGTGAATTATAAAATCGCAAGGTTATTGATGCTTGAAGCAAAGGCGAGATCGCCATATTCCTTGCGATGCCTGTTCTAACCTCTCTTGTACTTCCGCAGTAACCTTCATAGCAACATGTTTCCGACATTCTATACCTCTGTAAAACAGTTTTCTTCGGATAGTTCCTCAAAATCATTTCTTCTCATAAGCTGTACTCTATTATGACAGACAGTCTTAAATAATAGCAAATCGACGTCAAAAGCTGAGTTCATGCTCGCCATCTTGACTATTTACAATTGTTAAGGACTTAACATTAGAAATTCAGCGTGTTAGTTTAACATGAGATTTAACACTTCTGTTACACTAACACTTGTTGGTGAAATGCAATTTTTGTTTTAACTATTGCTAAACTCGTGTTAAGTCTTAGCATTTGTTGGTGAAATCAGGCACAAGCCTTTCAAATGGAAGTATTTAATCACTGCTCATTTTTCCAAATCCCCTATTGTCTTGTTTAAAATGCTGTCATTTAAAAACTAAACAAGCTTTTTGACCTGTAACTATGGACACAAGCTAGTCTATAGTTTAACTATATGATGCTATTTGCCAAATTTGGCCCAATGGCGCCATCTCTATGTGAGGTCCAGGATTTATCAACCGATACTCTTAATATACAAATACTTGAAGTCCAAGATTCACATTTTTTAGCAACTCTAATTGAAGTTTTATATAAATTGTGTTTGTTTGCTTTGTTTACATACTACCGTTTGAAAGTAGGCAATCTGCCAGTTAAACGGACAGTTATTCAAATCCAAAAACCACAATACAAGGCCAAACCACATAAAACAAATGTTATCATTCTTACAATTGCATTTAGCATGCTACATTACTTCTTAAGCATCCCTGGAAAGTACTCATTGCTGAATGATAAAAGTAGTAGAGTGGCATAGGAGTGTGATATTCCATTATGAGGCTTCCTTGACGTGTGTCAAAATTACACGTTAAATATGCTTTAAGGGTCAGGTAAAATGAAAATACTTACATGAGGGCAGATCGAAAAGTATCGCACAACATTCTTTTTCTGCCAGGGTATTGCAGCTGGAATGTTGAAATTTCACACAGATGTAGTTTGAAGCTTTCTCTGCACAGAGTTTAATTTTGTTCCCATGCAGCTCTAGCAAGAGAAGCGTGAACTATGCAAGGATGGTACACATGCTACTGTCATCCCACTCTAGCAGTGAAGTTTAGTTCGATTTTTATGGGCCAAGGGCATAAACCGAATGAAATTTACAAGGAGATGTGTGGCATGTATGGGAAGAATGTTTTGGACCATAGCAATATCTCCAGGTGGTATGCATTCTTCCAAGTGGGCCGTGTGAACTTGACTGATTTGCCATGTTCTGGGTATTTTCAAATGGAAACTTCAGCATGTCATGAACAATATTGTACACAGCACCGTAGGAAATGTTGTACTGTTGTGATAAGGTTCACAATTGCACTCGCCAGTTGTTCAAAATTGCCGCTTCAATAGCTCTGATATTCTGGTGAGTACCGGCTGTTACAGGCCGCCTGGAACGTCAAGTTCACACAGCTCCCTTGGAGGAATACATACACCCTGGGGACATTGCTACGGTCCAAATCATCCTCCCCATACACGCCACACATTTCCCTGTATATTTCGTTCGGTTAATGCCCTTTGGTCCATAAAAATCAAACTAAACTTCGCTGCCCTTTAAGTGTGGATGACAGTAGCATGTGCACCATTTTTATTGCGTATTCACGCTTCTCCCATTAGAGCGGCATATGAACAAAAATAAACCCCTTTTCGAGAAAGCTTTGAACTACATCTGCGTGAAATTTCAACATTCCAGTTGCAATACCATAGCAGAAAGAAACGTGCGATGCTTTTCAATCCGCCCTCGTACAAGCGTTTATGAGCATTTCCTACATCACATTTATGAAAAATGAAAGTCCCTAATCATAAGCTTTTGCTTACACTTAAATACTGATCTTCCCTGGATAATGTCTGCACATAATATATTCAAAATCAAATCTGGACATTTATTGAAGTGAGAGCCTTTTTTTCTTCAACCTTTTTTGTGTCCAACGTTAAGCCATCGGACGGTGAATGAATTGGGTGAAATGATACTCA